>CM067535.1:5097200-5197200 GCA_034509925.1 Hirudinaria manillensis | reverse complement strand
AAAATCAAATTAAATCATCACGTGACGGCTTCGGTTAGTATTGCACCCGGAGTTTATACATACAATGTGTTGTTTCTTGTATGTGCACTTCCTCGATCAACAAAACGTTTAAGAGCCTCCAGGCTCCATATTGATGGCCGTTATCTCTTTTGCTATTCCTTCCCTGCATCCATCTATCTTTCCTACCCAACCATCCCCATGTTTTTAGAAACTGCTGCGAACAGAAACAGAGACTAAAGTTAATTTGGCACACATTTTTACGTGCCGAAAATATTTTCAAAGCAAACGTTCGAAATCTTTGATTATTTTTTGCTCTCGAAATTCTGTTTGTTTAAAATATTATCTCGAGTGCGAAGGCAGCTTTGTTTATTTTTTCGCGATACGAGGCCACGCCGGGCACGGGATCCTGCCAAATCTTCTCCGTAAAGAGTTCATTATCGGCTTTCAAACGAGCAGAAATTGAAACGTATTGCTCGGCAATCGACTGGGAGATCTTTTCCTGATGACAGGAAGAACGCTGTTTGTGGTCGCATTTGAATGCCGAGTTGGAGTGTGCAAGGGCCATCCATCATCTGCCGGTTGAAGTGAGGACTCCGTAATGACACGGAGTTTGATTCATGGACTAAATTATACAGCTCACTGCAACCTACAATTTTCCGTCCCGGGATATGTCCGAACAAGAGAAAGCCGTAATTTCACTTTATCACCGATGATTTGAAAGATTCTTTTGTAGACAAGCGAATATCTAATGACGGACATCTCATTCTGGAGGCAAATATTTGTCTTTATCATGCAAACACGAAACTTCCGATGACGCCCTTTGTTTATTTACAACATCCAATCACATCACGGCCATGATTAAGCCGGCGTTAATTATTATTGCTGTCGTCCTCGTCTTGTAAACAACTGAAATTGTTGCGAGCATGGAATTGTACTGTGATTGTGGAGATAATATTTGTTATTTGTTAATCACTCGAATTTCATCAATTATTTCTGTTAAATTTGATTAAAATTTGACTAAAAGTTTGATTTTCCTCCTAACAATTCAGTTCCAAAAGACAGCATCCACGATGTCGATAATGAATTCCATCTGGCGACTGGTTTAAAAAGGAGTCGAGTCCGAAGAATAAACTGCACGTTCGTTTAATAATTTTTTTAACAGTCTTACCAATTTAAAGAGTTTGTTTTAAGCACGGATAAATGAATATTAAAAATATGATTTTGGTTTGAATTAATTCAAAATAACCACACACACACACTGAATTTTTGACTGCTTAACAAAGTAACCCCAACCTTAATACTGACACCAAGTAACACGAGGCACTTTCATGACGTGAATTATATTAATATTAATATTTTATTTTAAAATTGAAATGCAAAGCAGAATTAAAAATGTCCAATCGGCAGTTTACTAGATCTGCCTTTTCCAGTGGAAATAATATTTTGAGAAACTCGACTCGCAACTGAAGAATCATCGCATTGTTTTGAAGTACTTATATTTAAGAGGTCTTAAAAAAATGAATGAATTTCGAGACTGAATACACTCTTGACACTTTCTTTATAGTCGTCTTTATTGTTGTGTCCCACGATGCAAATGTTTAAACCTTGCAACAACAAATTATTTTAATCACGACTTCTCGTAACCAGCAATTATTAATGTTTCGATTTTTTATTCTGGCAATGATTCTGAACATTGGATTTTTTTGTTTCATCATTAATAAATTAATAAATAATATTATTTTGATAAAAATATCGATAAGGCAATTGTGCCAGTGCATCATAAAACATCCAAACATTGTGAATCCATCTTTTAATTCACAGCAAGAGCAAAATGATTGATTTCAATATTTTTCGTTTTTTGATCGAGTGCTTTTATGCGTGAGACTGAGAACAGAAGTCTCTCCGATGAAGCGTGACGCACACTCCTGGCAGACAATGGTGTTTCTAGGCACAAGCGATGCACAGTCAACTGCTGTGCTGCTCATGAGCCGAGGAAAAAGACAATGATCGATTTGGATCTGCTTCCATTTTTATTAGAGTCTTTAGAAGTTGGTAGTTCACGTACGATTCATTTGAGATCGTATGAGTGCTTTAAAATTAAGCGGACAGATAATTCGCAATTTATGATAATTAATTCGAAAATTTTTAATTAAATCGCATTTGATTTTCAGTTAAGAAAGAAGTTTGGCGCCCGAGGGTAAAATTAGTCGATTCTCTTAAATTCAAATCTCGCGCGTTTGCAGTTCGTATTAGACCACCCAAGAGAAGGTGATGATATTAAGCTTGTACGAATGTTGCTTGGGTCCGGTTCAGATTTCAAAATGTTACTTCAACCCTCGAGCTTATTGGGACATTTCGATGGAAGAACCGTTTTGTTGGATTCAAAACTTGTTAGTTATTTTCTTTAATTACCTAATTAATTACGATTTTTATTAATTATCGAGCGTAACTTTTAGCTTAAATACATTTAAACATTTTAACTAATAAAAGAAATTAGGACTTATTCGTGATTTTTGATGATAGTCACAAATCGTCTGCTTTTCTTTAGTTACTCGTGCTTAATGCATAGTTGATTGCAAAATGAATTTTATTTAGTCTGTCAAAAATTTATTTTGGTCGCAAATTTTTGGCGATGTATCCAATATTTGAGCTTGGTCAAAAAATATATAGAAATAATCAAAATGATGCTGTAGCAAGCACTTCTGAAGAGGTTTGTTTGTCAAAGATATTTGGAGTTTCTGCTGAAATTCATATTTAGCAAGATTCGTTTGATGTAAAGGTTGTTTGTGCCTAAGTGTCACCACTTATATATGGAAATCATTTTCATAGAAATAATTTACTATAATTTACTAACAAAAATTTCAAACTAAATTTTATATGAATTTTCATAGTGGTTTTAACTATTTTCAAGACTATTTTGCCAAAGCAAGTGCATCTTGCTCCACAGAACTCTGTTGCAACTCTGCCACAAATTCTGGCACAGTTTGATTATTTGCCACAATGTTCTGATCACCTTCTTATGGCATCACTGAGAAACAAGCCCAGTGTACTCACTCAAACCAGTCACATTGTTTCTCCTATGGCGACTCCAATTTTGGTGAAACATTTGAGTTTTGATTAAATTTTCTTTCAAGACTGCATTAAAAATCTGATTTGAATTATGTAATTGGGTTATGATCATGTTTTAGCATTACATTATATTCTACCATTTAAATTCATATCCTTCCTATAATCTTTTAAGTTTAGTTGCCCCTTATCACTAATGAGTTTTCAAAAAGAGGCTCAGCAAGTTTATTACAGTATTTTTAAGATGGTTGTTGATTTCCTAGAATTTGAAGCCACAAGAACAAGTTCAGAAAAGGCTCCACATTTCAAATATCCCATTCAGATTCAGAGAGCCTGAGCTGAGAAATCTTCTGAAGGTTAAACCTTCAATTTATATTTATAAAATTGGCATTTACTTTTGATTCATGATACTTTCATGTAGCATGATTTTGAGAAATCCATAAATAGTTCAGATTCTTGTAAATTAGTATTGAATTACATGAAATTGGAATGTTTTCAGAGTGAGAGTGTTTATTTTTAATTAATCTTTGGATACTAACCATTAAATAAATCTGCATTTAGGATTTTGGGCCAATTTTAGATGTAGAAATAATTTTCAATGAAAGGGGATCCAAAGTAAGTTACAGTTGATGTCATTGTAATAAAAATGTTTGCATCAATGTTTCTTAACATCTAATTTTGCATCATCATCATAATCAGATGGAAAATAAAAGGTAAATAAATAAATAAAAGCATGTTAAGATTTCTATTGCATTCTGATTGCATAAATATAAAACTGTTTCTACTTTCTGAAAGAAATACTCTGCCATGTTTTGAATCCAAATAATGTTTCACCATCCTTTAGAACATTGTCATGTCTCTTTTGTGGTAATAAAAATCTCAAGATCATTTCTTTTCGTTTGTGTATATTCAAAACACTTCATTCCTTCATAATATTAGAAAAAGTTCATCTTTGTTTTTTGGCATCTGCAGCTATTAATCAGAGAATGTTTTAATGTAACTGTAAGCATCAGGAAATATTAAATGTCAGTGTTTGCATGGCAATCTTTTTTTCTGGCATGTGTCCAAACGGATGATATTTCATCGTCCTGATTCGTTGCTGCATGCCAGCAGTGCATGGATATTGATTTTTGTTTTACTTATGCATGCATGCATGTATGTAACCTAGTGAAAGCGGATACATTGTTCTGTAAGCTTAGGCAGATTAGGTTATTATGTTTACTAAATTGGAATAACTCTTCAGAATTATCATTCGAAAGAGTGAAGATTTAGGACCAAATATAATTTGAATGTCCAGCAAAACTCAATTTTATTCACTCAGATTTTTAAACATTTTCAACCTTTAACTATTTAGAATTATTCATTACTTTAAAAACTGATTTTTAGGGTTTTGGTTTTGTTACATTTGCCAATGCTTGCGATGCAGAAATGGCTCGACTGAAACTTAATGGAGCTATTGTTGAGGGTCGTAAAATTGAGGTTCGACAATGTTCTACTTACTAATCTCTCTTCTGCTCTCTACAAGCATGATAATATACATTATCACCATTACAAATCGTATGCAGCATGCTGTATTATTAATTATATTGCTATTCTTATTATTGTTATTATAACTTTCATTTATCTAAACAAGGTTTTAAAAAGCCATTTAGAATTTAGAAGTTAGTAATTTAGTATTAGCTGATCATCATGTTTCAAGGTTAACAATGCCACAGCAAAAATATTGAGCAAGAAAAGCCCCATGAACACAAGTTAGTCTACAATTTTATTGATTTAATCTTTCATGTGACCTTCAGTCAACGGAAAGGTTATTCAAATTCATACACGAAACGTAGTGACATTTAGTCAAATTCATACACGAAACGTAGTGACATTTAGTCAATCTTGACATAAAATATATTTTTAATTTTGTACGTAAATATTTACTATTTGTCAACGTTATGTGACATTGCTGTAGGTGCTTGCTATCATGCCTTTAAAAAATTGTCTTAGGTTCTAAAAGCACTCTGGCCGAAAGAATGTTGCTGCTGCATTCAAAGATAAATAATCAGAACTTGATGGTCGATGCTGTCAACAAGGGTGGTATTCCAAACTATTCAGGAGTTGCAACGATTCCTCTTCACCAGTAATCAATAATGTTTAACTTTAAAATCTAAAATTTGTCTTACTAAATAACCTTAACCTGCCTTACAGGAGCATGAAGTTTGACAATGCCATAATCAACACTCCAAACAAGACGGTTCTTCAGGTTGAATT
This sequence comes from Hirudinaria manillensis, assembly GCA_034509925.1. Lineage (NCBI taxonomy): Eukaryota > Metazoa > Annelida > Clitellata > Hirudinida > Hirudinidae > Hirudinaria > Hirudinaria manillensis. The sequence continues at coordinate 5,191,878 of CM067535.1, read as the reverse complement.
TGAATCTTTAAAATGTCATTTTATTCACCAAAATGAAAAAACAAATTCTAAGAAATACAAAAACTGTTCAAATAAGATCAATAACCAATCATTCGTTGTGAGTATCAACAATTAGCCAAGCATGTCCTTTTGCAGACCATTCAATATCCGCAGTTGGAGAGGTCCATGGTGCCCACAGCTACCCCTCTGCAGTCCTATTTCAAACCAGAAAAGTAAATTTTTGAGCAATCGGTTCCAGGTTCATGTTTTCTCGATTTCAAATGTCATTAAAACAGCTTTCAGAACAGATTGGAAAGCAACCAGCTTTTGGAGCAGCAGATGTTAAGGCTAGGAACGTCGGCAGAGAGAAACGCGATTTCTCTGCCACTACTCGGGGTATAACACTTTTATTTACATCTTCTCTCGTTACACAAATATCCGCTCACGATGACCACCAAATCACCATCACATTTCAGACGATCTACAGGAGCGACTGCCAGAGGTTCACGCCATACTGAAGAATTAACGGCTTTTGCTTTGCTTTTGAGATGCGACCAAACCCCGTACCGAATTTTAGCCAGCTTGGGAGTACGTCTCCCCCTAGGTTTTTTTGCCGTGCAAATCAGGCAAATCACTTTAACACTTCTTGACGCTATATTTAATAATTGTCTTCTACGAAATAAACAAAATTCATGCCACAAAAGTACAGCCGTTTTATTGAGGGTCAAAGAAAAGTTATTTAATACTTTTAAAGTGGTTAATACTTTAAAGTGGTTAAAACTTTTTCGTGTTTCTGGTAAATTAACTGGAACCAGGTAAGCCCTGGTGACAACTGGTATTTAGAAGCACTTTCTGTGGACAATGGAAGGACCTGACTCGTCGTATTCCTGCTTGCTGATCCACATCTGCTGGAAGGTGGAGAGAGATGCCAGAATGGAACCTCCGATCCAGACGGAGTACTTGCGCTCTGGGGGAGCAATGATCTTGATCTTCATCGTGGCCGGAGCCAATGCCGTTATTTCCTTTTGCATCCTGTCGGCAATGCCTGGGAACATCGTGGTACCTCCGGAAAGGACAGTGTTGGCATAGAGATCCTTCCTGATGTCGACATCGCACTTCATGATGCTGTTGTATGTCGTTTCGTGGATGCCACAAGACTCCATGCCCAGGAAGCTAGGCTGGAAAAGAGCTTCGGGGCACCTAAATCTTTCATTTCCGATGGTGATGACTTGACCGTCTGGAAGTTCGTAGCTCTTCTCCAGCGAAGAAGAGGCTGCAGCAGTAGCCATTTCCTGTTCGAAGTCAAGAGCCACATAGCAAAGCTTTTCCTTGATATCACGAACGATTTCTCTTTCTGCTGTGGTGGTAAAGCTGTATCCTCTCTCAGTTAAGATCTTCATCAGGTAGTCAGTAAGATCCCTTCCAGCCAGATCCAGACGGAGGATGGCATGAGGCAATGCATAGCCTTCGTAGATAGGCACGGTGTGAGTGACACCATCTCCGGAATCGAGCACGATACCAGTGGTACGACCTGAAGCATAGAGGGAAAGGACAGCCTGGATGGCAACATACATAGCTGGAGAGTTGAAGGTCTCGAACATGATCTGAGTCATCTTTTCCCTGTTGGCTTTTGGGTTAAGAGGAGCCTCAGTGAGAAGAACTGGATGTTCTTCAGGGGCGACACGAAGCTCATTGTAGAAGGTGTGGTGCCAGATCTTCTCCATGTCATCCCAGTTAGTGACAATTCCGTGCTCAATAGGGTACTTCAGGGTGAGAATACCTCTTTTGCTCTGAGCCTCGTCCCCGACATAGCTGTCTTTTTGACCCATTCCAACCATGACACCCTATTAGAGGGGAAACGTTGCGTTACAATGTCGAACAAGGCGATTAATTTAACGAAAGCAACGAATGTTACGATACCTGATGTCTCGGCCTCCCAACAATGGAGGGGAACACGGCTCTGGGGGCATCGTCACCAGCAAACCCGGCCTTGCACATACCGGAACCATTATCGACAACAAGTGCAGCAACGTCGTCCTCGCACATTTTCGGCCTTAGAATTGGAGTAAACCTGCAATTTCAATCGAACTCTTCAATATGTTACGCTCAAACGCTTTAGCGAGGCCGCGCCAAATTTCGAATTAACTAGCCGAGCAGACGCCTAAGTTGTGCATATGTTGAAATGACGTATGAAGAAAAACAAGCTACAACTAACAGCAGAAAGAAACTTCAACAGCTCAAGGGGCTTCCGAACACGAACGGTGGCCAAGACGAGAGCTATTAATATTGATTCTAACCCGGAACAAGGGGACCGTTTTACCATATAAGGTCATAATTTTGAATTGGGCCTTCTCATTGGTCCAAATCTGTTCTCATAATACATCCTGTTACAGATGCAAATTTAAACGATATTAATTCCTCTTCTGAGTATTAAATATTAAGTGTTATATTATTTTATTTCTTTGTCGTTTTTACGACATATTTATAATTTTTTAATCGAGATTGCTGATTTTTATAAATTAGGCCAATTATCTTTTCATTTATTTATAAGAGCTAATTAGGTTGAAAACTTTGAATATATTAAAAATGTGTTATAAAGCTCATGTGAACTTAGCGATCAATTGTATAAATCGCAAAGGCATGAAAGGCAGAAAGAAATTAATATGACCATAATTCTTCTAGTGAATATAGTGTTTTATTTCGGATTTATTTCTAAATCAAGGATTTATCCTTATAATGACGAATTTATCCATAATTAAAAATGATTAATTTGTTTATCATTCATTAGCTTTCGATTACTTAGGAGTGTTAGGGTGAGCAAGTCTTGAGGGACATTTAACTTCCCTTTACTGCTACAAGGATATGAACTGGCTATACAATTCAGGATGCGATGTGCTCACGGAACTCATTCGTTACTCACTAATTATAGGCACTATAAGAAATAATGTGGATCAAATTAAATGACTAGTTTTCAAAATGTGATGGCAGAAAAATCCATCTCCAGTGTAGCAGCGCAACTTCAAATGACAAATCCTTTGAGAAACAAAATGGGCCATTAGGACTTCAAAGTCTTAACGAAGATTCAAATTAACTAGGGTGCTGAAGCTTACCTTAGTTAAATTTAAAAGTAAATGACATGGTGAAATTTTCGGGTTAATTTGGTAACGATTATCCAAATTTTAAGTTTCCCCAAAACCAGTAGACTATAGCCTCTCCTCGCCGGAAGACCTAAACTGTATGTCTTTCATGTATTCCTCCTACATTTTCATGATCAAATTGTTTGGATGAAATATTATCGATTGCTTTAAGAGTGACGCGGATTTTTGAAATTGTTTGCGGTTAATTAAGTAGACCTGTTATTTCAGTCTTGCAATTTAGAAATAACAGAAGTTTCAAGTGACAGCATGATTCGGATTCTTAGGTTGACAGCTAAATTGAGATCCTAAACTGAACCTTTGTTTTAACAATAAGTTACTTAAATGACGCCCCCTAGCGATACCAACATAAATTCATAAAAATAAGATGCTGCCATTTTGATGAAGCTCAATTATACCACAACTGTAGTTTCGTTACATTTTTTAAAACTTTTCAAGAGGTTTCCTTACACGAAATTCCTTGTGGGGAAATCCGAAAAAGACGCACTACTTTAAAATCTCAGTCGCCTTCAGAATTGTACCTTTAACTAATCTTTGACATTATTTTAATAGGTCAAGTTTTAATTATTGCAGTTAAGTTAAGTTAGGCTAATTTTGAGCACAGAACTCATGTCAAAAATCAGTTCTTTTATTTTTCTATTGTTAGTTGAATTAAAATTGATTGCAATATCATACAAAAAGCTAACTCTTAAAATTTGAAATGTTTCAAACAACATCGATCAATTTATCAGATAAAATATTGATGGGAGGTTAAAAGTTAGTGAAATAAAAATGAATTTATAAATAAATAAAATTAGAAGACCTAATCCCAATATGATTCAGCACTGTTTCAGGTTCTTGCTTGTTAAAGAGCATCAGAAAAAACTGTGTTCTTCTACATTCATAAGCATAAACAATTTTTGCAATTCTGGCAACAAACCAGGTTAACAAGTGGAACTTAATTCAAGTGAATAGAGAATTTAGCATACTGATGTACACCACAATTTTGGATAAAAATATGTTTGCATTTGACAATCTTACAGCAAAAACTTTCATTTTTGCACTGATTCCAGATCAGGTCAAAGCATTACATTAATCTTTGAATAAAGTTTTCAAAGTGATAAAGCTTGCTCAATTATTAATTTATTTTCAAAATATTTCAAAGGCACTTTAAGAGTTTTTAATATGACAATTTCTGAGGAAAAAAGCTGCTATAATAGTGATAAAATCTAATTTAAATTATTGGAAAATAATTATTTAATCTGAATCAAGCTTCAACTTCATCTTGAAAATACTCAAGTACACCACAGCTAAAAATCTTCTCTAATTAGATTCTCAGATATATTCACCTGTTAAATCATACTTATCGTTTTTAAGATTTTAAACATGAGGCCAGATTAAAGGTCAAAACTTTATTAGGGAATTGAACTATTAAACAAACGTTTCGAGAATGTGGCTTAAAACCAAAGCACCAAGTTTCCAAATATAATTACAACATCACAAAAGCTAAAAGAATTGTATAATAAATTTTAAATCTTAACTGTCTGCCCTCAAAAAATCAAAGAAAATGTTGAGAAATTAAAAACACAAACATGAATATTCACTGCAATACTCGCCAGTAGTAAGCCAGAATCAATACTTTGTGCTCAATTGCTCCTCTCATGAAGAATCATGAATTGAGAAAAGCATGGAAAGTTATTAAGGTTAGTAATAATATATAGTTGTTACAGAAACAAAGTGCAGATAATACAACTAAATGCTTGTACCCATGAACATATATAACTACATAATCATACTGATATTAAGTTCTTGCAAGGCCAAAGTTGTCTCATTACCAAAGTTAAGCAAAAGCATGAAAAAGTAAATTGCTCAGCAACATGATGGGGGAATTAAGTGAAATGGATTCTGAATTCATCAACAAAATATTAACAAACAAGTGGCAACCATTCTTAATCAGAGACAAAAAATCATGGACTTAAGTGAGGCTTCCAAAAACTTGATTGATAGAGATCGGGCCATAAACTTATGCATCTCTCTATCAGATGTTCAGACAATGAAGCACTGTTGGTGAATATGAAATATATGTACATATGTATGTGTATATATATGTAGCACTGTATCATCTATACACTGTAGATGATGAAAACATAAAAACATAGCAAGCAATATGGTTATATCTCATTAAAAAAAAGTAACATTAAGTAAATGAAAGGCAATATGGTTGTGTCTTATACAAAAAAATAAGACTGACAAATATGGTTATTGTATGTTATTTGCATGAAATTATCAACAGGAAGAAGGATCTCCGGTGAACTGTGGATTTGAGATGAACATCGAAACAAAAGATAAAAGAGAACGTCGAAATATGCGGGAATCGGGAAAATAAAATACGTCCTCCCGGACGAAACGACGGGACTCGTTCGAAAATGGCCGAACAAAAGCGCCGACATTCGTCCTCACTTAACTCTCAGAAATAATCACTTCGAAAGAAAATTTGAAAATGCGAAGACAAACTCAAATGAAATCTTTCTTTCATTGTACTTGTAGAGTTTTAAGAAATCATTGCCATGATTTGATACCAGGTCATTTTATGGGCTGCTGTTGGATGACGTAAACATTCACTGAAGCATGAGTTGGTTTATATTATTCTGTAGGATCGTCTCTCGGGTAGCATCGAACACGAACTTTATGTTTTCCGTGTCCACGGCAGTCGTGAAATGATGGAAGAGGGCGTGGGAGCGATCCTTTCTGCGAGAGTTGAACAGCTCCAATTCAAACTTTTGAACGTCCTCCAGCCTTTTTGGATCGGCTAATGGAGGGAATTGCTCTGGAAAATGATCTTTGATGCTAGAAACTTTAATTTTCTCTTTCAGCAAATCAGTCTTATTGAGGAAGAGAATGATAGATACGTTAGCAAAAGTTTTGTTGTTGACAATGGCTTCGAAAATGTCGCAAGACTCGACCAGACGATTCGTTCTCCTGTCCTCGAGGAGAGACTGATCGTACTCGCTGGAAGAAACAAGGAATAAGATGCAGGTGACACATTCAAAGCACTGGTACCACTTCTGCCTTTGCGATCTTTGACCGCCTACATCCACGAACAAAAATGGAACGCTTCTGATGACGAATTCATGCTCCGATATGCTCTTTGTTGGGCGTCTTGCATGCAAAATGTCTAAGTGGCTTGGCTCGTAATTCTGAAGAATATTTTAATTAAACCAATTGTGTGAAAAAGAAAGTAATAAAACCAAATTTAGAAGAGCCTTTGCATCTCTCCAGTTCTGAATACAGTCAAATCTCACTACTATGCCACTCTGCACCCTCGTTATTATGCCACTTTTGCTCGGTTCCGACAAAATTCAATACAAAATAAATTAACTACGCCACCCCAACTCTCGATACGATGTTGGCTCAGAAACGCAAGCGAATGGCTGTCTGGACAATTTCAATAAGCGCCTACGACATTACGTTCAAGACAGTGCAGGGCGAAGCTGAAGCGGCGGTTGCAAGTCTGGTGTAATGCAAGAGTGCGATCGGATAGACGACAACATCTGCCGAACGATCATGTGAACTTCAGACTGAGCCGATGGGTAACTCGGGAAAATAAAGCCGTTTTTATTCGATAAAATAAGGGCGCTTTTACGTTTTTACCCTTGCTACTTTTGCTCGGTCCCGATGGGTGGCATAGTAATGGGACTTGACTGTATCTATAAAAAAATGTTAAAAAAAAGAAATATTCTAACTAAATATTTTTTTTATGATTTACTAGTACAATTCAGACTAAAGAGAATATTAACACCTAGAATTAGTGGCCATGCCTCACCTGATGGCTAATTCTCTCCAGATTGTCCATGTAGTACTTTAGTGAATCACCCTGTAATATCAATAAATAAAGGTCGAACTGCACGCTAGGAATATAAGCCGCGTTTCAACGAACGACGCGTTCCAAATGAAACTATTTGTCTGAGCAAGTCGACTTACCGCTCCAATTTGGATTTATATTCAAGTAAATTCATTTCATTTAATAAGTTAGTTTGCTATAGAATAAATATTTCCTTTTATGTTACTATTTGTTGATCAATTAGACGAGGAAGTTACCAAATGGAATTCTTTTCTTCGTTCAAATGCTTTCTGAATTCCTTCATCTTTCCACAGCTCTGCCATAGAAGGAACACACTTAACAAAGACATGCTCGTCTATGTTAATGTTAGTGTCATGATTGAAAATGAATGTTGCATGTGTTGAGCTGTCTGGACATACGAATGTTAGTTGGAGTTTTTCCCTTGCATCTATTAATACTTTCATCCCTTTTATTATGTTTTCGTAAATGATGCCCTTGTACATTTTAATTTCGTCGCTTTGGAATTCTTTGCCATTTATGATTCGCATTTGTTTAATGAAAGTACTCTTGCCACTTTCTCCGGGACCGAGAAGCAAAATTTTTATCGTCCGACGCAAACGCGATTTGTCTTTGCATAACTGTCTGTCAATTAGTTGACTACGACTTCGTGGTTCTTTCAGGTCCGGATCTTTCCCACCGCAACACCCTGCCAGGAGGTCCGCCATATTTGTTTGTGTCAAGACAAGATGATTACATACACAATATTTATTTTTTGCAAAAATGAACTTTTATTGTTTGCTACGAATAGTAACCATTTTTATATAAATTTGACATTTCAACAGATGTAAAAATTGTCCGCCTCGAGGAACTACTGTAAGTATCTTTACCTCGGCGTATGGAATCAGAAACACAATTCGAACTAAAATAGTAAGTTTAATCTGGTATGTTGCAAATCGTTTATTTAAAGTGATAAGAGCCCTTATTTAAATACTTCTACCTGCCCTATCAGTTGGCTTCATAGCCACATATGGTCAATTATTGCCTGCACTCGCCGCTTGGTATAAATGGAACTCCTGCGAGAGGCTTAGGGGAGTATGCCTTGCTAGACTGTTTTGCAGAGGCTGAGAATCGGATAAAAGTGCTCCGCGTTGTGGAGCGTTATTTAAAAAAGGACATATTTTCATTGAGAGGTAAGGCCTTATGAGACACATTGTTATTCGCTAAGCTTGACTTTGAGTCATCAAGTTTCAATCATGAGAAAGTTGAAATTCGATGCATTAATACTACGATGTATATCTCGAAAGTCAGATCTATAGAAATCGTTTAATTTCATTTTGAAGGAGATAAAAAGGGTAAAACGAAATGAGCATTCAAGGGATGCCTATTTTCGAAGTGACTTTAGCAAATGCTCCTGACTAACACCGAATCAAACATCAAATCTCAATACAAAATCGAAACGATAATCTTTAGCCAATTTGGCCCTCCAAATTATATTCATAACTTTATGGCAATCTTCCACTCCACAAGAATAACCAAAGAGTCATCTCTTTGCTCTAACATAGTATACATATGTGTATATATTTTTTATGATTGAATAGAAAAGATCTGTGTCAAAAAGTAGAAGTGTAATCTGTTCATTTAACATGTTTTAGATCTTTAAATGATAAAAGCCCTTATTTAAATACTTCTATCTTGAAATGCGATTTGGTTTGAGATTGCAGAGTCATTTATTATAAAAACTCTCCCTCTTCAAAGCATATGCAAGATGAACGACTTTTTATTAGTTATAAATCATTCGTTATAAATATTATGCTTTAAAATTTTGACATTTCTGAAAATATTTGAATTTTTTAAGTTTAAACTTATGATAACAATTTGCCCCTCAGTACTTAGAAGATGAGATTAAAGCTTAGCAAAGCAATCCAATTTCTTCTGCTGATTGTCATCTTGTTTCATTGGTCAAACTTTTCCTCGGCCAATGAGACTGCTGAATATTATGAGGAATTAAGCACATATGATAATTCGGAGCCCTTCAATAAAACAACTACACTGTCACCGGATGCTGCCAAGGAGGATTCCCAGCACTGGGAACACGGAATTCACGTGGCCAGCATAAAATTTGGATATGTGAAACAGCCACTCATTGTGGCAATTTTCATGATTATAGTTGTCCTCTGCAAGCTAGGTGAGAGTTTTGAAAATTTGAATGGTATCAATTATAATAATGATAACAAACAAAGTTGATTAAGGGAATGTAACCAAATCAATTTAATCATTTATTCATCTCAAAGGCTTTCACCATGCTGATTTCTTGTCCAGCTGGATGCCAGAATCATGGTGACTGAATGTTAAAAACTTTAAATCTTTAATTAACTTCACTTTATTAATTTTCTCTCAGAAATAGATTTTCTCATTCTGACTAAGATTTTATTATAAGCCTAGTCTATCAAAATTATTTACTAAGTTTCACTGTATTGCATGTTCAATTTTTTTTGCTCAGTTCATAGTTATTGCTTCAAATTAATGACCAAAAATTAGTCAAAATGAAAGTTAAATTGTAGAATTTGTGATAGGAACAATTGATGAAGTAAGATTTGCATGAATTAGGTTTGGAATAATTGCCATTCATCCAAAATGGTTTCGCTATGGGTTGCTTTACAAAATGGTGAAACAGCAGAGAATCACAATGAAAAAAGTTAAAATAAACTTATCACACACAGAATGAAATTATTTGAATAAAACACCAATTGTTTAGTTAACTTACAAAATAAACATTTATATCTCAACTGCCACTACTACTTAGTTGTGCCTGTTTTAACTTGGTGTTAGCCAGCTGGCAGCCTATAGCGATACCATTGATCTAAAGAGATCTATGTTTTTATGTTTTTAATTATCACACAATATAATTTCTTCTTTTCAATAATTCATTTACTATAGCTCTGGAGTGAATAATCATTTACAAGAACTAATGATAGTAATTGTTAATAGCAAATATGGAAGATTATCACACAACAAGTTATTTTTATTTACTTTCAGCTTGCTAATTGTCCTAGGAATTGCGGTGGGCTACGTTCTCCAGTGAGTCGATTGGTTCTTTACGAATGTTCTAAGATTAATTTATGCGCATAAATCATCCAATACGACATCCATTTCTATTATATCCACTGCATGTCTGGAATGAGGTTCGATTGATTTTAATTGCGTGTGTTTTGTGCCATTGAAGCTTTTTTTTAACTTTTGATTAGAAAGATTTAGTTGGTATCAGGATTATGTTGGTGCGGTGGTTGTTTTATTCACAGCACCACGAAGTTCTCATGGGGCGATGTTCTCATGACATGATGTTCATAATTAGCCTGGCATGTTATTTGATGATGCAGAATGGGCTTTTGTTATTTTAGTAGGATTAAAGTTTTGCTAAGAAGATAAAGCACACTTAAATGAGCTTATCACAATGTAATAAAAATGAGTAGTTCTGATACTATAATGCTTACACATTGCTTGTCTAGGTAATCTACAGTCAAAAGCTTTTCAAATTGAATATGCTTTCCATGTTTGTACTAGCTTCTTTACAATTCTTCTGAATTGCATGTTTTGCACCAAAACACTATTTGATGATTATTACATTTATTCAAAATTATTGTTGAGGCAGTGTGTCACAAATATGTTAGAAGGTTATTGAAGGATATATTATTATATATCATTTAAGTAACTTACAATTGTTGCAAGGAGCAGATGATGTAAAATATGAACTTTGTAGGAATAACAAGGAGTAACATTATTGTTATTGATTGCTGACTGCTGACCATTGAACAATTGTTGTGGAAAATGTAAAAGTATAATTGTATTTTAATTGAATGATGAGATAATCTCGATATGTTTTGTAATTACATATAACAATTTGTGTGGTTATATCATGAGGTTCGATTAATACGTCAAAAAGTCACTTAAAAAATTATTGTTGTTTATGGCAAAGTATTTAAAAGCACAGCTTGATTGACACCAATTGTTAATTGTCAGTGTTCTTGTAAATCACGTGCCGTGTTTAATTAGCTTGTTTCCAATTCAAATATATTTTAGATAATTTATAAAATATTTTGAATCTTTTTAACGAATGTTCATTACTGATGAAATTTTGCGATTGTGAAGTTATGGATTTCTAAGCGTTCAATGTTTGTTTATTCATACATAACATTGTTATCACTTGCATTGATACAGCGCCGCTAAAGTGGATACGGCATCGTTTTACTATATTAATCCGGACTCATTCTTCCTCTTCCTTCTACCTCCGTAAGTCTTAAGTTTTTATTAGATTGCTGGTTGTACGATGTTGTTCTTAAATAGATTGGTCGTGATTGGTTGATTTACATTTTTGTTTATCTGCAGGAATCTTTTTCCTTGCAAAAAATGCATAAAGTTTGAATTCAGTTGCAAACTGAAAAGATCAAAGACCAGCTAGACTCATGCATCAGATAAATACATGCATTAGTATTACTACTAGTATGGCTGGTTTTGCACTCCTTTGCATCCAAAGTCACAATGCTTAGCTTCAGGATGTCTGGAGCTAAATCAATTCCTGCAAACCTTTTTGATCAATAGATGCATCGCATCCGACAAGGCTTTAATTTCAGCAAAGTTATTAATTGATGTTTTATTAATAGAAATTAAGTCCTGGGTAAAAAAAAGGAAATTGTAAAAATTTCTTCACCTATCCAATCTATTTCTTCGATTTTATCAATGCACGATCATGCACAGAGTGAAGAGAAATTATTGATCTTCCTAAAAAGAGGATGCAGCCCTGCATCAATGAGTTTTTATCTTCTTTTCCTAATCATTCTCTTCATTTGAAAAACTATTAGGCTTCAACATTCTGGATTAAATTCATAAAATTTAATCTTATGCTTTGATGCAATTTAAACAAACTAAATAGATGAGAATTGATTAAATATTTTTCGAGAATCGTGTAAAATGTCTGTTTTTCTTATTCGTTATATCCGATTGCCTTCCAAAAATTATGTGCAAAGGAATGCCGTTTCACAACTCTGATTGCTTTTAGACGATTGCTTCAGAACATAGAAATGATTAAAATGGGATTTCAATTTAAAATTTCCTTGCAATTGATTTCTGAAATCTGCTGAGTTGAATCGTAGAGCTAAAAAAGATTACTTATTTTCTAATAATACCTTAACAAGGCTGATTTGTTATGCATCCTTAAGCTGTAGGTAAGGTAATGAAATTTAAATATGTTAAAATATTAATAGTATTTATTATTAGGAATCATATTTTAATATTTATTGAAATTACAAATTATAAAAATAATTCTAAAGCCTTCTAAAACATTTGTCTTCAGCTTCAAAATGTGTTAGTGGTCATAAGGACCAGATTTTGTTATGGATGCTTTTCCACAGATAAACAAATATTCACAAATGTTGAATACATTATGCAATTTTTAAAAACTCTCCATTTGTTAAGTGAATGATATCTAATAATGATTTTAGAAGTAGATTTAATAATAAATTTAAGAAAGTTACTAGTAACATATATCCTTCCATGAATTGAAAAACTTGGATGTTATTGAAAGTAAACAACTTTCAAGAAATAAACCTGTTGTAAATTTGAATCAAAACCTGAAGATTTATGTTAACAGGTGTAATAGTTGTAGTAACACACATAGTTGTTGATTTGTTCAGATGCATCTTAGAGTCGGCTTACGGCCTGCATGATCCGGTCTTTTTTGGAAACTTAGGAACCATAATCTTCTATGCAATCATTGTTAGTCACTTTTGACTGATTTTTATTAATTTATGTTCAAATTGAATTTAACATTCACAACGTTTCCTTTGATGAAGATTGATTGTTATTTTGATAATTCAAAATGATTTTATAAATTATCAACCCATAAATTTTATATTAGCAAATTAACATAAAACTATAATTATAAATTTTATAAATTATAACTTTTTAAACCAGGGGACTCTTCTCAACTGCTTCTTAATAGGTGAGTTTTTATGATCAACAATTTGTCCGCGCTTTTAAGTACCAGAAAACTTGTTGCCTTGAATCCTTCAGTTGCTTTCAACATTAAAAGTTGAGGTGTTGAACTTGCCCTAATGAGTTTTATTTAGTTTAAGAGGAGATATAAGTATTAATACATAGGTATTAGTAGGTATTAGGTGTTACTAATATTTGGAAAAACAGATTCTAATATATGGGCTACATATATTCGTGTGTTGTGTTAATGTTTAGAAGATATGCTTAATAAATACTTAAGAGAGGCAACAAGTTACTTTAAATCTTTAGTTATTCAAAGTTATTGAATGCCATCACTCAATCTCCTGGTCTTGGTTTTTTTTTGCCCTTTTGATACTTCTGAGCAGCCAAAACAATGGACTAATTTACTAACGATGACAACACCATAATAAGTCATAAGTGCTATTGCTCAGTGGGTAGACAGCTATGTTTTTCTAAGCAGTTAACTATGTGTAATTTGTCATATTTATAGTCTTTGCGTAAATAATAATCATCGTCGTCGTCATCATCATCATCATCGTCGTCGTCGTCGTTGTTGTTATCATCTATTGCAAATCTTTAAACAGATACTTAAGATTGAGAAGTGTTGTTAAAGTTATAAGTGCATTCTAGTATTATTTCACTCAAAACGCGGTTTGCAAGAAAGAGGTTAATTACTTTGCTATAACCTTTCCTAACCTTTAGGTCCACTTCTTTATGGTCTGGCAATTTCTGGTGCCATGGGAGAAATTAACATTGACTTCATTGAATGCCTGGTCTTCTCTTCGCTCATTGTTGCGGTCGATCCTGTTGCAGTGAGTTGCTGTTCGTTGTTGGTTGTCAATGTTGTTGTTGTTGTTGCTGATGCAGAAATGGTGTTCAATTTAGTCGCAGGTTGATACCATGTGTATACATTGGTATTTCCTCGGCTGTTTTAGGCCATGTTAAAAGAAATTCCACTACTTTCCTTAGTTTGCTATATATTAATATCTCAACTGCAGTCTAGAAAAACTTAAATTTAGACATGAGCTCATATCTTATGTTCCATCTGCTATTCAAATGTCCATGATTTTCATGAATTTAACATCTTTGCCGATAATGCAGCCATCGAGAGAATTGTGTGCGAATGTAACAGCTTATCTAATCATTATCAGGAAGCAATTTTATTTATTTGATTATTATTTTTTAATTTTCAACTTTTATTGTCTGATTTCCTTTTCTAATAAAGTTCTGAAAAAGTATGCAATGTTTATGCATTGTAACTTTACAATGATATGTTCAAAATATGATTATGAAGTTATTTGCAATTACTATATTATTTGCAATTATTATAGCTGTTATTAATTTAGTCAAAAGTTTATTAGGATGCAGGGGAAGCATAATAACATAATTACTTTGATATTGGAACAAAATAAGTCCACTTTTACTTCTTGGTCAAACATTAAAAAACAAACATTTACAGTTGAATTATAAACTGGAATTGAATCTGATTAATGAATTTGGATCTAAAAGGTGCTGGCCATATTTCAAGAGATTGGTGTCAACAGTGTTCTATACTTCTTGGTTTTTGGAGAATCTCTCTTTAATGGTAAAATATTCATTCATTTTTTGAAGAGTGCTTCACTTTATAAACATCTTAGCAATTATTTTTATTTTCATTAAGATCATTTTCTTTGGTAAATGTCAACCATTGAGAGATTATAAGAACCTCAGATGTGCACTGGCATGAGACTATTTAATTTCAGTTCTCCTTTTAAGAATATTTAATTACTTCTGCCAGTAATAGCAGTGATGATGAATGCAATCATTTGTGATGCTATTAATAATTATTATTTGGAATAATATAAACTTGTCATATCAACATAAGAAGTATATATATATAGAGTAACAATAATTATATTGCAAAGTATGTATTTCATAAATAAAAAAGTAATATTGCTTCTTAAATTATTCCTAAATAACCGCTCAATCAACCACAGATGCAGTAACTGTCGTGCTGTACAACACCGTCACCACTCTGAGCGAAATGCACGGACCTATTCCTGTATCTGAGGTGATGAGTGATATTGATGTAACACACATCAGCAGCTTAATGCATCTCATCAACACAACCATATCTCGCTTCATCATCTCCATGCATCGGCATCGCATCATCCTCGTCCGTGTTCAAAATATTTTGATTATGAATTGCTTGCAAAGTAAATAAAGTCCCTCCATTAGCTCAAGCAGCAGCTCTTGCTACTCAACTGCTTGAAGGGCTCCCCAAATTATTTCTTCCCTCGATTCTATTGCTTTATTAATTGTTCTTGTGTGACCAGATGTCGATCACTCGTTGGTAATTGGTGGTTACAGACCTCGTATAACCACGTTCAACCACTTTGATGAAATTGAATTTCCTAAGCACTTTGCGTCGTTTGCAATTCCGGACGGATTTCTTCGATGATTTTTCCAGGTGGGCATGGCGGTCGCTGCCTTCTTCACCGTCAGTCTCGGAGGTTTGACCATCGGCATAATCTTCGGCATCATCAGCGCTCTCATCACCAGACTCATGATGCACATCAGAGGTTTTTTTTTTATCAACAACCCAATCTCAGTTCATTAAATTTTATGATCTGAGATATTGCAATGAAATTGATAATTATCATAATGAACTAGTAATTATGACATGGTATCAATGATAATGAGCACAAAGAGTTTCATTGAATTAACCAATAAACAGTTAAATTTCTTATTTATTTATTTCTTATGTATTTGTGGCCAGATATCATTAAACCTTCTTCAATCTCCAATCAGCATATTCTGAAATGAGCATTATAATACAGTTGTAGAACCACTAGCAATTCTCTCCATGGCTTATGCTTCTTACCTCATGGCAGAACTTTTCCATTTCTCTGGTATCATCAGGTATTTATAAATTTTGCAAACAATTATCTTTGGTTCAAATGTAAATATCATTATTTATATATATGTATTTGTATCGATTGATTTTTATGTGGATTTTATGTTAACCTCAGACCTCAATATATTTTGATTGTCAGGAATTATATTTTTATCATTTTATAATTCAAAATAATTATATTCATATTTTGACCTGATGTAATAATTAGTGAATTACTTAGAGCTTCATCCCTTCATGGTCTCTAATGATGACACAACATTGATCCTAAATATTCCTGGATACTCAACCGTATTTGCCTAATTGAATTGAAATTCATTTGATTTATTTGCAGTCTGATTGGTTGTGGCCTCATGCAGATGCAATATGCTGCCCACAACATATCCAACAACTCTGGCATTACCATCAAGTACTTTGTCAAAATGCTCAGGTAAAATTCCCTTCATAGCTGTTTCAGTGATTTATGTTTATTTCTGACAATGCATTATAATACATGTGATGCAAATTGATAATGATGATTATGATAATAAAGGCACTGCCATCATCATCATCATCATCATCATTGTCGTCCTTGTCATCATCATCGTCGTTCTCATTTGGGTGATGGTTTTACAATACTGTAGACCAAATGGAATCATCCGATTAACATCCTTATCATAGGGACTCAATGATTATTTGCTATGGAATTCAAACCAATTAAAAGCAAACAGCAAACAAATGTTCCCCATCTTACACCCAACCACCCCCCTGCCTACTCCCCCACCCCATCTCTCCTCTACCTCCTCCTCCTTCTCCTCCCCCATCGATCAATCGATCTCTCCATGGTTAGCGGTAAATTAATTTTATTCTCATAAACAGTGGAGCCTGCGACTGCATAATCTTCATGTTCCTGGGCATAGCCATAGCCAGGGATAGCTTTAAGTGGCACACGGGTTTCATTCTCTGGAGTGCCCTGCTTTGCCTTGTGGTCAGATTCTTGGGTAGGTTCATTTGAGCTATTTGTTTATAATATATTGTTCTCAATTAACCTTTTCATTTGTTCCACAAGTATTGAGTTTTGGGAAATCTTATGTAGCTTAATTTGTAGATTTAGCATTTGATATTAAACCAATTTTATTGATGACATTGCTAGGTAAAAGCAGCTTTCTAAAACTATTGCAAATGGTCGATGGTTTATTGGGAAACATTTGTTTATGAAAGGCTCTTTTTAACATGATTGCATTTCTCTAATGAAAAATTGCGGGCCTAGACAAACATAAGATATGTATTTATTGCATTTGCAAACAATCGTTATCAATTCATAATTATCAATTCATCGTCATCATCATGAATTATTGATTTTATCATAGCTTCTACAGAACATCATAGTGCTATTTAATATTCAAAGCAAATCGATGAAGACATTTATCATTAAAAAAAAATCAAAGTTCATTTTCCAGCCACATTAATCTCTTAAAAGCCGAAGGTCTTCAACTATAACTCTCTCTCAAAAAATAAAAGTTATAACTCTCAACAGGTCTCAAAGCTATAAATAAATTGAATTAACAATCTTTTAAAACCTAAGGCTAGCATCAGGCATTAACCAAATATAACAAGTTTAATGCATCCAGGCATGCATAGCAAAAGGTCAGAAATGCAAAAACCCAACTCAAGAAGCCTGGCAATGAAGATAAACAACTTAATGACTTAATGTGGCATTCATAAATACAAGGACAATTACAACATCCTTTACCTTTAGCTTAGGAACTCCTTTAATAACAGAGAAATGGCTAATTGAAGCCATGCTGTCATGTTTCGCTTTCAACTCTCGGACGTGTCAAAGGCACGGCAATCATCATCTCGTCCAGCTTTCAGGATGGAGGCATTTGATTCCTAATTTGTACTCAGTTTTGAGATGATCTAGGTTAAGCAAGTTCAGTGCTCAAGTCTTTATTATTTTGCCTTTTGAAATAGAATGCTTGGTTATGATTGTTGGAGTATTTTTAAGGGAAAAATTAAGCCTGACTTAAGTTATGCAATGCAAAAAGGAAGCTGGAACATAAACAACTAAATAATATAATAATAATAATGATAATAACAATAATAATGATAAGCATGTTTGTCCTGAATGTGAGCATCAAGGGGTAATGTATGCCACTTTCATGGTGACATTTCACAAAGGTACTTCTGGTGATTGCAGGTCAGGACTTGTTGAGTCAGGTTGAGGACTTAACCTGCAATGCGATGTTGTTATTTGTTGTTATTATTTATCCGGGTTCAGACTGTAAGAACAGAACCGTAAACAAAACTGCTTGCAAACGTTTGCTTCTTTGAGATGCAAACAAATGCGGGCAAAGAAAAACTTCTCTCCGAACAAAGGCACGAACGGCTTGTCTTTCAGGACATCCTTTAACCTGATTTGAGTGGCATACAAAATACATGAATCGTGGCTTCATTTTATGGATGGATTTTAAATAATTAAATGCAAATTTAAATTCATTTTCAGTCGCTAAAAAATTAATAATTAAAGTGACATGGCTGTTTTTTATGGTATGATGGTGGTGGTGGTGATGATGATGATGTTTTAAAATTTCTTATGACAACAATTAATTAAGAAATCCAAAACAGAATTTAGAGATTTACAAATTTTGACTTCTTTTTGAAAACCATTTTTTACTTTCAGTCACTTACGGATTGACCTTCCTTGTGAACAGAACAAACAGGTCGAGGAGTATCGGAAACAGGGAGCAATTCATCATGGTGAAATGGATTTCAACGTTCAATTTATTCCATTTGAATAAATCCATAAAAGCAATTATATTTTATTGCTTTATTATTTATAACATGTTATTGATTTATTCTGGTTTGGTTGTAATTATTTCCAAATACGTTTTGAGGCAGAATTCGCTGGTGCACATTCACCACAATAATAGTTAACGACAAGAATGTGGATGAATGAATGAATGAATGAATGAATGAATGAATGAATGAGTGAGTGAGTGAGTGAGTGAGTGAGTGAGTGAGTGAGTGAGTGAGTGAGTGAGTGAGTGAGTGAGTGAGTGAGTGAGTGAGTGAGTGAGTGAGTGAGTGAGTGAGTGAGTGAGTGAGTGAGTGAGTGAGTGAGTGAGTGAGTGAGTGAGTGAGAGTGAGTGAGTGAGTGAGGGAGTGAGTGAGTGAGTGAGTGAATGAATGAATGATCTTTCTGTTGTAATCTGTTTTGCATAATAACGACCATGACTTGAAACCGGTAGGACTTTAACATTCAATAGAAGAGCGACAAAATGAACGAATGAATTTGCAGGCATACGGAGGTCTGAGGGGAGCAGTGGCCTTTTGCCTGGTGGCCATGTTGACAGACAAGCACACGAAGCATCAGGATCTTTTCCAGACTGCGACCCTCTTCGTCATCCTCTTCACGGTCTTCGTCCAGGTGACTCCGGCTTTTATTCCACCATCATCATCTCTGCAGTAAATTGGTACCGCAATGACGTTAATTACGCTAATTGGCGATTGATCTTTTAATCTCCACCATGTCAAATGCCATGTCATGGTTTATGGATGGAAATAATGGAATTCTTTTTAGGTCCGTTCAATGGTTTTAATTTTCTCTCATTTTTTTTATTTATTAACGTTTTAAAAATTATTATTATTATTATTATTATTATTGGAGTACAAAAGCGTTTTATGGTTAATGACGACCGCACAGATGCGGTCATGGTGGCATCAAGTATTGATTTATAAATGATTGACCATTAAATTCAATTTGATTTCACTTTAAGTCTTTCAATCATTCAACCTAACCCTGACATAACTAATTGAATATTCATATAATTGATTACTCTTTGGTTAGCGATTATTCAAATTCATTCAAAATAATTGATTACAAAAACTTCGGGTTGAGTCGTTAATGACGTTGCGTTTACAAGTAAGGACCGATCGCGGTTCTTAGTTTTTGAGATTTTGTTTTCTTTCGTTTTCGTTCGTTCAACTTTTTAGAAGATCAAAACAAATACGTGGTACGAATTTCCACGTCTTCCTGTGCAAACATCACGTACACATTTTTTCTGTTTTACTCCAGGGCATCACTATCAAACCTCTCGTGAAGATTTTGAGGATAAAAGGTGAAGAAGAAAAAGTGGTCTGCTTGTACCAGGAAATCAACAATCACGTTAGTATTTTTAAATTTTAATTAAATTAATTAATTAATTAACCATTCGTTTGTTTGTTTGTCATTTTATTCACTTTTGTTTGGAATTTTATTTAAAAATGTTCTTTTTGCTAATTATTGTTATGATAATGATAACAATAGTAATAATGATAACAGTGATGATGATGGTGGTGGTGGTGATGACGACGACGACGATGATGGTGGTGGCAATGATGATGATAATTATGGTGGTGGTGATGGTGACGATGATGATGATTATAGCGTTACTATTACTAATTGTTAATTTATATTACTTTTAAAAAGATGTACATCTGTTACTTGTTAGTTATAAACAATGTTACTTCTGAGAAGCCAATAGTTGCATCGATAAAAATTTCAAAAGGGTGTTTGCCTTTAATGTTGATGCATCTCCTGTAAATCTTTTGTGCTCCGCTAAATTAAATTAATTAAATTAATTAATTAATAAAAATATTTTAACTAAATTAGATTATCCACCGTTGCTTGCCAGGTAATCGATCACTTGATGGTCTTCATGGAGGAAGTCGTTGGACATTATGGACACAATTCCTTTCAGGTGTTTATTCTTTTTATGAATTGAAAGGGCATATGATCTCAAGATATTCAAGATATTAAAGTAGTTTTATTCTGTAAAATAAATATAAAATAAAAATAAAAATTGTTAAATAAATATTTAACAATCAGAATATAGAATATATTGTTTTAAAAAACAATTAATAGTTGCTATCAGGTGGCATTATAAAATTGGCATTGATAATCAATTAGGTCTAACGAATGCTAATCTGCCTTTGAATAAATTTTCTCAAAATCGATTTGAAATTAATTTCCACCTAATTCTGGTTATAATAACCATCAAAGGGCTGGCTGGATAAGATTGATGACAAGTATCTGAAGAAGATTTTACAGAGAGATCCTTACACAAAGGATGAGATTATCATGGAGGTCTATCAGCAAATAGCCCTGCAGTAAGACTCACCTGCATTTATGTTTTTTGATGAATGAATTTCACCTGTAAGCGACATTTATTGCTCTTAAGTCCTTTTGTCAGCAGTTGTTTAACGATTCATGTCACAAGCATAGGAACAATATTCACATGGTCTTGATGATGATTCAAATGATGATTCATGTTTTCATTGCACTTAAAGTAAATTAAAGTAATGCTTTACTGATTTCTTTAAAAAAGAAATCATTTGGTAGAAGTTCTTTAAGATATTCAATTAAATTGATTAAGTTGCCTTTGGGGTAAAAATTGGCTAGAGATGACTTATAGCGTTGAGTGAACCCTAAAGTGGGCTGTTTAGTAATGCACTTAATGAACTTGCACTCTGAAGAGTAGCAGGTGTTAATCCAGTACTATATGTGTCTGTCGATGATGTTCAAAGTACTGAAAGTACTCGTTTAGGTTGCTTTGCCTCCAAAGATGATAAAGAAGTGCTTAGTTAAATATTTGTACCATTAAATAACATTTTTGACATTTTAACTTTTAACAAAATGTCTCATTCAAACTGATTGATTGTTGTATCTTTGCGCTTTAGCATCTGTCAACAAGGAATAAACTCACAGTATTATACGTTAAAATAGTTAAATTAAATACACTTAAATGCATTAAAATAAAAACACTTTTAAATGTTAATTGAAGTTGAAAAGGAATAAATTTAAAAAAACAAACATATAATCGAATATTAATATATTAATATATCGAATATTCGCAGGCAACATTACGAGTCCGTCTATGGCGTTGACATGTCGAGCAGACTGCAACTTTATCAACCAGAGTCAGTCTCGTTTTATCAATTCTTTCAAAGTCCTTTAGGACAGTGATTTTAATCAATCGTTGTCCAAAGCATATATAAACTATTGTTTTTTAAACATTTTTTAACAATTTCCTAAAAAATTATTTTTACTTTAATTACCAAATTATTAAATAATTAATTAATTAACCTTTAACCTTTTGACTAATTAACCAAATGGTTCGAATCGAAGGCTCGTCGATAAACGCGAATCGATTGCTCCCGGAAGTCCCGACACCGGAAAATCTTCGTCGTTCATGGACGAAACCAGTGAGTCGTGATTCGGATCTTTGTTTCTGAAGTCTTTTTGACTTTCAGTTCTGCCGGTTGTTAAAGCTTTTAGAGTTCTTCCGTGCAAAACCATGCATAGAAATATGGTTTCGGTTTTCGTGCATAGTTTCGGTTTCGTTTTGTTGTCTAACGATTTACACTCGGATTCACCTTTCTTAATATTTTCTTTTATAATTTTCATTTCTGTTCTGATATTCTGGAGCGGAAGTTTTAACGACCGTGACCTTAAGTTAACGAAACAAATAAATGCAAATAAATACAAATAATCGAGTTAAAAAAAAGCATTTAATTTCACTTTAATTTAAATTCTTCCGTCGCACGACGCAGTGTTGAAGATGATGAAGAAACGCAGGAGGATGACTTCGATGGCTTCCTACGACTGGGACGACGAACAGGTGAACCTCGGCGACCAGTACGGCGTCTACGACACCGTCATGTCGTTGCCTCCCTACATGGCCAAGCACCTGCAGGTTAAGCTCTTTATTTCTGCATCAATCAATTAATTAGTTAATTAATTAATGTTGTTAACTAATTTTTAGTAAAATAGCCATTGCCAATGCAATGATTAATGACTAATTAATGATTAATTAATAGGTATTGTTAATTAATTAATTAATATTTCTGATACCATTTATTAATCAATACTGTTAATTAATTTGGTAATTATATTATATATATATATATTATTATTATTATTATTTTAATTAATAAATAAATATTGTTGATTAATTTTTAATTAATTAATATTGTTAATTTATTAATCATTAAGTCATTAATCATTTCACTGACAATGACTATTTTACTAACTAGGCTAATCTTAAGTAAATATGAAACATAAAACTACATGAGGATGCAAACAAATCACATAAGAAGGAAGCAAAGGCTTTGAAAGTTGATGATGTGTTGGGCAGATTCATTCAAAAGGATGTTTTGTTTACAAAATGGTCGTTAATGAGGATCTTTGGGAAGACGTCTCTTGTTTGCAATTCTTTCTGAATCTTTAGGTACTTTTTGATTCCATTTGTCCATCAATTAATAATGTTAGGATGCACGAGGCACTCAAAAAGATAAAAAAATGAAAACAAATCAAATATGTTTTCAGTTGGAATTTCATTTCTATTGTGGATGAAGCTATCAATGAAATTCATTATCATATCATTATCATATTCCTCTCTGATGTTGATACCAATATCATAATTATTATTAATAATCCCTTAGGATATTTCCTTTTAATCTTTTCTATTGAAAAGGTGAAAGTCAAATAAATAAAGATGTAGATAAATAAAAATATAGAGATAATTAATATTACTACTAATATTATTATTATTATATCTTAGTATTATTATTATATTATATTATAATATTATATTATATATTATTAATATTACTAATAATATTACTTATTATTATTATTATTATTATTATTATTGTTGTTGTTGTTGTTAATATTACTACTAATATGCTGTATGAAGAATGCCAAGCAAACACAAAGATCGAACTCAGTCGGTCAAGAAGAGGAACAGAAAACGCCTGCTTCGAGGTGGAGACGAGCGAGGCACGTAGTTTCCTAGTTTCAGTTTCGATGTGTACTTTCAGTTTCGTTCTGTTGATGTTAGAAGTCCAAATTATGCATTAAATTATGTTTTGTATTTGTTTGTAATTTGTATTATAAGTTTATCAATTCAATGTGTTATTAATCATAGCATTTGTAATCCTAGCATGTGATTACTTAATACAAATCATTCATGTTTGTCATCAGAAAGCATTTGTTTTAATTTATTTAGTTTCTCTCTGCATGATAATAATTGGTATATAAATTTTGGAATAATAATTGTGGCTTAGTGAATTTTATTTGTTAAAAAAATATAGTTTATTATTTATTTTTATTATTCATTTATTATTTAGTTTATTCCTTTATTTATTTATTTATTTATTTTAATTTCAACATTTGTTTTTTGAACAAATTAAGATTTATGCACACTTCTTGTTTAGATTTTAATCGTTTTGTTTAGGAAGCTTAAAAATTGTTTTCTATGTAATTTGTCGAAAAGTAATTAAAAATGTTCGTTCATTTCTGTTGAAGAAACAAATTAAAGAAACAAATGAGTGGAAACTTGGATCCTGGTCAAGTGATTCTCACTCCAAACACCCAACAACTCAGGAAGTGGATGATTAAAGCTCCAAACAGAGATGTAATATTTATTTTCTTTAAGTCCACACATTGCTATTTTCACCTGTAATGCTGTTGCAGTCTCTATACTGCTATCAATATCTATCAATGCTATCATTACCTGCAGTGGTATCATACATTGTTATCATTATCTGCTGTTATCATTCACACCTTGGAGTCCATATTTCCATCGATGCGAAGCTGCACGTTCCTTGCACCTCAATTGTTTCGTTTGTTCGAAGTTCCAGGAATTTCCGTTTCTTTTCCTTTTCATTTAATTTTTGGATTTTCCTCTTAAAACTCGTTGCATTTGCCGTTACCGAAGCACATTTCTCAGACCAACGGCACGATCTCATGACGCTCATTCATTTTTAAATATTTTGATCGAATAATTAATCATTCACTTAATTTATTAATTTGTGCAGGCTTTCTCGAGAAGGGCCGACAGGAACCTGAAGGAAGGAGACAAAGGCGACCTGTTGAAGCTGTTGAACGACAAACAACTCCGTCACAACAGGTACCTGAGAGGTCAAAGTGTCATGTACTCTGCACTTCCCTCTCCCATGAGATCCAGGGCCAGCAGTCTCGGTCAGTCGATCGACAATTTGCACGGACGCACGATTACTTACGAAGACCGTTATTTATACTTATTTATGATTTTATTAATTCATTAAATATTATTATTATTATTTAACTGGTAGCTGGACGTTTCAAATATGCATAAGTTGTTATTAGTTGGTTAAAGTTTATTACTTAACAATTAGTTAATTGAATGTTTTGAACTGCAGAACAACTGGAGGTGGAGGGACATCCGAGGCTGAGAAGCAACACCCAGGAACAGCTTGTGGTCAGGAAGAAGCATAAAACTGTTGACTTTGAGGAGAATGCAGGTAACACATGTGTGTACACAGGTAACATGTACGTGAACACAGGTGATGTGTACGTGTAACAAATTGGTGAACACAGATAGCACGTACGTGTACACAGGTAATGTGTATGTGTACACAGATAACATCTAGACACATGTAACATGTGTGGGTAACATTGATCACATAGATTATATAACATGAGTCACATCGATCATGTATCGATCACGTAGTTCACATGCATCACATTAAAGCTGTCATTGCCTTTAAAAGTATTCACCCTTTGTTAATTTATTTGGTTTTTTTTTACATGAAACGTAAAAGTTATTGATGCTTTTTTTAAATTTAAATTTATTAAAGTACTTTTTCAATCATTATATTTCACATCATTTTTATTTAGCTTTTGAGTGATCTTCCAACAAATAAAAGCATCCAATGTAAAGGCATTTCTTCATCACCATCGGTGCAAATGACATGTGTCGGGTGTCAAACACGACGCTTGGCGACCGTTTCCATTACTGGCACGTCTGGCGATGCTGCCTATTTGGCCGTCCTGCTCGGCATTTTGTCTCGATATTATTATTATCTGATATTTACATTTATTATTATGCCCATCAATTCGATCGTAATTTTGATTTACGTATTTAAACTTAGCTCCAGGAAAGTACACTCCCCGCTACCTGCCGAGACGACCCACGAGTCAACCCTACTTCGCCCACCTCGGAAGCGGGGACAGCAGACTCGGAGAGCATTCCCCCCTCATACACACTCCTGCCATCCAAGAATTGAACGAGGATCCCGAGAAGAACGGCACGGACAAGAACGAAACCGAGCGGGAATTTCCGAGGTACGAGAACCAGGACTCCGTCGAATTGAAGACCAGGAGTCCCCTCAAGAGGCAGGATGCCGAAGGAGGAAGGATTCCAAAGCAGAGACTCGAAGAGGAGGAACTTTGAGGGCAGCAAAAAAGCATCGCATCGTCGCAACGAGACGAAGTTCGGGAATGCGTTTCTTCTGCAAAGACGTTTGCTTCTGTCCTTCCATTTCAATTCAATCCTCCTGTCTTTTTAATTTCTGGCTCGCATTTATTCTTTGATCTCAATCTATTTTGTTGCCAAGCTGTTTAAAAATATATTAATTAATTAATTTGAAGAATTCATTCCATGTTTTTGTATCTCAATCTTGGAATTCTGTGAAGAATTTTATTTATTTTTAAAAACCGATTTCAATTTCACTGCCCTTTCCTCGCTTCTCGTGTTTTCATGACTCGTCTTGCCACGGCCTTTTGGATTAAATTATTAATTTTATTTAATTTTGGTTTTGTGTAAGTTATTTTTTAATTCACCTTTAAAGAGATTTTATTCATTGCAAGCTTCTATGTTGTGTCGTAACAGATGCGAACAGGGGAACATTGGTAAATATTAATGAACTGCTTTTAAGCAAAGCATTTGGAAGGAATTGTGATTCAACGTCTTAGTGCATCAGCTATGTGCTTATAATCGTGACTTTATAAAGTTTGTAAAATTTAATAGCAGTTGCAATTTGAAATTGTTGTACACGACACTTGAACCTTGGCGAGCGAGAGACGGACTTTGTTGTCAAGAGGAGCATTTAATTTATTAAATCACCCAATCACAGTGTTTGTTTACAAGAATATAATGCGTGTTTTTTTTTCTTTTTGAATGAAAATGCATTTTTAATTTGCAGTTTGAAGTTTTAGATTTGGATTTTGATTTGGAATGAACTTGCAAATACGTTTGTCGTGCCTTTTTAAAGACCTCTCGTCTCCTGTCGAAGGATTTTATTTGATTCCTACGACCTTTGACCTTATTTTATTTTCGTCTTTTTGCATCCATGTTGAGGATTCGTTTGTAAGTCTTTTAATAACTGATGCACATTTATTGACATTTGTTTAGAAATTGTGGAAAATCATCATGTTCGATGAATCATGTCCTCCTCCTCCTCCTTCAGTTTTCCAGCAAAAACAAAGATTTGTAATACAAGTCGTTAGATAGTTTTTGTTGATTCGTGCAGTGGCTTTCACTTCATTGAAGTTTTTTTGTAAAACTACAGGTTAATGAGGTGCCCTCGAAAATCCTGCTCATTTTTCAACTGCAGTGAAAAGATTTTTTTGTTTTTCGTTATTCAGTTCAGTAGTAATTTGGTCGAACGTATTCGAGCGCCTTTGAACGACGTCCCGATCGTGACCTGATACGAGGCCTAGCAATGTTGAACTTAAGATGCAAGTGTATGAATTATAAATTAGACTTTCAGAACGAATTCAAAGAAAACTTTATATTTTCAAAATTCCGCGGCGGATGAATTAAAATATTGTTCTCTCATTTATTTGCACGTGTTTTAATTGATTGATTTTGTGGAAAGATTCGCATTTTCGTTGCATAATAAATTAGCTTTAAAAGCTTAGGATTTAAAGTTTTAATTGATTCAGAAACACCTAAAGGAGACATCGTTTTTGCCTAATCGAAATCATCTTCTTTGTCATCGGGAAATGCACCCTTTTGCAGAAACTGCAGTCTACTTTTGGCATCCGCAGTAACACGATGCGGTTATTTTAAGATTATAATAATTTTTAAAAAAATGTTTAAATTGTGGCAGCAACTGATGAGCGGGAGAGAATTAAAATGTTGAGACGAATATCACGAATTCGAGATTTTTTGGAACAAATCAACAAAGATCATCCTGTACTTTATTTGAATGACGGTGATAAATGGAGACCTGACCCCTGGTGCCGAACAATTTAAGAATAGTGTGGCTTGTCATTAAGGTGTTGCATACCTTGGTAATTGCCAAGTCTTGGTCATTTTTCGACAGGAAAACAAATATTTGAAGATGAGACAATCACTGGTCTGTCTTCGGAACACTGCTTTTAAAGTATAATATTACAAGGATGGACATGTATAAAAGGTCTGCCAGAAAATGCATTTCTTATCCGAGAAGTTTCTCAGGATTCTCAACTTTAAACTTCAAACATGAAGTTCTTGTGGATCTGGGGTGCGAATTTTAATTATTTAACTTGTAATAATATTATTTAAAATAATATCTAAATTGTCTATTCATAAAACCAGCATTTCTGGGAATCTTTGCTGTTTTGAGGATGTCCGTTAGAATAGCAGGAGCAGACATTCAGGAAGAAATCGATTGCCCACCTTGGAGATGCCCTTGCCAGTATTACAACGGTCCTTCCATTCTCCAATACGACCAAGAGTTCTTCCCCGACTTCATCAGAAAACTGGCCCTTCGAGCAAAGTTATCAACGGACAAACTGCTTGAAAGAACCGTGAGTTTAAAAGTCTATGAATTCAGCACTCTTTCAATGTGAGAAAATGGTTGCAGTGGAGAGAAAGGTTCGGAAATAACAGCTACCATGCCGACGTCTTGATCGAGTGTTTGGTGATGAAGAGATGCCTCAACAATCACTTGGAAAACGACTGTCTTTTGGAGGGACTTCCCAGTTTCGAGGAAATCGAAGAATGGCATACTTATCAACTGATTAACGTTAGGATCAAACAAGTAAATAAATACAATTCATTTCAGGTAAAATTGAAATTACATTTTAGATGACCTTCTTTGCCAACCACGCCGCGCCTCTTGTGGCTAGAGTTGCCGTGTTTCTGGATCAAGCCCAAAAAGACGAGAGCGAAATTCACGATGGCAAGAGAACTTTGATGTACGACATTGACAAGATTCAAAGCGATGGAATCAATGGAATCTTGTGCAGCCTGGCGAGAATCAGGCCCGAATCCCTGCAAAAGAGGTACGTCGATAAGGATATCATGACAACAGAATGCAGATATTTCGAGAACATGGCTCTCTTGGACAACAGAAACTACATGATCTTTTACATAACTCATCGTCTCATGCACTATTTGAGTGATCAGGCTTTGTACGTGAAGCTTCCTGAGCAGCTGCTATGGTATCCTTCGATGTCTCGCAAGAACAGAAGACTTATGAGAGTTCTTCGAGAAACCGACGTGGAAAAAAGAAGCTTTGGACAAACGCTGGAAAGAAATTTCTAGTCTCAAAAGGAATGAAAAATGAATGATTTGATCAAAGATCAATCAATCTACTAACAAGATGAACTTAAAAGTTGACTCTAAACTATTAAAATAATTTAATAAAGCATCGATATTACAAAATGTCACGTGTTTTTTATGAAATTTTAGGATGTGATTTCTACACAGAATAGCAACGACTATTGGTTATTATCTAACCACTACATAACTATTATCTTGCGCAACTATTAGTGGAGTCAGGTACCACGTTTATACCAAACTTGTATAAATAAATACAAAATGGTAGCCAACAATTAACCAATTAATTTGATGTCCATGACGACAGGTTGTTAAATCAACCGATGGAAGCTTTTTATACAATCCTTGCAATCCTCCACACCACTGTTAAGGCTATTTGAACTCATCTTGAATTGTTCAAGTGTGCACAAGAATCTAATATTGATTATCTCGATCTAATATTGTTTATTATTATTGCATTAGATTAACTAATTTTTAAAATATACTTCATTAACTATTCTCGAGTGGAAGCTATTCAAAACAAAATTGAACAAATATAAATAATGGACAATAGAGCCACCCACCGACTAACTCAATTATTCAAGTGCTTTGAGTATAAACTCATTGCCAATTCATACAGGTTAGAGACATTAAAGAGGACAATAATTCTGTTTTACATTCAATTTAGTTCTCGATTAATCATTTCAAAAAGTATAAAGATCTCAAAATGCGACGGAAAGGATTGGACCAGTGACCAAAATATTCATAATTTGTTGCATTCATAATAACAGTGATTTTTCTGACAACACCAAGGCCCATTGCTATGAAACAAGCCAGCAGACATTTGGTCCTAACATTGAAATGAGGGAAAAGTTGAGAGAAATCTCTAAGATTGACAAAGTGAATCCAAATCTCTCACGAAACATATTCTCCGTGAAATTTCTTTCGTGTTATTGTCATTATGGTCATGTTTCATGAAAACATTTTGCGTGCTATATTTTATGTGGCAGTCTTATTCGGAAGCCTGTGTTCAACTTAACATCACTTTCTCTACCAACCATTCCCAATCCGAATAAACCAAATACAATGCCTTTGAAGAGGCACACTTCGACCGAGCACATAGCGATATAGAATTACTGCATACCTTTTATAATTATTTTATACCTTTGAAACTTTAGATCCCTTGAGCCGATATGTTTGTTTTTATTGTCAGCACAGATAACGGAAACATGCAATTTAATAATATTAATAATAATAGTTTAGTACAAATCCTTACCTACCGTTCACAAAATATAGCTCTGGGAAATTAACTCCAGAGCTTTGCAGAACATTGTTGGACTTTATCCTGTAAAAGCAAATTTAAAAGGAAATCACATTATTTACCATTTTATAAATTAATAAATAATTAAATATTTTGAGAAATTGTGAATTAATAATAATAATGTTAATTAATAAAAATAATGTTACTAATCACTATTAAATTAAATTCATTCTTTCTCTTGAAAGGAACATTCTGCAACTTTCTGTTCGATCGAATATTCAACGAAGAGGTTTTTAACCTTCAAAATGGGAACAAAAGCACCTGTTTGTGGGCTTCACATGAAGCCTTTGGTCCTTGTGAACCCAGTGTCTTTGTGCAACATACTTTGGTCTGCTTGCTCGATAACAATACAAAAGGACACCATATCATTGTTTATTCATGAGGCTGTCCATTGTGACGCTTGGTCCCAATCAAAACTAAAGATTTTCGGCCAATTTGCTTAATTTAAACGAGTTAATAATATAACATAAACCGCAGAAAATAAAAAATAAATAAATTTGTATGATTAATAAGAAAACTTCATTCAAAAAGTTAATCATTTCGGATCTACCGAAATTAGTCCAATGAAAGAGTCCAGAATTGATTGGACAAAGCCACATTTCAAACAAAGCCTCATTTTCAAATGAATTGTTTGCTTCTACAGCGACCTTGAAGCAACTGACGAACAAAAACTGACCACAAGGAAGTCTTGGGTATTTAAGTCTTCTCGAATCACGGTTCAGGGCACCTTCTTCTCTTGTGAGGTGAGTAATATTTCTCGATTGATTGAATGATTGATTGGTGTCACTGAAGATGGCAGCTATTCACTGTTTACAAGTTGCTGTTTTACTTTAATTTTTTGGAAACTGAAAAGGATTTTGTTTAGATTTATAACATTTCTTGGCAACTAATAGCCAAATATTTGTATGCAAACACGAATTTACGTCATAATACTAAAGAGCGGTTTTATAATAGTTTTATTTTAAATGTTAAACTAAATCGTAAACCTTCAACTATTCCAGTTTATTGTCAAAGACAGCTTATCAAAGAATATGGAAGGTTAGCCAAATTAACAAATATCGAGTCAAGTTATAAACAGATTTATTTTTAATTAATCACTGATGTCTCTAAACGACAAAAGAAATACGTATTAACGAAAACGTACAAAATGCGAGTTCAACGAAAACTTTCTATGCCACTCAGAGTTCAAAGGTCTCAAGGTCACGAAACTGAACGAAGGAAAGACGAAGGTCATTTACGAGCTTCAAGACGAACCGTCACTTGTTCTCGTCCATTCGAAGGACAAAATCACGGCTGGAGATGGCGCCAGGTGCAACGAATTGAAGGGAAAGGCAAGCATCTCCAACTCCACAAATGCTGGAGTTTTTTCCCTTCTCAAGGATGCAGGTGAGTCTCGAAAGAATCTTCTTGGACAGTTTTCCTTGTTTTACTCGTACGCGATCGAGCATCTCTTAATTAGGCATATATACCGGATATAATACCTTTTATTTTTTTAAAAATAATTTTCATTAATTATTATAGGTTCGTTATTATTTATAACTTTTATATTTTTTCTGTGAGGCTAACACAAGATATCACTTGAGATATCTACAATTAAGTTTTTAAATTAATAAATTAACATTATGATGGTAATACGCGGTGATATGTGAACATAACAAACACTTTCCAATTAGGAATAAAAACGCACTTCGTCAAGTTGAGCGATGAGACCAGCTTCGTGGCCCGCAAATGTCACATGATTCCCATCGAGTTCGTCATGAGAAGGGTCGCCACTGGTTCGTTCCTTAAGAGGAATCCCGGAGTTCAGGAAGGGAAAACGTTTTATCCAGTCAAGTTGGAATATTTCTACAAGGTGAACCTCTTTAGAATTTTTAAAAATTAAAAAAAAAATCTATAAGATAAAAATCATTTCGAGAAACTTTTCGAGGTTCGAATAATGATTAAAATCTAAATAATTCATCAAAACTTTGCCCATTCTGGACTCCTTGTCAAAAAGGGAGTTTGTTCATGAGATAACAATCCGTAATTAGTTTTTATCTACAATTATTTATCAATTATTTAATATTATTTGCCACAAAAACATTTAACAAAACCCGACTTAGCTGTTGAAATGTTTGAAGCGATCTAGATATCTCCCGAGTTTTTGACCAAATTGTCAATAAACATTAAAAATAAAATTAATTACTAAACAATAAGCAATTATATTGATAATTAATATTGAAAATTAATTAATTAACTGAAACTAATGATTATCTAACAGGATGACGAGAACCACGACCCTCAGTGGTCAGCCGAGCAAATAACCTCAGCTGGAATCACCTGTGCAGGTGTTGTGATTGGAGAGTTTGAACTCCAATTGATCAGCAAAACAGCTGTAAACGTCTTCGAAATCCTGGAGAAATATTGGAGCCAAATGAACTGCTCGCTCATCGACATGAAGATAGAATTCGGAGTTGATGCAGAAACCAGTCAGTAAAAGATTTTATTATTTTATTATCACTTATCCTTGCTGTAGTGTAAAGTGTAGGTTGTTGCGTTGTAGTATGTTGTAGTTCAAAGATTGAAGTTTGGAACCAACTAACTTGTCTAGAAAAACTAAAACATAATTCTTAATTTCCAAGATTCAGAATTGGTTAAATTCATCATTTGTCTGTGTCCTTATTCTAAAACGAAAATAATAGATCCTGATTATATAATTAATCGTAATAATTAAAATTATCATATCATAATGAGTTCCTGCATTAAAAACCGCATTTATACAGCGCATTTTAAAATCAAAACAGAACTAATTAACTAAAAAATTCAATTGTTGATTATTATGATTTGAATTAGTTAAATTAATAATTAAATTTATTAAATTATTAAATTATTCTACCACAAACAGAGGAAGTTTTGTTGGCCGACATCATCGATTCCGATTCCTGGCGCCTGTGGCCATCTGGCGACCGTAGGTTGATGAAAGACAAACAGGTCTACAGGGACCTCGTCGAAGTGACGCAAGAGTCACTCGAAGTGATCAAGAAAAACTTCGCTTGGATCGACGATAAGATTAAGGTTCATTAATTTACTTTCGAGTGGAATTATTTAAAATCTATTTAACTAAAATATTTAAAATTCTTTAAAATCCATTTATTGATCTTCAAATCATGATTGATCGATATCCATTTCACGTTTCACTTCATGTCTTCTCAAAGAATGAAATTTACTTTTAATTAGGAGATGGCAAAGTTGATCGGAAAAGGAAAAGTTGTTGTCCTGATGGGTTCAAAGGCCGATCTGAAGCATGGCGAGGAAGTGGCGAAAGTTCTCAACAAGTTTGGAATTCCATGCGACATCAGGGTCACTTCTGCCCACAAAGGACCCGATCTCACCCTCAAAGTCGTCGCAGAATACGAAGGTCTTTAGCTCAATTTTCAAAGCAAAGCAAATCAATCTTGTTTTTAATACTTAATTCTCATCAATTTAGGAAAACTGAATCCTGTTGTATTTGTGGCCATCGCTGGAAGAAGCAACGGCTTGGGACCGACCGTGTCTGGAAATACGACCTTCCCAGTCATCAACTGCCCCCCACTCAATGCCGATTGGGGTGCCCAGGATGTTTGGTCGTCCATCAGACTTCCCTCAGGTTTCTGACATGTTTTATATTCATTTTGTAATCGTTTAAAATTTTATATTTGTAATAATTTCCTAAAGAAAACTTTGACTTATTATATGTCAGATCTGTTTCAAGTTATTAAGTTATTATTAATCATTTAATAATGATGATGAAACAACATAGATTATCTTACATTCCAAAATGTATTTAAGGATTGACTTGCTCCACTGTCATGACACCCGAGAATGCTGCTCTTCACGCTGCCTCAATCCTCAGTCTCAGTGACCTCGGCGTGTGGTCAAAGTTGAAGGTTCACCACCTCAACAATTGGTTGGGTCTCCTCAAAGCAGACAAAGATCTCAACTAGAGTTTCAATCGAAGAGATGCTTTGTGACAATTATAACAAAAAAAAAAACGAATGCAAAGCAGTTTTTGACAAGTTTGAATAAAATTTAAAACAATGCACCGAATTTGGCATATGGATCAAATAACTTCCAATATGAAGAAGCAACACTTCAAAACTTAGACGACTTATGTTTCATTCCTATGAATTCCTTTAACATCCTGTGCGGTTTTTTTTTATAAATCTCGATAACTTTTTACATCCTTAAGTCTCACTTGACTTAAATAATGAATCTTAAATAATGATTAATGATGATTAATAAATAAATGAGGGAATTTTAAATATGCATATGTTATTACTAGAATGTGATAAAAATATGACAATATTAATATGACAATGGCAAACGTCATCCAAATCCTGAACAACGCAGAAGTTACTGATTAAATAGGCAGTTGCTGTGATAAGTTTAATTTAATTCTGGAAGTTTAATTTCCATTCTGGAATTGTTAATAAATATAAAAGCGTAGGCGCCAATACTACATATTACCTATGTGTAATATAATATATATCACTTTCAATACTGAAACTAATATAATAATATTACTGCCGATGAATGTAAATCAAAAATTATGCCTTATAAATTCATGGAATGTAATATTGTCGAGTTTGTTTATTTATCCATTGGCGATCTTGATTGAGAATCTCGATTGACAATCCAAGGACCAATTTTCATTTGCACTTCCACTCATATTTGGGAAGATTATTTGGGCGTTCATAATCAGACGTACCTTTTCTAAAGGCTCGTCAATCAATCGCCATCATTATTATTTTCTCAGACGAAAGTTATCGTCGATTTCCTTAACTTAACTTCGTTAACTTTTATCGTTCCATTTCTGGGCCTGAGATTATCCCTGGACATTTTGTGACTGCTTTCTCCATTGTTAACCATTGCTTTAAAAAAATAGAAGTCACAATACACAACCGCTGCACTCCAATTTATCTTCGTAAACGTTTATGTGTTTTTTCATTTATGGAATTTTCCAAATTATTATTACTATTGTTGTTGTTGCTGTTAAATATTAAAGAGGTTTTGTACTGTATGCATTTAAAATATTTCGAAGAGGATAAGAATGTTGAAACAACTCAACGGAGCATATTAATGAAACACAAATAACATAAGAAATATTCGCCTTTGTTTGCTTTTGCTAAGTAATTGACAGTTTTTAAATCGGTGTTTCAATCCGAAGAATTGTCTTAAACCGTTAATTATTAAATATCTGCAAATTAAATTAAACATAAAATTGTCAATTTATGAATGCTATTCGTTATAAATTATTCAAAATAAAGAAAAAGTTTTAAGAAGGTTTAATTATGGTTAAGAATTAAAACATTCCCAATTCTGAAGGTGAAATAATTAAAATTTAAAATGAATATTTTCACGAACCACCAACGAAATAATCGGAACTGAGATGACAAAATGTTTGTCAAGTGCAGGGAAAGTTTTGATGGAGTCGCAAATTCTCAGCCTACTTATTCGCACTTGGCAACAACAATTTTGCCACAAAGCACTTGGATTCATCACAAACTATTTCAATTAATTCGGACCGGTCTGTGCCAATCGCTATGGTGGCACGGTGCAGAATATTTTCCAATAAACGCTTTCCAAACAATGCCGTCATCGATAGTTGTTTGACATTTTTGGAGATTAAGAATTGCTTTAAGTCTAAAAATTAATGAATACTAATTAAACATTCAATCGAACATTCCACACCCACGACACTTGAGTCTTCCAAGAAGCGACGTAGGACTTCAAGTCCTACTTGGATCTATAAAAAGTCGATTGTCACGCACAGACCGTCTTCATTTCGCAAGCTTTACTTCTCCGACAACATGGCTGACGAGTATGTTACGAGGGTCATATCGGTGGAGTTGATCAGATCTCTAGGACATTACCAGAGCAAAGCCGTAACGTGGATTGGCATCGTGCAAATCATTCTCGGAGTTTGGTCGCTGGCTCTGGGAATTGCACACACCCTTACGGGTACCATCTTGTTTGGGGAGGTTGGATACGGAATCTGGGGAGGAGTTGTGGTGAGATGATATCCTTGATACATTTCGATTAGTCATTTCGTCTGCTTTGTTGCTATTTCGATGTTAAAATTAGTTTGTAGTTGAAAGATAAGACTGTTATCATAGCAAATTTTTTTGAGATGAATTTATTTGCAAATATTATTTATTTATTTATTTATTTATTAAATAGTATTCATTTGTCGGATATTTGAATAATCAGATGTTAAGTAATTGAACTGCTAATTAGATATAACTTCGGCAATGTTCTTGTTTGCACAAGTTCGTGTTATTGAGGCAATCCAGGTTGCCATGCAGCACCTGTTACGTCGTTAAGGACGCTTTACAAGATCAAAACAGACTTGCAATAACAAAGGTTTTGCTGGGGTTATAAACGTTTCATAAGAAACTGGTCTCCACTGAAGTGATATGCAAATAAAGTAATTCTTGAATGAGTCAAAAAGAACTGATAAGAGAAACAACAGAGTCACGTTTTTGTTTGATTTTTAAATTTAATCATCATATTTTTATATCTTCAATGTTGCAGCTTTTTGGCTGATCTGAAGTTCTGATTATGTGGTTATAATAATAATAGTTAATTTATATAGCGCCGTCTGCGTAGCGTCGGAGGCGCTTATGTCATTTTTTCTTCTTCTCCTTTTTCTTCTTCTTCTTCTTCTTATTATTATTATTATTATTATTATTATTCAATCATCGATACTTCAACAGCACTTAATAATTTTATTGTAGTAATTAAAGAGGTTTATAATAAATAGTATATATATATTATACATATTATTAAATTATTAATTATTATATATATTATATAATATATTATTATTACTTTATGGCGAAGATTAACTAGTTCTGGCAAGGACTACCTGTTATCAAAATTAATAATATCATTATGAATATTAATGATGTTGAAGAGGAGGCGAAAGTTGAATTTTAATGAGCGACAACCACTCGACAGGTGGCGGTGTAGATGAACAGGACGTCACGTGTGAAAACACTTTTTAAATTATTCAACTTTTTAACTTCACTGCTTCTAGGACAACAATTCGTAACAATTATTAACTATTAAATTAAATTAACTTAATTAATTAATTATTATTATTTATAAATGTTTTAATTATTCTTTTCGCTAACTTTTTAAATTAGCATTAGCTGCTTATTTATCCTAATTATGGAAATTAATTAACTCGAAATGATTTATTACCTTATTATATTCATAATCGTATTATTACGTATTAGGAGTTAAACAAATCATTTCGGAATTTTATAAATTTTTAAGAAAATGTTTTATTTTCCTCAAAATAATAAATAAATCGAATTATCGCTCCATAATTTTTTATGAAATTTATTGAATTATGCAATATTATGTAATAATTAATTATTTAATATTATTATCAAGTACATCGTTGCCGGTGTCTCTGCCATTTTGTCAAAGAAGAAAAACATGAATTGGGTTAGTTAAAGTTATTTTCATTTGTTAAAG
The DNA here is from genome assembly GCA_034509925.1 of Hirudinaria manillensis. Taxonomy (NCBI): domain Eukaryota; kingdom Metazoa; phylum Annelida; class Clitellata; order Hirudinida; family Hirudinidae; genus Hirudinaria; species Hirudinaria manillensis. The sequence continues at coordinate 5,153,885 of CM067535.1, read as the reverse complement.
GTCCGTATTTTCATTTTTTGTTCTTTGCTTGAATTGTCATTCCTTTGGGGACATTTTGTAGGCAATAGTTGGGCGGCCAGTTTGAATAAACTGAATAAATAAATTTATTAATTATTAATAATAAATTATTTATATGGTCAAATAAAAAATATTTAATAAATAATTATTAAAAATAAATTTATTAATAACATAATTAAGTTTAACTGACTAGCTGATAGTCAATGGTAAAGTAGTTCGTTGGCCTCACTATGACGTCAACCGTACTTCAAAGGATTTTTGCACCAATTAAATATTTTATAATTTTCGTAATAGTTCCGGTTTGTATGCAAATTTCTTCACAACTTGAATCGTTCAGAAAATATGGTGATTACATAACGAGGTTCTCTTGAGTTTAACGTGTATCCAACAAATCGTATATTCTGTGCTTCATCCGGGCATCTTAGGAAAGGGGAGAATAAATATTTTCTTATATAAAATGTAATTGTAACATTTGAAACCAGACATGAATGTTAATATTATTTAACTGAAATAAATAGTAATTTATATTAATTATTATTAATAGTAATATTAATTCGTTAAATAATTTATTATTTCATCGAAACTCTCCAAAGTAAAAAAAAAATCTCATAACAAATCTTATAACAACACGAAAAATATTCACCGTAAAATGAGAGAACATCTAAAATGACATCAAGTTACAATTCGAGTTTTTTTGACAATAAAATAAAAATTAATTATAATTTAAATGAAATAAACAATTTTTATTGAATATTTCCTTCATCGTCTGCAGATAGTTGCACACATGGTTCTTTCGATTGTTGCTGCAATTTTGGCTTCACTTCAGTTCTCTCTTGGTGTGTCTTCGGCCTATTTCGATCATAAGAAGATCTTGGAAGGGACGGTAAATAATGAATAATAATGAGTTTATAATAATATTTATATATCATTTATATTTTATAATTACAAATTACTATATTTTTTACATTTGTATGAGTTAATCATTAATAGTTAATTAATTTTGGGATATTTATTACTACAAAATGCCATTTACACGTGCTATTGCGGTGATTTAATTCATAATGAGTCCATGATATAGAATAAATATTCATACTTAATACATAAATATTCAGCTTAATATAAAATAAATATTCATAAGTTAATATTTTATTAAACATGAGTATACCTGAGGGGCGTACATTTCCTGTAGTTCGTCCGAAAGCAGGAAGATATTACTTAAGCATTATTATTATTCATTGGCTACTGAAACAACTCATTAATAAACATAAATGTGATTGCAACACGAATATTATAATAATACATTCATTATGCCAATATTATAATAATACATTAACAATGTATAACTTTCACATTGTCTTCAAACCGAATTAATCACCGTCATCGATAAATTCAATAAACAAAGGCCACGGAACCTCACGACGGGACAGTGGTCGTTGATTGTTTACTGGCGGTGGTTGGCATTTCCGAAGCCATTTTGGCCACCGTGGCAGCTGCCCTCGGCTGTAAAGTCACGTGCTGCAACAACAAGTTCTTGGCAGCCCAACAAGTAAGTTCGATGATTGCATGGACGACACGGACGTCGAGTTGGTATTTCTCGGGACCGTCGCTAGAGGGTTGCATAAATGAGTAATACACGAGGGGGTCTACGTACATATGGGGTTCGTGCAAGTCTCAAATCGATGAAAAATAAGACGACAGAGGGGAGAGAAGCTGTTTATGGGCGAAGACTTTAGTTGCGACTGTCCTGGTATCTCTGTCAGTTCGTTGTGGACGATTAATATTGTTGTTGTTCCATTGGTCTAGCAATTATTGTTAATTATGTTGATACAGTATCGTGATTGTTTAAGGAACTCGATAACCCACAAGTGAAGACTTACCACGTCAACGAATCTTACAAATACGTCGTCAACCCTGAGAGATTATAATGACGAAGATCATCATCATCATCACAAGAAGAATTCCAGAAGTCATTAATTTATTTAAGTCATTAGTTTGTGACGTAACTTTTATGCCTGTTGACATTTTATGACTTTTCTGTGCCTAAATTATTTTCGCCAATAAAGATGTCTTTGAAGATTCCTACCGATTGTCTTCCGAAATTAATTTGAATATTAATTAGATTACGTGGTTGGTTCGAGATTACGTTATGGAAAAGGTGGTCTTTCAAAATGTGAATAAGAAACCTCATCATCATCATCATCACCACCAAAATCATAAATTAAATAATAATTAATTATATTAAATTATTTAAACAATAATAAACAAGATGTTAAGTCCAAATCAATGACATTTTATGTGCTGTTTTGGCGTTTCGAAGGCTAATCACAATACTTTCAAGTAGTGCCACATGGTTTGACAATTACACCCCCACGGATTATTATTATTTTATGCCTTTAACTTTAGATTTTAAATTTATAATTTAAATTCCAATTTCTGGCGACAATTGTTTGACTTCTTGAAGCAGACACCGGAAGTAGAATATCAGAGGAATAAAAGATAATAATAACGATGAATATTGAAATAAACAATGCTTTCCAAGGAAGCGAGAATGTGACTTAACTTAAAAAATTTCAATTTTAAACTTTAAAACTTACCTAACTTGCCAAACTTAAATCTGAAATCATTGTTTCCATCAGTAAATCGACCATCAATTCACGAAATTGTGCATCAATTAATGCATCGTTGAGAACCCTCTCATTCGCTTGTAATTTACACTCAACTCATCTTAGTTATTTTATTATGATTTTTATTTTAATTTTTAGTCTCCTTTTTGTGAGTTGGTTGGTGCTGCCTTTTCGACTGAAATCCTGATCCATTTAAGACAGAATAATTTCAGGACTAATAGCCAAGAATCTCATCTTGAAAGATGGCGCTTTCATTGCCACAGTCTTCGTGTGGATGATTTTAAATCGCTTCCTAAAAATTCGGAAATCATCATCTTCACTTTCCAATCACGTGTTTGCCTCAATTCGTGCTTCAATAAACTAATCTTGGAGTTCGTTTGAATCAATTATTTATTAAATTTTTGTTTTAACGCTGTTTGATTCAGCCATGTTTAAGATGGGAAAACTTTTTATAATTATTTACGTATTTGTGTTTAGCCGTACTTGTCTTCAGAGTATCACTTGACTTTTAATAAAATTAAAGTCACTTCTCAATCGATCGACCAATGGTTATGTAGCTCCCCTCTCCGATGGTTCTCACTGGCAGTGGAGGGTGGGCGTCGGATGCGACACCACAACTGCGACTGTAACCATCAATGCCGCACGCAGGCCACCCATTCGGCCAAACTGCGTGCCGAAATGTAATCATTGAACAATAACGTAACAAAATAACATGCTAATCTTATGCTAATATTTATAATCGTCGGGGATGATCAATTAGATGGCAACAACATTCATTAGTTGTAAATTTATTTTTAAACTGAGAGAATTTCGTGTGCCACGCCCATGCAAGACCTTAGGGATGACGTTTTGGGCGTTATCTTCTCAGCTGGGGATACCCTCTCTTCGTCAATATCTCTCCTTCTTATCTTCCTTGTTAATGGATATTTTATTCAGGCATTCTCAATCCTTCAACAACTTGTGAACCATTTTTCTTTATTCCTTCTTTCAAGTACCCGAGCGTTCTCTCTATCGTCATCATGAAATGCTGCGTTTACGGAGAGTAAACATAGATTTATCATCAGATGAGAAAATCTGATCGATTGATCGGTCGTCTGTCATAAAGAGTGACATCAATCGTGTTTTATGTTCCTATAATTTGAAATTAATTCATAAATGACGTCCCTTTGGTTTCGCGGTCATCTTTCGGAAGATGCCAAGATGAGAAATTACATTCTGTGTCCTCTTTTGCTGCTGCAACTCATCGAAGCATCGGCAGAGAAAAAGGTGAAAATTATAAATATAAATAATCAACTTTGATATCCAAATTTTATGAATGCACTTGTTAAAAAGTGTTTCCAAGAACTTACTTTTTGCTTAGATTAAAATATTCGTTGTAATTATGAGTATATTATAGCAGCATTTCGGGCTTTTAAAAAATTCTGGATTGCATGATTATTTTTTTTTAATCTTTTCGGTTGCATCCTAGGATTTTAATTCGATTTTTTTAGCATTTGAATAACAGCTTTGGCATTTTTTTGCAATACTACTGTTTAAATAAATGTTTTAATTGGTTAATCAAAATGACATATTATATTAAGTGTTTCCGCTTATTACAAGGGTTTGAGTTGGTGGAACATGATGGATGGAAGATTGAAAATGAAAGAAGAAGGAAGCAAATTAAAAACCTTTGAGATGTTCCACATTCCGAACGAGGAAAAGAGCACGATTAAAGGAAACGACGACATCCCGATGCAGAACCACCCAAAGAACCACCCAAAGAGCCACTCACAGACAATCAGTCCGTCTAGTCACGTGACATTCAAATCATTAAGTGATACCCTCGTACCGGAAGTGAACAAACTCATTTTTAAGCGGAAACGCGGATCTTACAGAGGATCTTTGGTTGAGTCATTTCTTCCTCTCAATCAATTAGAACCGAGACTCAGAAAAGAAACCGCAAAATCTCATTTCAATGTCCTTACCGTTGCCATTTTGTCTTCAACTGGGTTCTTTTCAGGTCTTTTGATGACCGTGTTTCTTTTGAAGCTCAGATCTCGTGCGGAAATTGTGTGAATAGATGTAGTTCTTCGCATGTTTTTTGTTCATTCTAGGTTTTGAAACTTAAGCATTCGGCATGAGAACAGAAATAATTGCAAAGGATTAGTTATAAAAGCGTTAAAATTAATGTCAAATCTTTACTAACAGTTACACTTTGCACGTCAGTTGCAATTTCATTAGTTCTGGATCCTTCGCGCTACCCTCTTTTTCTGCTCGAACAATTTTTACAAAAAGATCTGATTTGGGCAAAAACAAAACGCATTTGTTAAAACGCTGACTCACACTGTCTTATTAGGGAAAGCAACATTCTTCCAAATATCTTGAGATGACCGTGTTTCTTTTGAAGTAGTGAAATTCCAAGTGGAATGTAAAGCTGTGAAAATTTAAAACAAATTAAATTAATGCCGACCACGTGAAGGACATCAAGGACATCGAGTGATGGATGTGACATAAACTTAACAAATTCAACTGCGAATAAAAGGATAGCGATCCTGATTGGTGATCGAATTACATTTTAGTGCAGAAAAGCGAGCTCAAGCAACACATTATGTCAAACAGATTTTATGCACTTAATAAAGTTTTCATTTAAACAAAATCAATTAAACAAAGCATTTTAAAAATAAATTCTTTAATTAATTTAATTTCCCCCATCTTTTTAAGGTAATGAAAATAAACCACCCAGAATTTAGACCATTGAAGTATCCTTGGCAATCGAAGTTTTAAATCCTCGACAAGGAGGCCACCCTTGGAGGGAATGACAGATACATTCCACGTCAGGGGTATTCAATTAAGTTTGCTGAAGGGCTAAACTTTTTATGGTTGTGTCCTAGGGCCAAGTCCTTTAAAAAATTAGTACTTGTTATTTATCACTATTACGTGTGCACATTATTCCGGTTTCTTTAAAATTGAAATATCTTTTCATTACATTGGTAATTTGAACAAGATACCATATATTTTTTTAAGTAAGAGTAACTAAACTAGGCATTAAGTAGATACATGTTAGAGGTTTTTAAATTGAACACGTGTCTTATTTCCACAGAATTAATTTCGTGAAATCTGGTGTGAAATGATGTTGTAATACTTCAGCTCTATGTTACAGTTTCTTGCATTCTCTGCTTTTTAATCAGTTTACTTATTGAGAAAATGCTTTAAATTCACATAAATAATATTTACCGTGTCATCACCCATATTACATATGTATGCAAAGGATTAGTTATAAGTGAATCTAGTAAAGTTAGTTTACGAACAACGGAATAACTCATAGTGCATATCTTACAAGTGTTAAAATAAAATAGTTACTTATGGTTTCAGTATATTTGCGAGACATTTCATACTTTAGCAGACCCGCGGGCCTCTATTTGAATATCGATGATAAATCCTCCAGCCCCTCCCCTTTCTAAAAATGGCAGAAATTAGTTCCTTTGAGTAAACCGTTCTGCACAAAACCTCACACAGGTTGCACATAAATTTTAATTTAAAATTTCAACAAGTATATATTATTGATAATGTTTATTATTTAAAGTTAATACGTAAAATTGTTAATCAATCCGCAAATTATAATTTGATTTTAAATTAATAAAACCTAAAGAATCATCTTAAAATATAACAATTTTTAAATGCAAAAACAGCAAATATTACATCAGGCGTACAAAAACAGAATTTAGAAACAAAACATGACAGCATTGCCGATTGGAAGGTCGCATTCTAGTAAAAATTGAAAGACAAAAATCCGCAACATCTAGAAAGGTGAGGCTCCAAGATCCTAACTGTTTTCAGTCTCAGCTTGAATGTGAGGAATTCTTTTTTGTGTACTTTTGTCGCCTCGCTACGAACCTTGCAGAAACCTCGAGAGTTGACGAAATTTCAAGTAGAATCATAATTTCCTGGCTTAATATAGTGCATTTGTTTCAGTTGACCATGGCTTTGAGACATCTTCTGAAGAAGGTTGGCAGTCCTTTGAATTACTTGAAAAAAGTGTGTGCCCCTGCCAGGGCTTCGGCAAGTACATCAGCGGGAAGTAAGCATTACAGCACGGCTGTTGCTCGTAAAAGACATGTTTCATCGTCATCAGTTGGACTTTCGAGGGGTCTCCGAATTGGAGCTTGGATGAGGAGTGAGCACGTCTTCCACGTCCAGGATGCCAATGATTTTGAGAAAAGGGTACTCAACAGCAAAATCCCAACCATAGTTGATTTCTATGCCACGTAAGTTTATTATTAGAAATGTTTATTCTGTAAACGAATTTGCAGTTCCAATTTACAGTTTAATCAGTTTATACCCATGTCATATATTTGTAAGCCACTTATTTGAATGAATTGTTATAAATATTGGATTGTATTTGAGATAAATTGATTGTTCTGAGATGCAAACAATTTAATAAGATAAACAAAATATCGATTTCCAATTGTTTTGAAGCTGGTGTGGTCCTTGCAAGTTGCTGGTGCCAAAACTGGAACAACTTGTGGCAAAGAGGAAGGGTCAAGTAATGCTGGCAAAGGTAGACATCGACAACATGACGGATCTTGCCGACTCATATCAGGTGAAGTAGCACATTTTTTTAACATTGATATTTTCACAAGCATGACTTCTACAACTTTGTGGTTGCAAATATATTTGGCAGGTGACAGCCGTGCCAACAGTCATAGCACTCAAAAATGGCAAAGAAGTTGATAAATTTGTGGGTCTCAAAGATGATGCAGAACTTGAAACTTTTGTGGACAAACTCATCAAGTGACATCATCACATCTTTGAGGGGAAAATCGAGCCATTGCAGTTTCGAAGCAAATCTGTTACAGCGAGAATTAACTATTTGAACATTTTATTAAAGATTATCAGACTTTGAAATTTGAAACATTTAAATGCTTATGTAAACAATTCAATGAAAACTGGTCTATGGACTCCAAAAAAAACTCATTTTGCAAGCTTTACATGTTCATTATGGCATGTTGCCTCACGTGAGCCTCAAAACTGAAATCAAATCTGAACGAGGCTCCGCAATGGCCGCACTCGTACCGTCGTAGTGCCAGGTTGTGCTTTTTATGAGGTCGTATCTCTTGTGAAATGGCTGGACCCTTGTCCTCAACAGAGAGATCCAGAGTTATAGATTCATTGGTCTCAGGGGGCTTGGGATATTCAAAAGTTTCTGTAGTTTGGTTGATGTCTATTTGAGATCTGGTGTTCTCACCACCAAGAAGTCCAAAATTTGGTTGTTCTGGTTGTTATTTCTGAATTAGTCATGAAGTTCTCTGCATTGTATTGGTGCAAAACCTACCAGATGTAATGGTCTGTTGAGTGGTATTGATTCCTGTGTACAGCTCACCCTTCTTCCTGTGCAGCCTTAGATGCCTGGCAATACTGAACCTGTACTTGAATGATTTGTTGCATCTACAGCACTTGAATGGAGTAGTTTTAGGTTCATTAGCTGGTGCAAATGAATTGGCTGACCAGTCAAGGGGCACAACACTCCTGTGAGAAATTATGAAAAATTGTAAATACTCATAAAGAAAAAATATCAACTCCTTGATACTACTATCACCGTCACCTTTGCTGATCTGATTTACTGACAGCATGGGCTTTCCATAAATGAACCCTCATAGAGGCCATGGTGCTGAAAACGGCTTTGCAAATTACACACATGAGAGATCGTTTGGAATGAAGACGATTATGAATATTAAACATTTCTTGTGTTTGAAATGTAGCGCTGCAAAATTCACAACCAAGAGGTTTCTCAACTTGAAGCATTCTTTTTAGTCTACGCTCGAGAGTGGTACGAGAACTAAACAAAAACAACCTTTACCTTAAAGCTTTACAACGAACATAGCTTTACTTTCAAGTTTTAAATTATTTTGAATTATCAAATGATTATTATAAATACGCTTTTTTTAGCAACTCAATATATGGAATTTTAATGCACATGCAGACGGTGTAGCCATATAAATGCTTCGTGATCATCCGGCTCAATTATTTCCATGGGCTCCAAGCTTTGACTAGTGGTTAAATGGCATCAACAGAGATTTATTACTTTGCAGTCCTTATTCATTGTTTACTTTTTGTCGATTTAAAACATGTGGATGAAGTGATGTTTAAAAACTATTCACAAGCTGAAGAGATGGGATATTTTCACATAAGAAAAAACGTCATTAATGCAGAGTGAGTCAATGTTTTTTTATTCTTCCTGGAATAATGCTATGCTTGTGTTGCTGATTATATTAATTATTTAATAGCTCAGAACAAGCTAAGTCTGCCTCCAGATAAACATAGGCTTACTTAACGCTGGGCCCCAGAGATAATGGGGGCCTGTATCTCAATTTCATTATTGATGTCCTTCGACGGAGCATGTAGATTAACACGGATGATTTAAAGTATTTCTACGATTAAACAGTTATGGCTCCAGAATTAAAGATTGCGATAGAGGAGTCCAGTAATAAATAACGAAAATCAATAAGTTATTAAATTGCCCCTTCAAAGGTCACAAAATAGAACATGGTTCGGCAAAGTTCTGGTAATACTGTGCTGAGGGGATAATTCTAATTTATGCGGCCTACCAGCAACCTATATCAGTGATAATCGGATTATACTCTACTTATTGTATTGTATTTGCTTATAATCGAATTTGTGGACATTGTCCACCTTAGCGCTATCCTCTTGACTTGTGAATCCGCAGTCTCTTGTCTAACTTTCTCCAACATTTAATAAAATAAGAGATCGTGAAAATTTATGGGGCCAATATTCCAGCCTTAGTGGTTTTGACATAGCTTGCAGATTTTTTAAATTATTTAATGTTTATTGATCATATTCTGCTATTGAAAATCACTTGCTATGCCATGCCTGGAATGTGTGTTTTAGGTTGCCGACCCATGGGTTAGAGTACGAAATTCATTTATTTCTGGTTGTAAAAAAATGATTAATTATATTAAGAGATATAATTATGAATTATCCTCGGTCTCGAAATTTTCTATTTTTGGTTTTAAATGAAGCAAATGAAAATTTAGTTATCATCATTACCATCACCGTGGTAATTCTAGCCATTTAGATAAGGTCACGAATTGAAAACCTCTTTGAAACTAAGAATACCGTAAATTAATTTTATGACATTGTGACATATAATATGACATAATTGTTAATATTTTTAATTTCAGTTCGAATGGAAATCATCGAAAAAATAGCGGAAGTAAGACCAAAACATTAAATATTACAGACATAATATCTATTAATTATGTTTTTATGTGGACTTTTAGTGTTTCACGAAGCTAAAATCTTTGGCGGGATAAAAGCAGACGTTTGTCACAGAGGATGTGCCTGTAGTGACCACTTTGTCGTTTGTAGCGGATCCAAACTCACCTTCGTTCCAGTACCGATGCCACCGATGATGTTGAATTTGTGAGTTCACAGCGATCTCATATGAACGACAAAATGAATAAATGGCCACCATTCACCATTACAGGCAACTGGATGGAAATGATATTAAAACTTTAAAGAAGAATCAACTTAATTACAGTGCATTAAAAAGCTTGTTAGTTGAAATTATCCACTTTATATTTATTCAATGTGTGAACTAATTTTTGCAAAAAAAGTTATATATATATTGATAGAAACTCTTGAGCGAGCGTTCTGACAGGGATCTTCAGAGGAATGGCCCCCTCTACGAGTGTTTCGGCCCTGAATCCTGACACTCTCGGGGGCTGGGCCGCATCCGTTGATCAAGCGGATGTCCCTGCCAGATACTTTCTTCCGATAACCAGACAACGACTTCCGACAAACAATACTCGCACCGCCATTTTACGAAAAATTCCGCGAGGGCTCCGCCGTCCGAAAAACCGTCAAAGTCGCCACTGCGGCACTTCTTATATCACTTTGGTGTGAATGCCGTCCGGGGTGTCTCTTTCCTGGTCTTACACTGGAGTCCCTGTTTTGGTGGAGTGGACAGGGACGACTAGCCTCGCCGTGTCTGAGGCTTACCTTCGGTCCTTCGTTGTCCAGATCCAGTGAGAAGCCGATTCTGCGGACTCGGCTATTTTCTGGACGAACTGTTTGGTTTGCCTGTTTGAAAGGCCTATCTTTGAGAAAGGCGTACGTAGACTTGCCTACCAGCCCTCTCGCTCCGACTTCTATTGGCAACACACGGGCGCTATAACCTTTCCCCTCTAAATCCATCCTCAGCTCTTCATACCGGTCGCTCTCCAGAGCATTGCTGACATCAATTCGGTCCTCCCATGGGACCGTCAGCTCTACCATAATGACGGAATCGGTTGCTGCCGACGCCAGCACCAGATCAGGCCGCTTGCCGCTCTCTTGTAGCACCTGGTGGTAGTGCCTTTCTCCCTGCAGGTCTGCCGCAACTGTCCAGTCTTTGGCTGTGGACAGCAAGTCCCTCCTTTGGGCCATGTTCCTTTTGCGGTGCTGCGTTGAGCCCTCTCTTAAGAAGTACATTCTTCTTGGTGCCGCGATTTCTCGGGCATTTGCCTGGGAGCATGCCGTCTTAGCCGCCTCGACCACGACCTGCAGGACTTGGTTATGTCGCCAAGTGTAGCGACCGTGAGCAAGGGCGTACGTGCATGATGAAAGCACGTGCCGGAGTGACTGTTCACCTCCGCAGAGCTCGCAGCTGGCGTCTTGAACCATCCCCCACTTCTGTAAGTTGGACCCGGAAGGGAGCACGTCGTAGACCGACCTTATGAGGAATGCCAAGCGGAGGGGAGACTTTTTCCAAATGTCTTTCCATGTGATGGATCTTTGGATGACGTCTTCCCAGGTTGACCACTGTCCTTGCTGGCTTTGCTGCACTGCCAGCGCAATCCTTTCGGTCTCCATCTCTCGCCTTCTCTCTTGGATTATCATGGCGGCTTTTGTCTGCACATTCGCTGTGGACCATCTTGGAAAATGGTTCCATCCGACTCCATGGCGGTCTACCTGCACGGGTCCTCTTTTCTCCTCGAAGGCTAGGATTGCCTCGGATTCCTCAATTTCTTCCTGGGCTCTAAATTTCCTTCCTGAGCGGAGTTGCGGCATGACGTCGCGGACCCTGCTGTCACTGGAGTTGTTGAGCGACCATTGAGTTCTGGTTTTGCTGATTTTATATTCTTCAACGATGGATCTGAGGGGCAGCCTCAACCGTGTGCTCCTACTGTACAGGGCGACCGACGACAGCGAAGGCGGTAACCCGAACCATTTCCTTGTACACCGATTTATTTTCCTTTCCATCGCTTCTACCGACTGCAGGCCTATTTCGTAGATGGTCAATGGCCACAGCAGTCTTGGTAGCAGGACGAACTGCAGGAGCCAGACTTTGAATCTGCCCTGTAGCGGCGATTCTGCAATCGCTTTCAGACCGTCGGTCATCCTACTGACAGTGGCTGCCTCCTGGTTTTTGTCGCGGAGGGAGTCGTCGAAAACTCTTCCCAAGCTCTTTACTGGCTCTTCTGAGACCGTCGGAATGCGTTGTCCTCCGGCGGTGAAGCACACGTCGCTGCGAACTCTCCCTCTTGTGAGAGAAAGACTCCGGGATTTTGCGGGCTTCAGAGCCATGCGACACCATTGGAGTAGATCATTGAGCTTGTCAAGGGCTCTTTGGACAATCTGCTGCCTGTTTAGAACGATGGTGGTGTCGTCCATGAAAACCTTTACTGAAGGCATAAACATCCCTCTACCCAAACGCATCTCGGGGATCTCAGCTCCTACTGCATTTAGTACGACTTGAATGGCAAGCACAAACAGCGATGGAGAAATGGCACATCCCATGGCTATGCCTATCTGCAGAGGGATCCAACACGTGGTGCAATCTTTAGTGGAAAAACGCATCACGAAACCGTTGAAGTATTCCTTGAGTACCTCAATTACCGTTCCAGGAACATGGTGGATCTCTAACGTCTTCCAGAGGAGTTGATGGGGCACCGATCCATAGGCGTTGGCCAGGTCGAGCCACACGACGTGTAGACTGAGTTTGTTCCTTTTTGCGTTCTGGATCGCCTCCCATATCATTGCGGTGTGCTCAATGCACCCCGGCACACCTGGAATGCCTCCCTTTTGAACTGCTGTGTCGATGTACTTGTTTGTTGTCATGAACGTAGTCAGCCTTGCCGCTAGACATGTGAAGTAGATTTTCCCTTCGACATTCAACAACGAAATAGGCCTGAACTGATTTATGTGCTTAGATTCCTTTTCTTTCGGAATGTACACACCTTCCGCTACTTTCCATTCGTTGTCGACTGCGGCATTGGCCCAGGTGGAAACTATTATTGTGTGGAGCAGCTTGAGCGTTCTTGGGCATCTCTTGTAGAGCAGATATGGGATCCCGTTGGGCCCGGGCGCGGAGCGGTTTCTTGCCTTCTTCACGACTCCCTTAACCTCCTCGATCGATGGAGCTGCCTCTTGAAATGGATGATCCGGGAAAGGTGCTTCCAGAATCTCAGTTCTCTGAGGAAGCGGTGTGCTGCGAAGAGCATCGGTGTACGTCTTGGTGAGGTGTGCTTCTAGCTCCGTCCTTGAAGCAGCAAGAGTCCCTGATTTTGGTGGTTCGAGCAGTGACCTCCCGTAGCGATACGGATCTCTGAAAAATTCTTGTCTTGCTCGCCTTCTCTCGTACCTCTATTGTCTCGCCCTTTCTGCTTGACGGAGGGTGTTGATTCTTCCTTTGACCTCCTCCCACAGCACCATCAAACCGGCCTTTTCGGCCTCACCCGAACTCTTCCATCTGCTGCGAAGGACCCTTTTCTCGCGCTTTAAATTTCGTATCTCGATCTGCCGCCTGGATTCTTTGGGTTTTGTGGGGCGCTTGACTTCGACAGACCCGAACTTCTCTAGGCAGGAAGCGTAGATGAAATCGGAGAAGCTCTTCATAGTGCCTTCTCTTTTCATCACTCTCTTGAGGCCGGTTGCGAGATTGCCATCCAGTTCTTGCCACACTTTCATGTCTTTGCTTGAAGGAAATTTGATCCTTTGCCTGACTGGGTCTGATGCTGGAAGAGAGACTCGAACCAACTCGGGACTGTGGTGTGCCTCCTGCCCGGTGTCGTTCGGCGTTTTATGTGTCGGCTCTTGCGCGACAGGACGCTGTCTCTCAATGCAACCCATTTTTGTCTGATGGATCTTCATTCCCTTCCTTGAAGCAAAAGATTTCCCGCAAATACACCTGCTGCCTGGCGCGCCATTGTCCAAGGCAGTCCTAAAATCGGTGATTGTTGTAACAGGCCGGTCAAAATCCGTAGGTCCAGTGATGGGTTCATCATTCTCCCTCTCCTTTCGGTAGGAACCCTGAGGGCATATTTCAGTAGTCGTTGAGGTAGCAGAAGTAATTTGTCGCACCTGACTTGCTGGGCCATGGGCGACCTCGTCTTTCCGAGATGCCACCGGTCTTTCCCGGTCGTCACCGGTCTTTCCTGGTTGTCCCTCGGTCTTTTCCCGAGCGTCAAATGGCCAACGCCTTGGTGTATTGATAGAAACTCTTGAGCGAGCGTTCTGACAGGGATCTTCAGAGGAATGGCCCCCTCTACGAGTGTTTCGGCCCTGAATCCTGACACTCTCGGGGGCTGGGCCGCATCCGTTGATCAAGCGGATGTCCCTGCCAGATACTTTCTTCCGATTTACCAGACAACGACTTCTGACAAACAATACTCGCACCGCCATTTTACGAAAAATTCCGCGAGGGCTCCGCCGTCCGAAAAACCGTCAAAGTCGCCACTGCGATATATATGTCTTCTATTAAAACATATTTTTATTGTTTCACTTTTGGATAAGGAGTAATAATTCTGCTAATTAATACGAATCAAACTCTACTTTACACTAATATCCGATAACCTAAAATAACAACTTTCAAAAGATTCCAAATTACTTGAAATAATTAAAAACATTTCTTAAATTCTCCGCCTGCAAGCTTGTAAGTGTTGGCTTTAATTTTAATTTTGAAATAAATTTGAAATATTCAAAAGATTATTGAAAACAAAATCATTGCAGAAAGTGATCTATTGATTTTAATGTTTTTTTTTTGCTGACATTGAACAAAAGCTAATTATATTTCTAATTATTAAAATTAATTCAGACTTTTTAATTTAAACACATGATTACATGCTATCGTGTATTTATATATCAAGTACCATTAGCTGCATAATTATATACATACAGTAAAACCTGCCTATAGGGACAGCTGGAATTTGCATGAAAATAGTGTCCATATGAGGAGGCTGTCCTTTTATGAGGTGTCAAATGTTAAGCAAAAGGAAAATCGGTACCAAGAATAAACGGCCCTTAAGTCAGGTTTCACCCTATTCTCAGCTTAAAACCTGCAATTAAAATTAAACTTAAAGCCAATACTTACAAGCGTATATACAGAGGATTTAAGAAATTTTTTTAATCATTTCAAGTAACTATTGTATATAGTTTCATCAACCAATCGCTTCGAATCGTAGACATTAGCATTAAAACCTCCCGATTATTAATAAAACATACAATTATACCGTTATTATGTTACAATATTGTAACAAAACATTAACTTTTCGTTATAATTGCATTGTAATTAATTCTAAAACTAGTGACAGACATTTTGTTTAACCAAACATCTTTCAGGGATCTCAGCCACAACGTCATCCAACGACTCAATGATGACATCTTCAGCGGACTCTCAAGTCTTCAAACATTGCAAGATTACATTTTTCAGTTTAAACATATTTAAAAAAATAAATTACATTTGCTTCAGTAATTAATGATTTAAGTTTGTAAACATTAATCATTTTATATGCGTATCAAGATAATAAGAGTAATGTAATGTAATCGTGTTTACGTGGTATGCTAACAACTATATTAAATGGTTAACTCGGGATTAAGATGTATGCATGTCATTACATTCAAAGCTTTAGGCACAACAACAGAAAGTTAAATCCGAGAACTAGTTTATGAAATATTATGCCATGTTGAACATGAATATTCATTAAAATTACAGGCTTCTTGGCTTCAATTCAATTGAATGCATCCATTCCTCTGCCTTCAAAGGACTAAACAGCCTCAGACTCTTGCACGTGAACAAATAAATTATTCATTTATAAGTAAATTTTAAGTATTTTTGAGTTTACATCATGAATATTTATATATTGAATGTATATATTTTAAAACTTTATTTATTAAATTAATACATATTAAATAATATTTATTTAAATTTACTCAGGTCTCTGCAAAACAATAGAATTTCAAATTTTAAAGAAGGCATCTTCAATCCATTAATTTCCATCAAGCATTTGTCAGTTTTTCCTTTATGCAATGTTCACTTGATAATTCTTTTTGTAATAACATCGTTTAATTGTTATTATATTTATGTTTAATTATAATTATATATATTATAATTAATTAATTAATGATATTTAAATTAATAATTCTAATTAATTGTTCCTAAAATGTACATTAGAAACACCGAATTTCTAAAATGGGCACAAAAAGCACTTATTTTTCTCGATTTACAAGTTACACATTATTAAAATTGTAACAGTTATTATAATTATAAATTGATATAACCGTAAAGATTATTAAAATAATTAAGAAAATAATTATTTTTAATCTCTGATAAACAGGGCCATAGGTGGCAACCCTTTGGTGTGCGACTGCAAACTGAAATGGTTGTCGGAGTGGCTCAAGAATGGTTTCAAAGAAGCAGGAACAGCGAGGTGCTTCGAACCGTTGAAGATGAAGGGGCAATTGCTTCTCACCACCAGTCCTCAAGACTTTTTGTGCTCAGGAGATGGTTGGTTCTGATTAATTAATTAATTATTATTTATTTATTAATAAAATGTTTATTAATTACGCCAATTAATTCCAAGTTTACGAATTAAACCTTTGTTTGATAGTCACTCCTCTCGACAAGTGTAGCCCTTGCTACGTCAATCCGTGCTTTCACGGAGGAACGTGTCACGATTTGAGTGAAGGATTGTTAACAAACAAAACAAAGACAACAACAGAATCAACAACAACAGGCAACAAATCTAAGAAAATCCACGAAACAAAACTTTCCATTTCAAGAGATGGAGGGAAAGGAACGCATTTACAAGGTGACGTCATCGATAACAATGATGACGACGACGATGGTGATGGTGATGGTAGTGATGAAGATGACGAGGATGAGGACGGAGATAGAGTGACGCCGAAGTACAAGTGCTCGTGTCCTTCTGAATACTTGGGAAGCAACTGTGAATTTGAAATCAACTCGTGCTTGGATGAACCATGTTCCAACAATTCCACGTGCATCCCGGATGCTCTTCACGGAAGATTCAAGTGAATTTTTGAAGAATTTCAATGGAATTATCCGAACGAATTCTAAATAAATAAGTTATTAAATTCGTTTCCTAAGTCGCAATTAATTAGTTAAATTACTTAATATTTAAGTAATTAAATCAATAATAATCTTACAAAATTAATCTTAAATTTCATTAGAATTTATAATGTTTTATGTTCCAACAAAAGATGCGTCTGTTCATCAGGGTACAGAGGAGAAAGATGTCAATTGGTTGAAAATTCATCATCATCATCATCATCAACTTTGCCCACGCCTCACTTTTCATCTTCATCGCCATCATTGAAAGCACTTCCATCCTCCTCCTCCTCATCACCATCATCATCATCATCATCATCATCCTCATCAACAAAACCAACAGATCCATCTTCTGGATCGGTCTCTAATTGTTCCGTTGGTTCGTATTGAGTGTTGAAATTAATATTTATTTGTCATCATCTTATTTATTGTCAATTTTCATTTTATTGCTCGAGTTTAAATTTATTTTATTTATTATATTTAATTTAAATGTTTATATTATAATGCTTTATATTAATTATATTCAATTATATTAATTTATAATAATTTATTAAATGTCAATTATTTCAAGATTAATGTGTGATAATCGGTATTAACTAATTCCATCTGAGTTAAATTACAACCTCATAATGTTTAGTAATAACATTAATAATTCAGATCAATTAATAAAAATTTATAATAATTATTGTCAATAAATACAAATTACCAGTTAATAAATGTAAGATTAATAATTGGTAAATATTGCAATTAAAATGTAAATTTTATTTTTAACAATCAGATTATTGGTGAACAGGTCAACAGGGAAACGTGTGTCTTAACTTTCATTCCTCCACCTATACCTTCACATCTCAAGAATCATTCATTTCTCTGCCTCTCCACCTTTCAAAGAGGGTCGTGACCCTGGGGTTGAACTTTTCAACCTTGAACTCCCAAGGATTGATTTTGTTGAGCGAGGAAGTGGCCGTTGAAGTTGAACTCGGTTTGTTGGTCGTCAGTTGCAACTTCAGGCACCTGCTTAGGAGCGTATTTCGGGAACACCATGTTAGCGACGGAAGTCCCCATAAGGTATCGTCATCATCAATGTCGTCATCGCCATCATCATCATCGTCATCACTATCATTACAAAGTAACAACATCATAAAGTGTTTTTCGAAATAAATTTTCAACAAACATCAATAAATTATTAATCATCTCGTATTAATTTCAGCTCCGATGTCACCGAGCGATAAATTTCAACGTTTGATCAATAAATGTAATGATAGTAATGATCAATAACTGGTGCACCATTATAATATATTTCAACGTGAGGTGTCTGGATGACCTGTGCTCTCTCTCGCCAGGCTGTAAAATATTCGTGGTGGCGTGATGATAATGATGATGTTCGTACTGACGATGATATTGATGACGATGATAATGGTGGTGATGATGATGATGATGATGATGACGACGACGATGACGATGATGATGATGATTTTATCAGCTGCAAATCAGCATCATGCCAAACAAAATCCGTGTCCAACTGGACGGATTACTTCCCCGAACATTCGTGAACGACGTGAACTATGACGTCATCGAAGAAGAACCGGAAGTGAATGAAAACGAGGGAGGCCGTCAAATGTATGTCGGTGGTCTTCCGGAACAATTCCTGGAATTTTTCTCCAAACTTTGGGACCTCAAAACATCGACAAGTTTTAAAGGTAACCATGGTAACGGTTTTATTTACAAATTTCAGATGGTATTTAAAGATTTAAAGCGACATTCAAATACGACCAGGATGTCTGCTTTCCTTGCAAGTCAACTCGATCGACGTTGACCTTCATAACAGTTCCGATGTCACTCGGTACAAAGTCAGACGTGGATGTCGACTCTATGACCTCAACTGTAGTCATTTCAAATGCAAACATGGAGTTTGCAGGATGACTGCGTCATCAAACCTGACGTCGCGGCGAGTTCCAGCATGCATTTGTCCGCGTGGATATTTTGGAAAACATTGTGAAACAGGTTTGAACTTGGATTGCAATTGGTTGAAATTGATTGAAATTGATTGAACTCTAAGTTTATTAAACGGCTTTAAGGTGTTAAGTACGTAGCTCTTGAGATGAACAATTGTCAAGAATTAATTTTATTTAATTCATTAATACATATATATTTGAATAATCATCTCAAAACTTCATTTCGCATTTCAGAGCCAACTTGTCAGACCCTTCATTACGAGGATTTCTACGTGGATCCAGTTTCAAAGTGTCGTTCCAGGCTCAGATTGGAGCAAAGGAGGTGTCTTGGATCATGTGACTCGAAACAACAACAACAACAACAACAACAAATTCAGCAACAAAAGCAACATCAACAACAGGAAAACATAACTTCAAAGTCTTGCTGTCAACCGAAGAAATTAAAGCAACAAGCGGTTTCTCTCGTCTGCCCAGATGGCTCCACCTTCAACACACGTGTGGCCCTCGTCAGAAACTGTCAATGTTTCGGCTGCTGACGATCATTGATAACTCATTACTCACTAATTAATAATTACTAATAAATAATAATTTAAAAAAAATGTTATTTATTAATAAATAAATAGTTACTGAATAATGTGAATAAATATTAATAAATAAATTAATAAATTAATTAATACAATTAAATGCGTAGAAAATGCCTCACAAACAATTTGTCATTCGAATTTTGTAATTTTTCATCCAATTTGTTCAAATTTATAAATTTATAAAAAAAAGAGTTATTTTCGCTTAAATGATGATTTCGAAATAAAATCATTGAAAAACATTTAAGTTAAATTAATTGAGCAAATTATTGCGAAATTATTGCGAGATTATTGCGAGATTATTGCGAGATTGTGCGGGATTTTGAGCCAAGAAGTCATAAAGAGTCTACTTCTGTCAAGCCATTCACCTCCTTCAGAATCATTTCCAAATGGTTTTCACGTCTGTGGACCCGAAATGTGGGGGAATAATTTTTGGTTTTGGGAATATGGGAAGCGAAATATTATTTTCAAATAATAAATACTTATATACAGTGGTAGTAGGTATATTCATCATCATTACGTAACTGATGTCATGATAACAATAACAATTACATAATAATAACATAATTATAAAAATAAACAATAATTTATTTCTAAAACATCGAAAATGGTAACAATACATGGTAATAATAGAAGAACTAGTCGTAAGCAAATTGTCATCATCATCACCAGCATCATCATCATCATCGTCGTCGTCATCATCATCAAAAGCATGATAAGCCCCGTTCATGGTCAATTTAATTGAAAATGACATCATTGAAGTGTTGACTCACTCGTTGGTATCAGATGTCCAAAGACATTTCGTTCACGCTTCATTGAACACGGGACGCTTACGTTCGACTTCTTCAGTCCATCCCATTTTTAATTTTAATTTTAATAATCATATAATCCAAGTTAATAATTTTAATAATCATGTATTTTACTGTGACTAACATCACAATATTATTATCAGATACGTATTACATGTAATACGGGCCAATAATATAATCTCACTTACAGCTAAGACTTAAGTTAACGCTTTCAGTATTGAATATTATACTGAAGATGATATTTGAATATGAAAATCTAGACATATTTTGAATAAGCAAAATTATTTTTGCGTTTAATATCATTTGTGATATTTAATTTTAATTCACGATTTAAATACATTAAAATTTCAAGAAAATATGAATTAATTTGAATTACTTTCAGTTCACAAGTCTATTTTCATCATGTAGGAACTCATCATTTGGAATTGATAAAAGATTTTTGTAATTTTCATTCATAAAATGTCATTTATTATTCATACCGTTTCTGGAACTTATACAAGTACTTTCCAACTCTGCCCACCTGTGCACAGGTGCAGACCAATGGGAATGCTTTACCTTTCGTGGCAAGTCTTGCCATTGGTCAGAACTGAACTCAAAAGTCCCACTCAGAAGCTGTTCAGCGGTGAAGAACGAAAAGCATTTGGCAGATTTTAAAATTAATTTCTTATTTAATATTTTAATTAATTAATTTTTTTTAAAATCTTTACTTCACTCATTTCTTGCTTTCCAGGAAAAAAGGCGGAAGAGTGGAAGTAGGTGGCAATCGTTGAAAGCTTCGAAAGAAATTCAATTTTAATTCAAAATTAAATTTAAAAGAGTTTTAAACGTAAAATATTGCAACTTATATTTGTTGTATCTTAATGGTTTGGTACACTTGTTCTGTTATTGATTGCTTGAGCCACATGGTGACTGTGATAATTACATGTATTTGTGATAATAATAACTATTTATAATAATAATAATAATAATAAATATAATAATAGCAATAAGTAATGATACATAAAATCCATGGAATATAGCTGTCCTTTTATTTCAATTTGTTTTTATTAATGCTTAAATGATTGCAGAGAGTCATGGTAATTAATTAATATAATTAATATGACATTGCCTATCTGTGGTCAGGTTAATGTTGACAACTTAACCTAATTACGTTAATATTATAATATCATTCCATCCAATCAGCTATCTGTTTACATCCATAAAGAAAGGTCTGTTCGTTGGCACGTGATTTGAGATTTTCATAAATTATAAATGAGCTTTCAGCTCAATCAATCTAATACAGGTAGACCAGGTAAGGCTTAATTACCTTTGCTCGAATGAATTCATCGCTTTATTTCTATTACTTCAAGACGCGCCCATATTTATATAATTCTTTGTGAATTTATCTTTCTATAACCATATTTTTGGCTAATGTATTTCTTTTGAACACAACGCAACGCAACGCAGCCATAGAAGAAGAAAGACTATATGACCTTGTATAAAGTATATGTATTTATATAAAATATATGTGTTTGTGTAAAGACACATCTGAGAAGGTAATCCCGCATACCGATGACCTATATTATGCACATTTATTTATTATCCTTATTCAGATGTCTTGTGCCTTTGTTCAAGAATTTATGATAGCATTTAACTCAACATGCATCGAGACGTTATTAGTAATATTATTAGTATATCTTTAAATTAGCTCATATGTTTTTAATCTTATCCTCAATTTAATGTATTTCTTCGCAGATGGTCCCTCCTCCCCAATCAAATTTATGAATTTCCAAGAACTGCCATCACGCACCCCAAATTTATTTGTGCTATACCAAAATGGCTCACCGACAAAAGAAGCTGTTTTCCTCCCTTCCCGAACCTAATTAATTAATTAACCAACAAATCAATTTAACCATTAATTTATCGTCGTCAACGCTCCCAGAGCGGTCGACATTTTTTGGCACTGCAAGAATCATTTGAACATCGGATTCCAATCCGATTGAATTAAGAGATTCAAGGATTCTGCACTGCCATCAATCGTCAGACCCGCTATGACGTCACCTGGACTGGAACGGAGAGATCTCAGCTGAGGCGACTTAGATCCAAAATAACCCTCACCGGACATAATCATCATAATCCTCTAATCATTGTAGCAGACAACTTTTGTGCCTCGAACGTTTTATCTTTTCCGCAGGTTGTTCAAATAGGTTCGTCAAATCATCTGCAGACGTCGAGCACCTGAGAGGAGCATCCGTGCATCACTGGATCTCGGGAATCCAATGTTTACATCCGGCTCTCAATGAACTGTTTTCCTGACGACTTCAAAATGCATTCAATTGAAAGTTTCTATGCTCTCTGCATCTTTACTTGCCTTTTATGCCTGCAGCTTAAATTTAATTTAGAATTAAATTTGCGCAATTAGAACAAAGTCGACGACGAAAGGCGAAGTAAGACTAGCAGAACTATAATGAAATTTGAACAAAACGCCATCGTGGGTCCGACCCACGCGACGAGACAAAAGCTCTATCGACAAAACAAAACTGGGTGGCATATGAATTGCATATGTCAACCGGTACGCGCTTTCCATTCCGTCACGGCAGAGCCGTCGGGAGGATGCTTAAACGTTAAAACATGATTCGAATGGCGACGACAGCTGTAAACCGAACGCGCTTTTCGAACATAATTTCTAGCACAACACCGACAACGATGGCCAATGAATGAATAGCAACAGACTCGTAAGCTTCGGGCAATAGAGATGGCCTAACAATGTACAGGTTTTTATATTGAGATCTTTGGACATCCAACCCCTACAATCTCCTAACTTAAAACGAACCAGCAGAAAACCTTTAAGCTTTGCAATGCAACGAACTGCCACGAACGGCGCACACGGCTACAAAATGCACGCGTAAAAATTGTATACAAAAACGTTAGAACGTCTTAAAATCACGAAACCGAGTCAAAACCGTCAGACGACGCCGCGGCTTCTCCCGAACGGCTCCGTAAACCAGTCGTTAACAAGAGATTCTGAGTCAGAAGGAGGAAATGAAACGAACGAACGCATTCTTCGATTATTCTTTCATCGAATCGAAATTCTTCTTGGACTGAGATGGGCCTTGGATCAAATTCCTCGAAGTACCTCCGAAGTCGTAAGGATTCTGCACGAACGTGCCCGGATGCTGAGGGTAGTGCATCGAAGGTGGAATGTAACTCCCTCGGCCCATCATGCCGCCGCCGGAGGAGGGGTGACTCGAGCCGGCTCCGTAATATCCGCTCGGTTGGTGCGGAGGCATGCCGTAGGGCACGTAGGGGTTGTGGTAAGGATATCCGGACACGGGAGCGGGGTGAGGATACCCCGTCGGGTTCTGCCTGTAGGGTGGATTCGGAAGGACCCCCCTGTTGTTGACTCTGCGAGGACCTCCCTGAGCACCTGTGTCCTCGTCACCCATGAGCAGCGAAGAGAAACTTCGATCCTCGAACGAACCGGAAAATCCGCCGAAGCCGTCGAGTCCGAGCAGGTCGTTCGGTCCTTGGCCAGAAGTTCCGAGATTAAAATCTTCGTGGGCCGAAGATGACCCGGCATAAGTCGGGGGCTCGCCCGGAAAATGTGGGGGCGGATGGGCGACGTCCATGGGAGAGGCACCCATCCACATTGGAGTTGACATCCAAGAGTAAGGATTTGGCATTCCATAAGGATTGTGAGGTAGGTAGGATGGAGCCATGGGAACCGGATGGTGTAGGTTCGACCCTCCCATCATCAGACTCTTGTTGGAAGATGATCCGTCGCTCAGACGATCGGAGACGTCGAAGGCTTTGCCCGAGGTTGGTGTCGAAGATGGCAAAGTCATCGATGACGAGGAAGACGTGGTCGCCGTCGGAGGACGATTGAAAAACGGGGAATGAAGTCCTGACCCTGCGTTTCCTCTCGGGTAGTTGGGAAACGAGTCGACGCCTTCTGTCGAGCTTCTGGTTTGCAGTCCAAACAAAGGCGAAGAATCGAACGGAGACTTCTTGTCCCAGTCGAACTGGTGAAGAGTCGGCTGGACTCCGGCATTCGTCACTGGCTGAGGTTGGGCCACGGGTTTCGAGAAGGGTCGAGGGTTGGGGTCGACCGTGCTCGTCTCCTTCTGTGCGGGAGCGTTTTCATTCCGTAGGTTGTTGTTGTTCTCCGCTTTGTCTCTTCCTCCCTTCTTCGCCTGCCTGTTGCTCTGCATGGGGAGAACCGGTTTCACGGGAGGAACTCCGACGGGCTTCGCGACGGTCGCGGAATAACTCGTGCCGTTCGCGAAATCTCGGTCGGAACAGAAAGGCGCTCTCGGGACGACCGGAGCCGTGGAAACGATCGGCTGCACGACTCGCGATGCGGCTGGCATCGACTGAACGGAAGCGATCGGAGATTCGCGACATGCCGAAGTCGGAGGAGCGTCGAGTGAAAGGCTGCCAGCGGGTCCTGAATCTTTCGAGTTACTGGCAACTTCAGACGAATTGTCAGACGAGGCGACGGACGTCGAATTATTTGTTTTGTCGCCATCCTTTTGAGTCGCGTTGGCTGCAAATTGTGAAGTCGAAAATGTTTCAAATGCACTAATTGCAAATATATTCAACTCACAATTTTCCCCTTCAGCTTCTTCCTCCTCCTCGTCGTCGTCATCATCTATGACCTCCATCGGTTCAGCAGGTTTTCCGGTGGAAGCGATCGAGCCCTGTTGAGAGGAGGTGGTGGTTGTGGATGAAGTCGTAGAAGACGAAGCGACAGGATTCGATGCCGTGCCAGACTTGGGGGCCGTCCTTACCGCAAATATCTTTCCCTGACTAGTTCTAATGTAGACTCCCTTCGGAGTCTTGATCACCAATACCTTCTCTCCTGCCGGTATCTTGCTACTCGTAGAATCGGAAACGGTATTCGTACCCGGTATTATGATGTCTGCAAATTATTCGGATGATCAAGAATGAGTGAAATAGTGAAAGGTCATAAGCTCCCTCACCTGTGGTGGTTTGGATCTGTTGTACTGAGACCCCTGGCTTGAGGCCAGGAGCCCTAAACTGATTGGCCACAATTCTCGGTCCTGGTCCATTTTTTAGGGCAGCTGACATCATAGGCCTCACGCTGGCCACTGGTCTTTGACCAAATCTAGATATTACCAAATGTAATATAATTCAATGACTGATTATTAAGTATCGTTCAATTACAAAATATAATGTTAATTATACCAGTCGTGCAATATGGTTATAAAAACTTCGGTAAAATAAATCATGCACATATTAAATCATCAAAGCCAATCAGAATTACATTCTTGGTAAGTTAGTTAGAAATCATTAGTTAATAAAAACATCCATGGCTGTCGATCGCCTCTAACCTGATGATTCCCGAGCCGTCGATTGATTTCCCGTAAAGTGAAGACTGCCTTGAGAATCCCATGGTACTCATCTTCTTGTCCATTTCATAGCCCTGCTTGGCCAATCTCTTCTCGTGCCTCGTGAGCTTCTGATCCTTCCGATCGAGTAGCAGCGATTCATGTGTGAACGGTTCCTGAAAGGTCGGGTTGAAGTGCAAGAGGAGAGAAAATTATGAATGAAAAGCTCGTGAAAATTGTAAGAAAATTATAAGAAAAGATTGCTTGTTCAAACCTTTGTCAGCCATTTGCAATTTTTCTTGACAACTTTGACCAAGAGCTGGTCTGAACATTTGTCTCCGTATTCATCCAATGTGATGTGCGGAGCATCAACTTCCTACAATTAAATGAGAATGAATTTCATCTTCTAAGTGCAACTAGATTCAAATCATGATACAAAGTCAGCCTTGCCAAGATATTTGAGTCTAAAATCAGTTTAATTAAAACTGAAACTAACAAGATTTAATTAGTTAAGTAATAAATATAAAATATGCAATAGCTAAGCAGTGCATTCGAGTTATAAACCATCAACCAACATCTGATCTCATGAGGACGTCGACTTGTTTCTTTGAGAGAAGGTTCTGGGGATTCAGTTCATCCACCACTCTGTCCGAGATGCCCTGCTTGTTGATCTGCCGGTCATAGATGTTCTTTTCCATGGTGTTATCAGAGACCAGTCTGTAGACATAGCAGCACTTGTTCTGGCCATACCTGTACACCCTGCAAACTGCCTGGCAATCGTGGCAAGGGTTCCAAGAGGCGTCGAATATGACGACCCTGCAGGCTCCGATCAAGTTTATTCCCAGACATCCTGCCCTGTGGTTTGTTGAAATCACATTGAATTCAGTTTTTGTTTGTTGCTTAATATTAAACATTTACAAATAAATTGAAACCTGCTACATTTTATAGATGCCTAGGAGATAGCCGAAGACAATACAATAAAGATCAAGAAACATGAAACAATGTCAGAAAAAGTCAAAAATTGTGACGTGAAAGATTAAGTCGTAAGCGTTTTAATAGGATTTCAGTTTTCTTATCTTTCAATGCAATCAAATGATACGATAGCAATCCTCAAGGTTTATCTTCTCTTTGATTTTCAGTGAAATCTTTTGCTAAACAGATGCACCAAATTGATGCATGCATAGGCCGCTCTAACCCTAACCCTAAACAGTTCCCCATCATTTGATAAATTTTCTTTGCCTCCAATGCACAGTATTGAATCAAAGAATAATAAAAGTCCAAGTGTTGAACATTTGTCTGTCTCCTTTCCTAATGAAGAGGATTCATATCCAACCAACCATTTCCCAAATCATCAACCAAAAATTGTTTATACCTTTGCAATGTAAATAAGGATCTCTTAATGAAAATGATATTCGTGACTTTTTCAACTATCTAGGGTGGTTTCGTTCAAAAAGATGCGAACCTCGTGGAAAGAAGGAAGAGGTGGATTCTATTGTTGTTGTAGTCATTGAATTGATTGATTAACTTCTCCCTGTCGATGCCTGCAGTGCCACCGTCGAGTCCTGAAGAAAAAGAAACAAAACAAAATATTTTCAATCAAAGACTTGCTCCTATGCAAATGTTTGTTTGCAAGCGAATGGTTTGCAACTGACTGAAGTAGTTTCTGTTCTTCTGCCAATATTCATCCGTTCCTGGCACTCTCCTCCTTGACAAATAATCTTCAATCAGAGTCAAAGTGTACAGGCTCTGGCTGTTGACGACACACGAGTTGTTTGTGAAAATTATTTATACAAATTATTTCTATAAATCATTATTTATCAATTATAAATCAATAATTACAAATTATTTAATATCTATTTGAATATATCAAATATATCGACTGAATTTCAACTTTAATCGCCGACCTAAATACGAGCAGTTTGTCTCCAAAGCTGACGCATTCATCGATGATATCCATGAGGATCACCATTTTACCACTGTGCTCCACCAACCCTGCCACATAATCCTTCATCACTTCAACAGCCTGCAATGAAATAAGGTCTCTATATAGTCACTAACATTTTTTAAAAAATTTGTACTGGACACTTGAAGAATTTGCTGTTACACGTCACACAATAGTTTACATATAGTGACAAGGAAATATTTTATTTAAATATTAATCTAAACAATTTATTTACATATAATAATAATAAAATGTTAATAAATAAACTGCATAAACCATCCCACCCATTCGTAGGTGATGACTTGTGACTCTTTCCTTTCGTAAGTCGACGAAGCAACGTTGGTCGCGACACCCGATTCTTTGGCGCCCCCTTCCACGTCGTCGGTTTTTCCTTCTCCTTCCAAAGCACTGAGGTTGTTATTTGTTGTTGTTGTTGCTTGGTTAGCAGTAGCAGTAGCAGCAGCAGTCGACTTTGAAGTCCTCCTGTAGGTCCTCTTGTGATTGGTCGATTGAGCGCCGCTCCCCGACACAACTTCGCCGTTGGTCACTTTGCCCTCGTCTAAATCGAGGTCGTTGTCGTCTTTTCTCTGTTCGACCACTTGGTAAAGAATGTCCGGATGATTCCAAATCTAGAAACGGAAAGACCGCAAGGTTTCGAATATATTCAGCGGCACGGAGATTTTCTCCGATAACGAACGATTAAATAAAAAAGAAAGTAGAATAAAAACCGACCTTGCAGCATACGGAAAAGGCCTTGATTGGATTGTTGGAGTTTGACCAGCTGGCGATGTTTCCGCTGTCTTTGATGGCAGACATGAACTCGTTATACAACCTCCTCTGAATGTTACTCAGCCTCACAAAGATCACGTATTCCTCCTTCTGTGGAAGGGCAGCTTGCAAGACTGCATGACCTCTCCTAGGAATTAGCATAATGCATTAATATTAATGCTCTCTGCCATTAATATATATATATGTATATACCTTTGAACGAATCCCTCCAAGAGACTGTGAAGGACGTGGGCACGAAACCTCATGAGTTTGACGTCTTTGGGGGTGCTGTCGGCACACTGGCCGTTCATTATAGGCCTCTCAAACATGTTGCAAAACTCTTGTTTCGTGCCCAAATAGTTTGGCCTCACAAAATCCACCATGCACCAATATTCAAGCAGATTGTTCTGAAGAGGGTATCCTGTCAGGACCACTCGTCTCCTGAGACAAAAAAAATAAATCGCCGAAATGAATCTGCCATTTCTAGGTTCGTTTCTCTATGTCTAATTTTGAAACTTAAAATTATTAATTGAAAATCCATCATACCTCGTCCTGATGTTCTTGAGGACCTGAGAAATACTGGCATGACTGTTTTTGATTCTGTGACCTTCGTCGCAAATGACGAGGTCGGGACCCGGTCTCATGAGGGCCTCGTGAAGGTCTGAAAACATTCGCAAATTAACGTTTAATTTTTTGTTTTCGTTCCCGGCGATTAAATGATATTTTAAATCAATAGTCCAAGAATTGCATTTAAAATTAAGGAATGTTTTCAAAGCTTCGATGAAAACCAACTCTTTATGATTTCCTTGTTGACCTCCTCCTCTTCAATGTCAATCACCACGGGTTCGCTGTTAGTCTTTTTGGACGCCCTTCTGGATTTGACGGGAACCCCCCTGGTCTTGATGAGCAGACGATACATTTCATAACCGAGTAACAACACGCCTCCCGTCCTGTACCAGTCAGCTGAAAGTTAAATTAAAGTTAAAATTACATTATGAAAATTATATTATTACATTAAAAGATAAATTTTAGACTTAAAATATTAAAATAACAATCAATTTAATTTACATTACATTTTTCACAACACAGAAGTACTAATAATATTTCGAACTGGCTCCACCCACCTACAATCTTTGTTCTGCAATTGGTGGTCTTCATGTTGTCATTGATAACGTAGAGTTTGAATTCTCGTGGCCACAGAATTTCTTTATCGATTCCTCCGCCCATGTTGCTAACCTCATCAACCACAGGCAGCCACATGTTGAACTCGTTGATCCAATTCTGTAGAGTGTTCACGGGGACTATTATCAGCACCGACTTCGCTCCTGTGTGCCTCAGAAAGATGTCCACGAATGACACCACCTGAAGATAAGAAAACACTTCATGACTCTTAGTCACCACTGATTATACATCATCTCCTAATGGTATGTCATAAGAATGAATAGACTCATTAATAAATGTGGCTGGATGTGGTTAATTTAATCCAAACAAAGGCATTTTTACAATTTATTTTAATTTTCAATTTAATTCATTGATTTTCAAGCTTTAACAGACACTAAGTCAAATTAATTTAAAGAATTAAAATATTTTCTTAATCTTAAAAATAGATTTAAAAAAACTTGATAAAATCAAAACTACTCACTTGAACCGTCTTACCAAGACCCATGCTGTGTGCAAGGATGCATCCAAATCCATTGCTAGTTTTATATCTTTCTAATGATTCAACTATGTTGTCGTACATGAACCTAATGCCTCCAATCTGAAATTACAATTTACAATTAAAACCAACATTATGATGTTTTTTTTTCTAATATTTTACTTCCAACTCCAACAATTTAGAAAAATAATAACTCTATAACAAATTAACATATATTCAGTATTTTAACAAAAGAATTCCAAATCTTAGCACATCACAATAGCACAAAAATGATTCATTTAATATGAATTGCACTGATGCACGACATGATTTATTAAAAAGAAAACTGGCTAAAATAGTCTTTCGTGTAAAACTTATCAATAATTTTTGTTTGCCTTGTTTCACATGCCATCCAACATGAGGTGCGAATTTCATGAGAATCATTTGATGGTCTATTATTTCTGAGGCTTTTAAGATGCACTTCAGAAAATAATTTGAAGATAGTCATCAGGGAATAGCAACAACAACAAGTAACAGTTATGTGTTGTTGTGAAGCCCATGATCATTTTGATTTGTTTAAGAAACAAAAATATAGGAAAAGCCATTCCCAAGAATAACTTTGATTTTTCAGCATTTTAAAACTTGGCTGCAAGCTAAAGACGAGTTAAATGACTCATCAGAAATGTTTGTAAATGAACATGTTTTGAATATTTTTTCAACACTCCTCCATTATTGGATTTATGTGCAATTTTGCAAGACTTTCATAAATCTAAACAAAGTTCACATTAAAGAATACTGAAACATCCTAATTGTCCAATTCTCTTGAAATGATATTGTGATAAAAAATTATCCTTTTTGTCTGAAATTATAGGAAAGAATGAACTAGTTAAAGATCAGCATTTTCTCAAAGAAGTATTTCGGTACTAATTGAAAATATTTGGCAAGAGTTTGGCTTTGGTGCTAGAATTTGATGACTTTGAAGTCTGAACTATAACAGAGAGAAGGTTTAAATTCCATGAGAAGTGGTCAAAATAAATTCCAAACATTAATTTTTAGTATAAACAGTACTGAAAAGAGGTGCAGACAATGTGCATTTTAAGCACATATTGGCAGCAATATAACAAGCTTGACATATCAATATCTTGATGACCAATAACGTAAATCAGAATCAACTAAGATCGGAATATTTTAGAGCCAAATTGTTACATAGCAGCTTTGCATTGTTTAAATTAAAGGATATAGTTAACTTAATTGATTCTCATACAAGCTGAAACTGGCCAGTCAGCCCAGTTAATAAAATTATGTTAATTAAGTTTTGTATAATTTAGCAAGATTTGGAAAGCTTTGTAATAGAAAGTGAGCATTGAGTAAGTTGAACAAATTAATTGAGAAGAAAATGTGGACAAATGTATATTTAAATATAGAGTCATACAAAGATTGCAGAGTTCTAACAAAATAAAATTAGCTAATAAAACTTCTAGCATATATATATATATATATATAGCAAGATCAGAGAAAAACCATTTGCAAAACAAAGAAAAGCACTCGCTTACCTGATGAGGTTTGACGGCGCTTGCGAGTTGAGGCGCCAAAAAGATGTCCGCCTCGTCAGGAGGGTGGCCCACGTTCACCAGGACGCATCCGTTTGCGTCCGGTCTGTTCATGGCGTCGTTCACGTGACTCCCGCTATTTTCCGCATCCTCTTCTCCGTCGTCGGGCCCCTCCTCCACGTCCGACATCACGATGAGGTCGTCGTCGTCCTCCTCGTTTTCTTCGTCTTCCGAACTCGAAATCTCCACGACATCTGATTTCAAATCAAAACTAACAGGTTAAGAATTTTTTTTTTAAATAAACTAAAAAAGTAAATACAGACCAGTGACTCTAGGCTTGCTGGCTTGAAGGACTTTGCACGGGTCCAAAATGGCATTGGCGTCGGCAGCATCGCCCTTGTCTGTAATGCAGTGCAGAAATTATAGTACCGTCAAGTACTGCATTATTAACTATCGAACAACCTTCTAAGAGTGATTTCAATGACGAAGTGCCAGCCTCTCTCTTTTGGAATTGTTCCGGATGGCTGGCCATCTCCTTCTCCCTTTGAGCCCGCAATTCCAGAGCTTGTTGTTTCAGTTTTTCTTGGATCTCCAGTAACCTCTGTTTCCTTTCCATCTCTTCTTTTTGAGCTGCCTTTGTTTCTTCATCTAGGTTCTCATCCTCGAAGATTTTCCTTTAAATTTTGAACAAATCAAACTTTATTTAAATTGTAACTATGGAAATAGCCGAAAAAGTAATGTTTATTTGACTCATTTTAAATAAAACTTGATTAAAGAAAACTTTCACAATCCAAATAAATCATCCTGGGTTTTACCATCCAAGAAACAAATCAAGTCCAATCAAGTCATGAAACATTATTATTATTATTATTTATGAGCAAGGAGGTCGAACTATGGACCAACAAATATTTACAAATAGCCTTTATGACATTTTAAACAGATTATTAAGACTGCTTTTTTTTGGTTTTAAACCAATTTTTACAAAGAAAGATATTTAATTTTAAATAAAGTCATGGACAAACAATTCATCGAAACTTAAAAGTTTAATCGTCAAGTTTAACAGTTCACTTAATCATTGGCTATTCGATGTCTACCAAAATTCCAACGAGTTTAGGGAAATTCAGGTTATTACTCAACAGTATATAATTGAACTATTACAATGGGACTCTATAAAAGAGCTCATAAAATGAATATGTTAATAACGCTTGGAAACACAGCCTTTCAATAAACAAATAAACTGCTAATGCATAGGACAACAATCAGTTCCCTGGCATTAAATCCAAACTGCACTGACCTGATGTTCTTCCTCTCAAAGGAATTCTTCCTCAAGGCCTCGGTCTTTGCCTTTTTCTCCGACGGTTCCCCGCTGTTTTTCCTTTTCCTCTTTTTCCTCACTTTCGTTTCATCTCCGTCAGCTTTTTTCTTGCTCGATTTTTTCTTCTTCTTCTGTTTGTCATTGTTGGCTCCTTCTGTGGCTGGAGCAGAATCCTCCTGAGTTTCGAGCTGTTCGTGTTCTGCCTCTATTGAAGTAAAACACAAGCATAAATACATTTTCTTATAAAATAAAAACTTGCTCAAACCTTTATGCTGTTGCTCTGTAAAGCCAGAATTGTTTTCATCTTCATCATCGTTTTGCCTCTCAACATCCGTTTCATCATCCTCTTCGTTGTCATCATCCATTTCATTTCCTTCGCTCAGCATGTCATCTTGCTCCAACATGTTTTGAAGTTCATTCTTGAACTCTTTAACTTCCTCCTCTTCTGTGTCACAATCATAGAGTTCCTGGTTCTTTGATTTGTCTGTTAACTGGACCTCTCCAGGATAGTTACAGATGAAACCCTTGTCATCGTAATCATTCACCCTGCTTTCGAAAGGTTTGGAATGGTGTGCATTGTAACTAAATCCATCAAAATCTCTAGCTCCAGGATTTCTGAGACCATTTAAAATGTTTAAGTCACAATGGCTTGAGGAATTGCTTCTGTCAATATTTTGTGGAAAGGGTTTGTGGTCTAGTCCCTCAACTTTTAATGGTTTAGAATCTTCTGCATCAGAATTGTATAGATATGGTTTATCATTATCTCCTTCGCCCGACTTCTGAGGTGAATCTGTTTGATCTGGTTTTACTTCAGAGTTCGTTGAGAATTGTAAATTATGGTTTATGTTTTGTAAATTGGAGTATGGATTATAGGGAAATTCCGAATTTCTCATCAAATTCATGTCTTCAAAGCTGGGCATTTCTTCCGAATCATCGGCGCACAAATATAACGCCGAATCTGGTTTGTAATCCATTGATAGGAAAATATATACCTAAATAGGAACGACTTTTGTATATCAAGCGATTAACACAGACGTCATAAATCAACGCGATCTTTAAAATTTTTCGTTCTATCTCTCTCAAGCCATACACAATTTATTCCACGACAATAACTTCAGAAGAACTCGAGTCCACTGTAACCAAGAACAGTCCAATAAAACTCAGCGAAGCTCCCAAACAAAAAACAATCGCCATGTTATGAAGAGAAAACTACAAATAATTATAATTAAAGAAATAACTGCATTGCGATAAATACATTATTTCAAATAAAGAACTTCAAAATTTTAAAATCGCATTTACTATATTTTTGTGGATTCGGATTTGAAAATGCATTGAAATATCAATTAAGTTTTTAGTACTTATAAGGTTACTATCGGGATGGAATAAAGATCTGTTGAGAGACTTAGTTAAATTAACTATCAAACCACATCTCAAAAATAATTTTTTAATATGTTAATTAATTTCGAATGTTAACACAAACATTTATGCGGAAAAAATCTCTTTATGGGAATTTCAGTCTGAATCAATCTAATTTTAAAAATTTTATATAAAAATATGCATTTATGAATACAAATAAGCAGAGCCGTAAGAACTTACATAGCATCAATTATTCGTATTATTTGAATCAACCTTTGAATCAGTGATTACATCTTCTAGTTAAAAAGCGCATTCAGTTACTTACTATGTGCAGGATGATATCAACCCGATAGGTTAATTAGATATGTTTGAATTTATATTGGGTAAAATTTTTATATTCCCATTTGTTCGAATTGTTTGTGGTCGTAAGTTAGATATCTCAGGATTTTGGAATAAAAGCCCTAAATCACAGACCGAAGCAGATCAGACTGATCTATCAAATAAGCGAGACAAGGCCGAACTTTTCAGTTCTCCTTATAAGTTGAGATGTTATGCAGCAATTGTAATTTTATTTTGCACAAAGAAATACTTTGGGGACATTGAAAAAATAGGGGTGAACATTGAGTTGGTCTACCGTAATGTTTTAGGAATACTTCTCCCAACTCTATTCAAAGTTACTTTGCTGGCTGTTTGGGATGTCGGCGAATTGTTGTTGGAGTTATCAGGTATGGGGATAATGTATCAAGGGCATGGCTGCGGTTGTGGAATAGTAGTGCTAGTGCGACAAAAGTTTCGGGCCCAAGCAAACTTCTGGTTCGTAGTAGTGGTACTGTTGCTTATAATCAACTCTTTATCAAAAGAAGGTACACAGAGGATATAAATCCGAGAGAGAAGGCATTTCAAATGACCTTCTACCACGGGAAGTTCTCAGACCCTGGCAACAATTGCAAGAATGCATTTAGAAATATTATTATTCATGTGTAAGTTATGCGGGAGTGGCAAAAATTACATTTTAAGATGAGGTTTGCCGTTCTTTGCCACTAAATGAGACAAGTAAAGGTAATTAATAAATAATAATTAATAAAAGTAACCATTAACAAAAATTCTAAAGCTTACTTGAGTTCGTATTTTCGTAATTTAATTAATTGTTTTTTAAATCTCAAAGTTCAAGATTTCTTGACATTTTTTCGATGGCCATTCATTTGGTATAAATATGTTATAAGAATGATAGATTGACATGAGTTGCATGAGACAATGACATCTGATTTTTGCATCATAATATTAAATATTTAACATATTTTTTTTTGTAATTCAATGAATTAACTTTATTTCCTCACATCCATATCGAGTTTGATCACAAGATTAAAACGAAAATTTCAGTGCACCAAGCCTTTTGTTTTGATTCAAGAGAACACATCCTTAGAATATCTACAATGTCGATGGCATTTGGGGTTTTTAAGCACAAATATTAATAATACATCGGCAGTTGTCCTCCTGCTCTTGAAAAATATTCCCAATAAATACTTATTCCACGATATTCCATAATATAATCATTAACTGCGCAGTTTTAATTCGATTAATCCTTGCCTCAAGTAGTTCTTGTTACTGCAATCATCGCAACAACTTTTGTATAGATAATTTTTATGTTAATTTATTAATTACATCTGAAAATAAAAGAAAAATTCAAGTGTAACCGATCAATGCTTACCGATATCATTCAACATAATTTGTAATTAATTAAGTAATTAATAAATAATCGATCTTTGACGTAGTCATAGAACGATACTATTATATATTACATGTATAATGAAATAGGATTCTATCAAAACACGCTTGGGAAAAGGCTCTTGAACAATCGAAATTTACAATTCTGTCTTTCTCTGAAAATAAAAATAGAACAAAAACGTTATGACTATTTATATATCTAGATTAATATTAAATTAGCATTTACTTTGAAGTGTAGCTTGTCGTCATCGAGACTATCTGGAATGCCATCGTTGTCGTCGTCGTCATCCAGATAATCCGGTATGCCATCTCCATCCTCGTCTGCTTCTAAATCGTCTGGAATTCCATCGCCATCGGCATCGTCGTCTTCGTCGTCTGGAATCCCATCTCCATCAGTATCGAGGTCTGACACTCCGTCTCCATCTTTGTCGCTATCCCAGGCATCTGGAATTCCATCACCGTCTGTGTCCAGATGGTCAGGGTCCTCGTGGTCTGGAATGCCATCGCCGTCATCGTCGTCATCGTATCGATCGGGTATTCCGTCGTTGTCGTCATCTGCGTCCAACCAATCAGGAACGCCGTCGTTGTCCGAGTCGCGGAAGTCTGGATCGACAGAATCTGGAATTCCATCTCCGTCTGAATCCTTGTCCTTCGAATCTGGAATGCCGTCGTTGTCATCGTCGGGGTCGAGCCAATCTGGAATCCCGTCGTGATCGGTGTCCCTGGTGTCCGGATCGAAGATGTTTGGAATCCCATCTCCGTCGATATCGGGATCCCTGGTATCGACCAGACCGTCTCCGTCATCGTCCCAATCCCTGTGGTCCGGTATGCCGTCCTTGTCCGTGTCTCTCCTGTCCGGGTCGTAAATATCGAGGATGCCATCGCCGTCGGCGTCGTCATCAAGAACATCCGGTATGCCATCGTTATCATCATCGGAATCCAGATAATCCGGCAGGCCATCTCGGTCGGTATCTTTGTGGTCGGTATCCAGTTTATCCGGAACGCCATCGTTGTCGTCATCATCGTCGTCGACATCCGGAATGCCGTCGTTATCATCGTCAGGATCGATATTGTCTGGAATTCCGTCACTGTCCGAGTCTTTCGTATCTGGATCGATGAGATCAGGCAAGGAGTCGTTATCGTCGTCACCGTCCAACCAATCCGGCATTCCATCTCCGTCTGAATCCTGGAGTTTGTCTGCTATGCCATCATTGTTGTCGTCGGGGTCTGAAGAATATTTCCAAAAACATTGTCAGATTAATATTGTTTAAATTATTTAAACTTAGCGTCATATAAATAAATTTATGTTTATATATTGTATATGGAAATTCGCACGTTGAGAATCCATGTCATATGCCATGCATTGATTTACGTGTGTGATCGTGTGACCGTGCTCCAAATATTGAGCACCTAAGTTTTAATTATTTTAACTGTTTTACAAATTTCTGTTTTTATACTTTAAAAGATACACAGAATCAACGATTATCTTTTTATATATAGTTTAAACTTTCATTTTTTTCTTAGCATCAGCAGCCTAAACGTGTAATTGAGAATTAACATGAATTAAATCATTTTCGTGCCTCAAAACTATCCATCACTCTTTTTTCATCATTTATTCATCCATCTTCTCTCGACATTTTCCTTAATCTCCTTACACATTCCTCACCTCATATACACCTCAGCATATTGAACAAACCATATTCTCTCAAGGGGTACTAATTAATCTTGGAACGTTTAAATTGAGAATTACAGGTTCCATCATCACCAACAACTTCCATTATATATTTCACCTAAAAAAGGTAATATATATATATATCTTTATGTCTGCAAATAGAAACTGTTATTGGCAACTGCTATCTCCTAGCTTTGTTTTTCTCCTTATCAGAACCTGCCTTTCCCGCATGGAAATGTTCCTAACAGCTGACATTGATATATTGAGCATATTGTAATACATACGTCACCATCCTTGCTTTAGCAATTTACAATTATCTCCCCAACTCCTTCGTGTTCTCTTCAGCATTCTGAAACTGAAACTCTGATGCCAGGCATCAATTTAATTATAAAGATTATCACTATTATTAATTAATATTATTATAATTTATTATAAATTTTTTATTTTTAAATATTATAAATATTTATAATATTGCGTTATATAATTGTGTTATAATAATATTTTTACAGTATTTTTCAGAATATTTTAATAATTACTATAAATGCCCTTTTTCGAAAGATATATTAAAATCTATTTTTCTACTAAAATGATGCAACTCCATAACACGGCTTTCCAAAGTAACTCAAGATTCTGGATACAAAGCAAGAAAAGGCGGCTCATGATTGGTTGGTGAACTGTCGAAACGACAAAAAAATAACCTAATTCTTAGTTTTCTAACCTTTAAAGTCTGGGATTCCATCGTTATCGTCATCAGGATCCAGATAATCAGGGATGCCATCATTATCGGCATCGTGAATTTTGTCTACTGGGCTCAAGCGTGCTTCCAGCATATCGGGGACTCCGTTGTCGTTGTCATCTGGGTCAACTGAATCAGGAATGCCATCATTGTCGTCGTCGTCATCGCTGGAGTCAGGTATTCCATCTCCATCCGTATCCACCTGATCTGGGTCGTATTTGTCAGGAATGCTGTCCCCGTCTGAGTCCCAATCCACCTCATCCGGTATTCCATCATTATCATCATCAGGATCGTAGACGTCAATTATTCCATCTCCGTCAGTATCCCTATTTGTTATTAAATTTTTCTTGACACGATTTTACTTTAAACATAAATGTAAAAAAATAAAACCTCGTGTCAAGATCCAAGTGATCTGGAATCCCATCGTCATCATCGTCGTCGTCCACTTTGTCTGGAATTCCATCGCCATCGTCATCATCATCGTAGTAGTCCGGAATCCCATCGAGATCGGTGTCCCTGAAGTCAATGTCGAGGTTGTCAGGTATTCCATCTCCATCCTTGTCCTCGTCTAGAAAGTCAGGAATTCCGTCGTTGTCGTCGTCGGAGTCCAGAAAGTCTGGCACACCGTCACCATCGGTATCCCTGGCATCCAAATCCAGCCAATCCGGTATCCCGTCGTTATCATCATCAGGATCTTCATAGTCGGGAACGCCATCACCATCGTCGTCGTCGTCCAAAGTGTCTGGAATGCCGTCACCGTCAGTATCCCTAAAATCGGGGTCAACGAGATCATCGGGAAGACCGTCGCCGTCTTTATCATTGTCGTGCCTGTCCGGAACTCCGTCGTTGTCGTCATCGTCGTCATCTTTGTCTGGTATTCCGTCGAGATCCGTGTCTCTATCATCCAAGAGATCCAGCACTTTGTTTCCGTCGGCATCGGAGTCCAAATAATCGGGGACACCATCCTGGTCTAAATCTTGAAGTTTATCGATCTTTCCGTTACCATCCTTGTCGCTGTCTTTGTAATCGGGAACGCCATCGTTGTCATCGTCGTCGTCCAAATAATCAGGAATGCCATCTCCGTCCGTATCTCTGTGCAGGTCGATTCCACTCAGCGTTTTTTCCAGATGATCTGGGATGCCGTCGTTGTCATCGTCGGTGTCATGCGTATCTAAAAAGTGTTGATTTGGATTTTACAAGAATTATAATGAATTGAATGAATGAATTAAGATACCTACAATGCCACAACTGACAATCATACCAAATTCTTGTGATGGTTTGAAAACTAAGCAAACAAACTTTACAAACATTCGTTGTACTTTCGACGATGTTTTTAACACTCGGCCTGCAAAGTAGGACGACCACAAAAGCTCCAACAACTACTCCAACGACAACTGTTTTGCATGAGTTCCAAATGCATTTGGAAAAAAAACGTTTGCTGGAAGTTTGTAAAAATTGAGCAGAATTATGAGGAAAAAGGCCTGATCCTATCGCAGCAGAAATTTAATCGAAGATGAAAAGATGTCTTTTGTTTGAGATTTTTGTAAAAAGAATGCTAAATCTGAATCCACTTTTGGAATAAAAGGTTTAAAAGTAATGACGCTGTCAAGCTGTAAGCTTGTCTCTTAGACAAGATTCAGAAGTTCAGAACTGTAGGAAAAACATTCAATCAATGGAACGTGAAATTTATCTTTCAAGAAACTGGTTCTCTTTGCGAAGTTTACTTAATAATGTTAAGTTTCAAAACAATTTTTCTTGTAAAAGAGTGGACCGCGATTCAGGCATATCGTCATCATCAAGATAAGGATATACATGTATTTGAAAAAATTCGATCGTTATATTTACATAAAGCCGATTACATAGATTGTAATAAGATACATTTACTTATGATTCTGACTTGGAAGAACATTCTCAATGCACTTTAAAGAGCCGCAATGATAACATTTTGTTGATATTATGTTATAATTATTTATATGTTTACGTAGTTATTTATATAATTGTTCATTATAGTAAGTGTTTCATAATAAGTACTTGAGTGTCCTTTGATCTTTCAACCTCTTGTACCTTTTATCCGTAAACAACCAACCTAAATTTCACCCTTATTTATTTGCTTATTTATGAAAATATTATTTATTGCGACTAGTTATTTGAAATAAATGTAATTTCTGCATCGTTCTGAAATATTTAATAAATCTATTTAGATTTATTCATTACAACATTTATTATTAACTCACCGTTATTTCACATTATTTACGAATTAATAATAAAATAAAAATATGTCAATCATCGTTCCGTTGCTACAATAACAATTACTTTTAATAGCGTATCTTTTGAGCTGTATTGCAGTGCTCAGCTGCTGTTGTTGTGAGTAACCAAAAAGAGCTCAGAAACCGTAAGAAGTTGCTCTAGTCACAATTCCTACGTTCCTGAATTTCGTGTGATTTATTAAGCGCCATTTACACAGTATCAGAGGCCTTTCCGCATTTATATAGCACTCTTTTTCCCGATTGCTCTTACGATAGTACAAACATTTTACAACTGTAACGCTACCGCGTAGCGTAGTGTGCCAACAGTACCTGAGCCAACTTGGACAAAACAGTCAGTTTGTCTGCTGAATAATTATGCAATAATCGCTCAGTTGTGACTAAACATGAGTTTAAATTAAAAAAAAAAACTGAAATAATTCACCTAAAACTCCATCATCATCATCATCGAGGTCTAAATCATCTGTTGCTCCATCGCCGTCAGTATCTTCATGTTTCTGTTTATGGTCTGGCACTCCATCGCCGTCGTCATCTTCATCCAGGTAATCCGGAATTCCGTCCTGAAGAGCAAGGTACCAATTAAGCTTTAATAAATTTACAATTAATATAAACAATAAGCCAATGCTATTGATGGCATTAATAAAATATAATAATTGCCATTGCGGGTACTTAATATGGAGGTATAATTAAGAATATCACATTAAATTACAATTTAGTGGTAAACGACTCACTCCATCTTTGTCTTGATACTTATCGAGTATCCCGTCGCCATTTTTGTC
Source organism: Hirudinaria manillensis (assembly GCA_034509925.1). Classification (NCBI taxonomy): domain Eukaryota; kingdom Metazoa; phylum Annelida; class Clitellata; order Hirudinida; family Hirudinidae; genus Hirudinaria; species Hirudinaria manillensis. Next base: position 5,112,502 of record CM067535.1, on the reverse strand, counting down.
CAGATCGTAAATGTCCAATATGCCATCGTTGTCATCGTCGTCATCCAAATAATCTGGTTTTCCGTCTTTATCCGTGTCTACTTTTTTGTCCACTCCTCTGAGCGATTGTTCCAAGTAATCGGGAATTCCATCTCCATCGGAATCTCTGATCTTACTGAGTGGGAGTTTCGGTTTCGTCATTTTGAGCTTCCTGACTTCTTCTGTGCTCAGAGGCGGAACTGTTTTCTTCAACTTCGCGGGAGCAACTCTTGGTACAACTTTTGTAGGCTTAATTTTCTTATATTCGTCCTTTTTAAAATATTTTGGCGTTTTTGCATCCTTTGTTTTAATTTCTGGTTTTAGTTTCTGCTGAGGTACGATCGTTTGCTTAGGTTGCTGTTTAGGAATCGGTTGAACTTTCTCGGGTACCTTGGTGACCTTTGCGCAAGGTTTTCCGGATGCTGTTGATTTCTGATGCTTCAATGCAACAGGGACCGGTTTTGGAGTTGTTTTTTTGACGGTCTGTTTGATGTTCTGAGGCTGTTGTTTCGCTGCTTCCTTCTTGGCATCGAGAAGAGAAACAAAAGCTAAGAGAAGGAAGAGTACAATGAATAAATAAATCAATCCATAGAAGTTGGATCGAATCCTCTGTGACGTAATCATTCCCTGATGATTTTGGTAACTGCAGTTTCAAACGAGGCAATTAATTCTTCTTATCAGTTTTGGAGGTTGAAGTTCTAAAATAAAAACATGAGATTTAAGACCTGCCAAAGCTAACACTCTAAGAAATTACTGCATTATCTTAGAATTATCTCTAAATTAGAGATTATAATAAATTATTAATAATTAGTAATATATTAATAATATAATATAATAATAATAATAATAATAATAATAATAATAAATAATTGATAATTAATATTAATAATAATGATTATTAATTATATTTATCATTACAGAGAAATTTCTAAGATTTTGTTATAACGTACTGTTGGATCCCTGACATTAATTAATTAATTAAATAATTAATTAATTAAGTTTAGTTAATATTCAGAATCTTTTATTTCGAAGTCGTATCTAGCGATTCGAGTCATTAGGCAGTTCCGTCGGGACAAGCAATCGACCAAATCGTCCAGCCGTATTTGCCGTATTTGCCATTAGTTAAATCCAATAAAGATATCCTTACGTTAATTAATTCATCAGACCCCGGGTTACAACATTGGTGTCAGGAGTGGGATTTAGCGTCGTAAAGGGATATCGATTCACTAGAGGTAAAAACAGCGAGTTTTAACGACAGAAATGGGACCTAAGATACTGGAAGATTTGCGCGTTCCCGATTTGAGACGAGAACTAAGGAATCGAGGCCTGGATGCAACTGGCCTAAAAGCCGAACTACAAGGACGGCTCGAGGAATGGCTTTTGGAAAATAATCACGATCCGTCGGAGTATGAATTTGGGGTTCACAAAGAAAAACAATGGGAAAAACAATTGGAAACCCTTCAGACTGCTATGAAAGCCGACAATAATGCCCTGATTTGCGGCTTGAATGCTTTGCGGTCAGATATGAAATGTGACATTGATACTCTGCGGTCGGATATGAAATCAGATATAACCAACTTCCAGGTAGCCATGGATGTTTTACGGGAGCAGGTAAAGACAGACGTAGCCAAATGCCAGACATCCGTGGATGTTCTACGGGAAGAGGTAAAAACGGACGTAGCCAACCTCAGATCATCCAAGGAGATGGCCGACCTGAGAAAGGTTAAAGCAGAATTAGATGCACTAAAAGAAGAGCAGAGGAGGGAAATAGAGAAGTTTAAAAAATACAATGAATCGAAAACAGAGACATATGGAAGAGAGAAAACGACAAGACCACCATTATTCGACGGACAAGGGCCATGGGCAGTGTTCAGACATCAGTTTGAAACTGCCGCTGAACGTAACAAGTGGACCGAAGAAGAAAAAGCAACAGAACTGATAATGGTACTGCGAGGAAGGGCAGCCGAGCTTTTGCAAACAATGCTCCACTGTAAAGCCTATTCAGAAATAGCAGAAGCAATGGAAAGAAGATTTGGGAATGGCCACATGCTGGAAGTACATAAAAACGAATTAAAAAAACCGTACGCAAAAACAGGGCGAATCACTCCAAGAATTAGAAGCTGACGTCAGAAGGCTCGCATACTTAGCCCATCCAGGACAGTCAACGGATTTCATTGAAAACATTATAACTGACGCCTTCGTTGATGGGATAAGGGATGCGGAAACCAAAATGGCACTAAAAATTCATGGAATAAAGGCCAGCCATGAAGCATTGGCGTTTGCAATCTCCATGGAAGCGGCAAGAGCCTCAATCCAAAAAAGCTTGAATGTAAAGAAAATTGAAGCTCAGGAAGACAGAGGCAAGGAGAAAGATAAAGATAATGACAAAGACAGAGAGATGATTACAAAAATAGCTCGACAAATCAATGACCTCAGCAAGCCCCAAAGAAACTTAAGATTCCAGGTAGTAGATAGAAGACCAAGGTGCTTCAGGTGCAACAAGCCTGGCCATTTAGCCCGAGAATGTAGAACGATCTTCTCCAAAAATCGGCAGTACTGGAGAGAGCCCTATAAATCAGAAAAACCTGAAGCTACTAATTTTAAGGGGCAAAGATCGTTTCAGCAAACTCGAAATGCCCCACTCGTCTTTCACGTTACAGCATTAGGAAAAGGATCATCACTAGAGGTTAAAGGGAAAATTGGAGGGAAAGAATATAATCTTGTAATAGACACAGGGGCATCTACATCTATTGTCCAACCAAAGTTGGCAAGAAACAGTAAAGTAACGACCAACAACTACAAGCTAAAAACAGCCACCGGAGAATTAGTGCCAGTTCAAGGAACCACAACTATTACAGTGGATTTAGGAGGCAAGTCATTCGAACAGGAATTTATGATAGCCAATATAACAGACGAATGTATACTGGGATTGGATTTCATGCGACGCTATGGAATTTCCATTGACATGAAGGGCGGCACCCTTCAACAAGGAGCAATGGAGATTCCTCTACACTACGGAGGTACAGAAGTCAAAGACACGTTTGTAAAAGTATTACAAAACGAGACCATCCCGGCACAGTCGGAAAGCTTAATTTGGGGCAGGCTAGAAGGCGACTATACAAAATTTGGTATAGGAGCAGTCGAAGATCAATCGGGCATTGGCCAAGGACTACTAATAGGACGAGCACTAGTCAAGCTGAACACCGGCAGAGTTCCACTGAGGGTAATGAATCTATCTGACCAGGAACAACAGATCAAAGCAGGAACACCTATCGCACTTTGCAGGAACGTGGAACGCATATTAACATTAGATGGAAGTGGAAATAAGCATATCAAAAGGGATACTATGTCTAAACCATTAATGGACAATCTCCTGAAAGATTTAGACAAAACTCTACAAAAAGAAGATTATCAACAAGCGAAAAATCTGCTTAGCGAATTTCAGGATATAATGGCTGAACCAGACAGCCCTTTGGGTAGGACTAACCTCGTGCAACATCAAATAAATACGGCCGGTGCTAAACCCATTCGACAAAACCCCCGTCCACTTCCTTTAGCTACAAGAGCAAACGCCAAGGAAATGATAAAAGAAATGCAAGACCAAGGGGTTATTGAACCGTCAAATAGCCCCTGGAGCTCACCGGTGGTACTCGTTAAGAAGAAAGACGGATCACTTCGTTTTTTGTGTCGACTATAGAAAGCTGAACGAAATGACACTTAAGGACAGCTACCCCTTACCTAGAATCGATGACACTTTAGACACTCTCTCGGGATCAAAAATTTTTTCCACATTAGATCTCAAAAGTGGTTACTGGCAAGTGGAGTTACATCCTGACGATAAAGAAAAAACGGCTTTCTCGACAGGTGAAGGACTATGGCAATTCACTGTCATGCCGTTCGGGCTATGCAATGCCCCAGCGACGTTTGAAAGATTAATGGAACATATACTAAGGGGACTCAATTGGAAAGTATGCCTAGTATATTTGGATGACATAATTGTTGTCGGAAAAACATTTGGAGAACATTTAGACAACCTCCGAGAAGTATTTAGTAGGATTAGAGAGGCAGGCATGAAACTGAGTCCAAAGAAATGCTCACTCTTTAAAAAAGAAGTCAAATACCTTGGCCATATCGTGTCTTCTGAAGGTGTTAGTACAGATCCAGATAAAGTCGAGGTAGTAAAAAATTGGCCTGTACCCAAAAATATCCAGGAACTTCAAAGCTTCTTAGGACTTTGTACCTATTACAGACGATTTATTGCCAACTTTTCAAACATCGCAAAAAGCCTTCATGAGCTTACTGTAAAAGGCAAACCATTTATCTGGAACGACAGCTGTGAAAAAGCATTTGATAATCTGAAAGAAGCTATGACAACGGCACCGATCCTGGCATATCCTATTCCCGGATTACCTTTTATCCTCGATACAGATGCCAGTAACTGTGGAATCGGAGCAGTTCTTTCCCAGCAAGTTGAAAATAAAGAAAAAGTTCTAGCATTTTATAGCCGCTCACTGTCTAAAGCGGAAAGGAACTATTGCGTGACCCGGAGAGAATTATTAGCAGCAGTAGAATCCATGAAACATTTCCAGAAATATCTTTTGGGCCAGCCGTTTTTGCTAAGAACGGATCACGCCTCCCTGAGGTGGCTGCTAAACTTTAAAAACCCAGAAGGTCAGATGGCGAGGTGGATTGAAAAACTACAGGGTTTTCAGTTCAATATTGAACACAGGAGAGGTCAAATACACAACAACGCTGATGCGCTATCACGACGTCCTTGTCCACTTAACTGCAGACACTGCAACAACGCAGAGAAAAAACAGGAAACCGAAGAATGTCGACAAATTCGTATCACGGCTCCCGAACCCTGGACGGAAAGCGGGTTACGAGATCTACAATTAAGAGACGAAGCACTTGCACCCATACTACAGTGGATGGAGGCTGGGGTGAAACCAGATTGGCAACAGATAGCGGAGCACGGAGAAGTTACTAAGTCCTATTGGGCACAGTGGGATTCCTTGAGAATTAGTAATGGACTCCTACATAGGAAGTGGGAAACAGAGGATGGCACCGACTATCACCTTCAAATAGTACTTCCGAGATCTTGCGTCTCTGAGGTGTTACAAGAATTCCATAACGGAACCTCAGGTGGACACCTGGGAGTGAATAAAACCATCAGGAAGGTGAGGGAGAGGTTTTACTGGTTGCACTACAAACAAGACGTTGAGGAGTGGTGTAGGAATTGCAATAATTGCGCAACCAGTAAAGGACCTCAAAAGAAGACTAAAGGTCTAATGCAACCTTATAATGTGGGAGTACCTTTTGAAAGAATAGCTTTGGATATTGCCGGACCATTCCCTGCATCAAAGAAGGGAAATCGGTACATTTTAGTGATCAGCGATTACTTCACCAAATGGACTGAAGCGTTTGCACTGCCAAATCAGGAGGCGGAAAATGTAGCTGATGCTCTCGTAAATAATTGGATTAGTCGATTCGGGGTGCCATTAGAGTTACATTCGGACCAAGGAAGGAATTTCGAGTCAAAAATATTTCAAGAGCTATGCGAAAACCTTGGAATCCATAAGACAAGAACCACTGCATTACATCCGCAATCGGACGGTATGGTCGAGAGATTTAATAGGACCATGGAACAGTATTTGTCAAAAATGGTAAGTGAACAGCAAGATGACTGGGACAGATACCTACCACTTTTCCTTATGGCCTACCGGACAGCCGTGCATAAAACGACAGGAATCAGTCCATCGAAAATGACATTCGGGAGGGAGATTCGTCTTCCTGCCGATATGATGTTCGGAAGAGCAGAAGAACCTAAGTCGGCATGTGACTACGTTTCAAGCCTAAGAAATACACTTGCCGACACACATCAGGTTGCCCGGAAAAATATAAGTGTTAATAGCGATCAAGCCAAAGCGAGATACGATAGGCAAGCCAATGATGTAAGTTTTAAAGAAGATGAACTAGTCTGGCTATACAACCCCCAACGAAGAAAAGGGAAGTCGCCAAAGTTACAAAAAGATTGGGAAGGACCATACCGAATCATAAAGAAAATAAACGACGTGGTATACCGCATACAGAAGTCAGCAAGGACTAGAATGAAAGTGGTCCACAGCAATCGATTAGCAAAATATCACGGAGAAACAGAACAGCCTGTTCGGGACGAACAGATTTAAGGAGGGGGTAATGTTGGATCCCTGACATTAATTAATTAATTAAATAATTAATTAATTAAGTTTAGTTAATATTCAGAATCTTTTATTTCGAAGTCGTATCTAGCGATTCGAGTCATTAGGCAGTTCCGTCGGGACAAGCAATCGACCAAATCGTCCAGCCGTATTTGCCGTATTTGCCATTAGTTAAATCCAATAAAGATATCCTTACGTTAATTAATTCATCAGACCCCGGGTTACAACAGTACTTTAATCAAATAATTCAATTTTCATTCATAAATTGTTTAAAATATTACGTTAAAATATTATATTTTAAACGCTTGCAGATATTTTTAGCGAAGATGTGAATCTAACTTTACTTACCATTTACTCATTTCAAGCTTTTTTATTTTTAGCGAAACTGGCGCTCAGAAGACATTAAAAACTCCCAATGTTTTTCTTGGCCTTACATCTTATATTCTTACGCAGCCCAACTCTGCACAGCTGATAACCTGGCCGACTCAAGCAATGGATCAGCTGCTTATAGAAAAACTCTTCAAATTACAACCCTTTAAGCTCATGTAAGTCGAGTAAAACGTTGGACAGAACACTTGGCAAACTGTCAAGAAGTTTCTGGGTCCTATTGGGAAATGTTTGTAATTTCAATCCACGCAAATGTTTAAGAGCCGTAAGAAGTATTTATTTGCCTCTGAGGGATGTAATGAAACAATTCCAGTTATTCAGGCTGCTCTGGGAACTAAATATCCAAACGAATTTCTTGTTTAATATATTTGGTGTATTTTAGATTTAAAAAAAATTCTAATTATTAGTTTAAACCCAGTATAATATTCCTTAATATAGTTATTCATTCTGATACAATTAATTGCATCTGTTGTCGAAAACCCTCGACTAAACTTTGTTAGCGTATCTGCTGAATAACATCAGGAAGTCATGCAAGTGTAACTTGCGGGAAACATAAGGAGATTACGTATTACTTCCAAATCACCATTCGTAGAAATAATAGATAAAATTAACATTAAATTGTTCAAAATTTCAAATCAAATTAACCAATTTAATTAATCAAAATTTCAAACAAAACTGAAATATAGTCATTTTAAAGCAGGCATTCAACTATGTTTCTCTCAAAGAAGCATACGACCAAGCATTGCATAGAAACCACTTCCAAGTAAATATCATCATCATAATTACATTTAATTGTCACCGATTCTCTGCTTTCAGCACTAATTATGCAGTGGACATCTTTTTCCCTTCAAGTGTTATCTGCTGCTTTGTTTATCTTTTATGTCCTATCTTAGCTCAATTACCAATCCATAACTTCATCCCGTGTAATCTTAATTCTAGTTTTATTTAAGTTAATTTCTTATTTGATTTATTTTATATTATAAATTTACTTATGAATATATTGCATTTATTTGACAAATAGTTAAAATTTCATTCTTCTATTTTTTATTAAAACTCAAAGCTTCAATGAAAAATTAGATTAATGTACAGTATTTTGAATAAACTGACATTTGTATAATAGTTTGAGCTCTGCAACAACAACATGTTGCACTTCAAGCAATTATAAGTCATCAATTAACTTTAATAGGCCACTTGTCCCACTTCTTAATTCCATTTCTATCAACATTTGGTCATTATATTTTAATATTTACATATCATTCGCCAGGGTAAAACTGCTTTTGTTATGTATACTTCTTTGAGTTTTCATCTCTCAGCGACAGGTTGCTTATCAAGAGAGATTTCAATTGGTCAATGAATATTTTGAAGCTATTTTCATTTTTTGAGAATTTCATGGTTCTCATTGAAATATTTTATCTAAAGCTTCCATTCATATTTCGTGTAAATAAAGATTTAGTCTTCATTTAAACATTTATTTGGCTCACTTCTGAAAAGTGTACAGTTAGACAAAAAGTCACAGCAATCGAGCGTAATTCCACCATCCATGCAGTGCGACAGTATGTAATGATGTTGGTTATATTAGAAACTATGTATTAGCATTAAATAATTTACATACTTCTTCTATTTATCAAGAAAATGAGATGAGTTCATCTATCCGTTTAAAATTGAATGCAATAGAATTGCTCCAGGAACTTGAAACTCAATAAGCATATTAACATGTAACAAAGTTCAACTACCATTAACTTAGCAATATTCGCTTTTGCTAGTTTATTTGCTCAAGTTAAGTAATATTAGCTAGTATTAAGGGACAAATTTTAGATAAAGAGCTGCACCTCAAAGCGGCTAATTGGCTTAACGCACAGAAATGGGCATCACCGGAAGCAGGGCAATAACGATGAAGCTTTCGCCTCAAGTTCCTGCTATCCCTACTCACGGAGATTTACCGAAGATTTGCCTAAAGAAGCCAAATCAAACATGAAGCGTTGATGATGATAATGATGACAATGACGACGACCATGACGATGATGATGATCTCATCTTGAAAGCCACTGAACCTTAGATGGTTCTCTTCGATTTGTGCGACGATTGGCTCAATACCATCTCTCCTTACACTACTTTCCCTCGTCTAATCACGTTCATAAGGGCGCTATACGTCGAAAGCGACAAGGCCAAAAAGATTCTGAACGACGAAAGTAGGACTATTGCAGAGCCCAATCATATCTGATGTACGTTGATAAATAAAGAGTGGATCAGAGCAGAGAGCTAAGAGGTTATCCAATGGTTACTAGATAAAGTTCATTAGTAGTAAAATTATTACTAATATTAGAATTATTATGTATGAAATTATTAACTAGATGGAACATTTATTTAAATGAGAAAAACTAATTGATACATTTTTAAATAAACCTCAATAGCGCGTAGGCTCCGAAACGTCTATATATTTGGGAAAGCGGCGCTAGTAGTCATAATTCGTCAGACTCTCGACCCGTTCGCATCGCTCTCCTCGCGCATAAGCATTTTCGCAGTCGCTCGCTCGAAAAAAGTCAGTTTTACGCCAAAAAATGCCCAACCTTCCCCGTTGCTTGATTGGCAAAGGAATTTCGATTCCAAAATTGTGTTGCAAGTATCATCCGGACGCAGAAATATTGGACGATTACCACTGTGGCGACATGGTCTGCTCGGCTTGCGGTCTCGTCGTTGCCGATAGGGTCATCGACGTCTCGAGCGAATGGAGAACGTTTCAAGATAACGGCGAGGCCAAGAACATGAGCCGAGTCGGCGATGCCGAAAACCCGCTGTTCGACGGCGCCGACCTGTACACTAGAATACAGGCGTTCGCGGCCTCGAGCTCCGCTAAAACTGGCGAAACTAGCCAGATACCGAGGTTTAAAAAGTCGAGCGCAGCCAAGGCCATGGACCACACGTTCGGTTTCATGAAACAAATTGCGGAAAGGATGAACATAACCAGGGATGTCATGGAGAATGCCGTGCATCTCTATAAAAGCGTCCAATCGAAAGTGACCATGAAGGGGAAGGACAAGGAGTCCGTGATGGCGGCGTGTCTCTACGTGGAATGTCGTAGAGTTGGCGCTTCGAGGACTTTCAGCGAGTTCTGCGCCTGCACCGGAATTGCCAGAAAGAACATCGGCAGGGCTTTCAAGTCCGTCTCGTCCTTGCTCGATGCCAAAGAGCAGCTCAAGCAGGTCGAGGCTCCAGTCGGAGACATAATGTCTCGCTTCTGCGCCCACGCGGGATTGCCTGCCGAAATCGCCAGAAAGGCCCGAGAGGTGGCCGTGAAGGCCACTGAGAGTGGCATCACCGGCGGCAGGGCGCCCGCTACCGTCGCTTCGGCGGCCATGTTCATCGCCGCCGACCTCGGAGGATGCAAGAAATCCTTCGAAGAAATCAGCCAGGTGACCGGCGTGACGGTCAATACGATCAAGCAATGCATCAAGCTCTTGCTTCCCCGCCTCAACGAGATTTACCAGCCCAAGGAAGCCAGCAAGTGAAGCGTGATTATTATTATTTAATTATTTATTTATTATCGTGATTATCATTATTTATTTATTTCTCGTGATTCCAAAACGGTATATTAAATATAAAAAATTTAAAAAAAAAATCTCTCTCTTGTTGTCTTTCGCACGCAAAATCGCCAAAAAAATAGTCGGATTTCGCCGTGACAAACGGAACGAAAAATGGGTAAAATTGGACGACGCATCGTAATACGTGATTAAAAATGGGAATAATTTTTAAATAAAAAATTCAATAATTTAAAAAAATCAATCGTCTTATAAAACATGTTGGCTCGGCGCCAACTCGCTGCGCGCGCTTTCGGCCCGTTCAGGTGCGAAGGCTATAGGCGCTAGGCTGCGGGCTAGAGGCTAGAGGCTAGCAGCTAGCACGCGTCGCGCACGTGCGCGTAGGCTCCGAAACGTCTATATATTTGGGAAAGCGGCGCTAGTAGTCATAATTCGTCAGACTCTCGACCCGTTCGCATCGCTCTCCTCGCGCATAAGCATTTTCGCAGTCGCTCGCTCGAAAAAAGTCAGTTTTACGCCAAAAAATGCCCAACCTTCCCCGTTGCTTGATTGGCAAAGGAATTTCGATTCCAAAATTGTGTTGCAAGTATCATCCGGACGCAGAAATATTGGACGATTACCACTGTGGCGACATGGTCTGCTCGGCTTGCGGTCTCGTCGTTGCCGATAGGGTCATCGACGTCTCGAGCGAATGGAGAACGTTTCAAGATAACGGCGAGGCCAAGAACATGAGCCGAGTCGGCGATGCCGAAAACCCGCTGTTCGACGGCGCCGACCTGTACACTAGAATACAGGCGTTCGCGGCCTCGAGCTCCGCTAAAACTGGCGAAACTAGCCAGATCCCGAGGTTTAAAAAGTCGAGCGCAGCCAAGGCCATGGACCACACGTTCGGTTTCATGAAACAAATTGCGGAAAGGATGAACATAACCAGGGATGTCATGGAGAATGCCGTGCATCTCTATAAAAGCGTCCAATCGAAAGTGACCATGAAGGGGAAGGACAAGGAGTCCGTGATGGCGGCGTGTCTCTACGTGGAATGTCGTAGAGTTGGCGCTTCGAGGACTTTCAGCGAGTTCTGCGCCTGCACCGGAATTGCCAGAAAGAACATCGGCAGGGCTTTCAAGTCCGTCTCGTCCTTGCTCGATGCCAAAGAGCAGCTCAAGCAGGTCGAGGCTCCAGTCGGAGACATAATGTCTCGCTTCTGCGCCCACGCGGGATTGCCTGCCGAAATCGCCAGAAAGGCCCGAGAGGTGGCCGTGAAGGCCACTGAGAGTGGCATCACCGGCGGCAGGGCGCCCGCTACCGTCGCTTCGGCGGCCATGTTCATCGCCGCCGACCTCGGAGGATGCAAGAAATCCTTCGAAGAAATCAGCCAGGTGACCGGCGTGACGGTCAATACGATCAAGCAATGCATCAAGCTCTTGCTTCCCCGCCTCAACGAGATTTACCAGCCCAAGGAAGCCAGCAAGTGAAGCGTGATTATTATTATTTAATTATTTATTTATTATCGTGATTATCATTATTTATTTATTTCTCGTGATTCCAAAACGGTATATTAAATATAAAAAATTTAAAAAAAAAAATCTCTCTCTTGTTGTCTTTCGCACGCAAAATCGCCAAAAAAATAGTCGGATTTCGCCGTGACAAACGGAACGAAAAATGGGTAAAATTGGACGACGCATCGTAATACGTGATTAAAAATGGGAATAATTTTTAAATAAAAAATTCAATAATTTAAAAAAATCAATCGTCTTATAAAACATGTTGGCTCGGCGCCAACTCGCTGCGCGCGCTTTCGGCCCGTTCAGGTGCGAAGGCTATAGGCGCTAGGCTGCGGGCTAGAGGCTAGAGGCTAGCAGCTAGCACGCGTCGCGCACGTGCGCGTAGGCTCCGAAACGTCTATATATTTGGGAAAGCGGCGCTAGTAGTCATAATTCGTCAGACTCTCGACCCGTTCGCATCGCTCTCCTCGCGCATAAGCATTTTCGCAGTCGCTCGCTCGAAAAAAGTCAGTTTTACGCCAAAAAATGCCCAACCTTCCCCGTTGCTTGATTGGCAAAGGAATTTCGATTCCAAAATTGTGTTGCAAGTATCATCCGGACGCAGAAATATTGGACGATTACCACTGTGGCGACATGGTCTGCTCGGCTTGCGGTCTCGTCGTTGCCGATAGGGTCATCGACGTCTCGAGCGAATGGAGAACGTTTCAAGATAACGGCGAGGCCAAGAACATGAGCCGAGTCGGCGATGCCGAAAACCCGCTGTTCGACGGCGCCGACCTGTACACTAGAATACAGGCGTTCGCGGCCTCGAGCTCCGCTAAAACTGGCGAAACTAGCCAGATCCCGAGGTTTAAAAAGTCGAGCGCAGCCAAGGCCATGGACCACACGTTCGGTTTCATGAAACAAATTGCGGAAAGGATGAACATAACCAGGGATGTCATGGAGAATGCCGTGCATCTCTATAAAAGCGTCCAATCGAAAGTGACCATGAAGGGGAAGGACAAGGAGTCCGTGATGGCGGCGTGTCTCTACGTGGAATGTCGTAGAGTTGGCGCTTCGAGGACTTTCAGCGAGTTCTGCGCCTGCACCGGAATTGCCAGAAAGAACATCGGCAGGGCTTTCAAGTCCGTCTCGTCCTTGCTCGATGCCAAAGAGCAGCTCAAGCAGGTCGAGGCTCCAGTCGGAGACATAATGTCTCGCTTCTGCGCCCACGCGGGATTGCCTGCCGAAATCGCCAGAAAGGCCCGAGAGGTGGCCGTGAAGGCCACTGAGAGTGGCATCACCGGCGGCAGGGCGCCCGCTACCGTCGCTTCGGCGGCCATGTTCATCGCCGCCGACCTCGGAGGATGCAAGAAATCCTTCGAAGAAATCAGCCAGGTGACCGGCGTGACGGTCAATACGATCAAGCAATGCATCAAGCTCTTGCTTCCCCGCCTCAACGAGATTTACCAGCCCAAGGAAGCCAGCAAGTGAAGCGTGATTATTATTATTTAATTATTTATTTATTATCGTGATTATCATTATTTATTTATTTCTCGTGATTCCAAAACGGTATATTAAATATAAAAAATTTAAAAAAAAATCTCTCTCTTGTTGTCTTTCGCACGCAAAATCGCCAAAAAAATAGTCGGATTTCGCCGTGACAAACGGAACGAAAAATGGGTAAAATTGGACGACGCATCGTAATACGTGATTAAAAATGGGAATAATTTTTAAATAAAAAATTCAATAATTTAAAAAAATCAATCGTCTTATAAAACATGTTGGCTCGGCGCCAACTCGCTGCGCGCGCTTTCGGCCCGTTCAGGTGCGAAGGCTATAGGCGCTAGGCTGCGGGCTAGAGGCTAGAGGCTAGCAGCTAGCACGCGTCGCGCACGTGCGCGTAGGCTCCGAAACGTCTATATATTTGGGAAAGCGGCGCTAGTAGTCATAATTCGTCAGACTCTCGACCCGTTCGCATCGCTCTCCTCGCGCATAAGCATTTTCGCAGTCGCTCGCTCGAAAAAAGTCAGTTTTACGCCAAAAAATGCCCAACCTTCCCCGTTGCTTGATTGGCAAAGGAATTTCGATTCCAAAATTGTGTTGCAAGTATCATCCGGACGCAGAAATATTGGACGATTACCACTGTGGCGACATGGTCTGCTCGGCTTGCGGTCTCGTCGTTGCCGATAGGGTCATCGACGTCTCGAGCGAATGGAGAACGTTTCAAGATAACGGCGAGGCCAAGAACATGAGCCGAGTCGGCGATGCCGAAAACCCGCTGTTCGACGGCGCCGACCTGTACACTAGAATACAGGCGTTCGCGGCCTCGAGCTCCGCTAAAACTGGCGAAACTAGCCAGATCCCGAGGTTTAAAAAGTCGAGCGCAGCCAAGGCCATGGACCACACGTTCGGTTTCATGAAACAAATTGCGGAAAGGATGAACATAACCAGGGATGTCATGGAGAATGCCGTGCATCTCTATAAAAGCGTCCAATCGAAAGTGACCATGAAGGGGAAGGACAAGGAGTCCGTGATGGCGGCGTGTCTCTACGTGGAATGTCGTAGAGTTGGCGCTTCGAGGACTTTCAGCGAGTTCTGCGCCTGCACCGGAATTGCCAGAAAGAACATCGGCAGGGCTTTCAAGTCCGTCTCGTCCTTGCTCGATGCCAAAGAGCAGCTCAAGCAGGTCGAGGCTCCAGTCGGAGACATAATGTCTCGCTTCTGCGCCCACGCGGGATTGCCTGCCGAAATCGCCAGAAAGGCCCGAGAGGTGGCCGTGAAGGCCACTGAGAGTGGCATCACCGGCGGCAGGGCGCCCGCTACCGTCGCTTCGGCGGCCATGTTCATCGCCGCCGACCTCGGAGGATGCAAGAAATCCTTCGAAGAAATCAGCCAGGTGACCGGCGTGACGGTCAATACGATCAAGCAATGCATCAAGCTCTTGCTTCCCCGCCTCAACGAGATTTACCAGCCCAAGGAAGCCAGCAAGTGAAGCGTGATTATTATTATTTAATTATTTATTTATTATCGTGATTATTATTATTTATTTATTTATTTATTTATTATCGTGATTATCATTATTTATTTATTTCTCGTGATTCCAAAACGGTATATTAAATATAAAAAATTTAAAAAAAAAATCTCTCTCTTGTTGTCTTTCGCACGCAAAATCGCCAAAAAAATAGTCGGATTTCGCCGTGACAAACGGAACGAAAAATGGGTAAAATTGGACGACGCATCGTAATACGTGATTAAAAGTGGGAATAATTTTTCGATAAAAAAATTCAGTAAATTAAAAATCAAACGCCTTATAAAACGTATTGCCTGGGCTGTACACTGGTAACCTATTTAGTTCTGCGCCCAATGAAATCAGTCATTAACTTTTTCCCCTTAACTAAAAAGTGGCTGCGATTTCTATCGAAAGAATGTATTCACTTTATTTATTATATCCATTGTATGTACTATAGCCCCTTACATAAAGACGATCTCTCACTTGAAGCGGACGACTCCGATGTTACAGCCGCTTTTCCAACAGCCACGAAGACGTACTCAGTATACACTCGATTGAATATATGCAGGTCGGAGCGTGATCTGCCGCATAAAGCAAATTGAACGATCTAAGTAGCAATGAAGTGCCCCCCACTTCGGTGCAATCGTGCAGCTGCGACGGGCGCATG
>CM067535.1:4775000-5097000 GCA_034509925.1 Hirudinaria manillensis | reverse complement strand
TTTTTTATTTAAAATTTTTTTATTTATAATTTAACATTTTGGTATCACGAGAAATAATTAAATAATAATAATCACGATAATAAATAAATAAATAAATAAATAAATAAATAATAATAATCACGGTAATAATCACGCTTCACTTGCTGGCTTCCTTGGGCTGGTAAATCTCATTGAGGCGGGGAAGCAAGAGCTTGATGCATTGCTTGATCGTATTGACCGTCACGCCGGTCACCTGGCTGATTTCTTCGAAGGATTTCTTGCACCCTCCGAGGTCGGCGGCGATGAACATGGCCGCCGAAGCGACGGTGGCGGGCGCCCTGCCGCCGGTGATGCCACTCTCCGTGGCCTTCACGGCCACCTCTCGGGCCTTTCTGGCTATTTCGGCAGTCAATCCCGCGTGGGCGCAGAAGCGGGACATTATGTCTCCGACTGGAGCCTCGACCTGCTTGAGCTGCTCCTTGGCATCGAGCAAGGACGAGACGGATTTGAAAGCCCTGCCGATGTTCTTTCTGGCAATTCCGGTGCAGGCGCAGAACTCGCTAAAAGTCCTCGAAGCGCCAACTCTACGACATTCCACGTAGAGACACGCCGCCATCACGGACTCCTTGTCCTTCCCCTTCATGGTCACTTTCGATTGGACGCTTTTATAGAGATGCACGGCATTCTCCATGACATCCCTGGTTATGTTCATCC
Organism: Hirudinaria manillensis; assembly: GCA_034509925.1. NCBI lineage: Eukaryota > Metazoa > Annelida > Clitellata > Hirudinida > Hirudinidae > Hirudinaria > Hirudinaria manillensis. The sequence continues at coordinate 5,096,307 of CM067535.1, read as the reverse complement.
TTTCCGCAATTTGTTTCATGAAACCGAACGTGTGGTCCATGGCCTTGGCTGCGCTCGACTTTTTAAACCTCGGTATCTGGCTAGTTTCGCCAGTTTTCGCCGAGCTCGAGGCCGCGAACGCCTGTATTCTAGTGTACAGGTCGGCGCCGTCGAACAGCGGGTTTTCGGCATCGCCGACTCGGCTCATGTTCTTGGCCTCGCCGTTATCTTGAAACGTTCTCCATTCGCTCGAGACGTCGATGACCCTGTCGGCAACGACGAGACCGCAAGCCGAGCAGACCATGTCGCCACAGTGGTAATCGTCCAATATTTCTGCGTCGGGATGATACTTGCAACACAATTTTGGAATCGAAATTCCTTTGCCAATCAAGCAACGGGGAAGGTCGGGCATTTTTTGGCGTAAAACTGACTTTTTTTCGAGCGAGCGACTGCGATAATGCTTATGCGCGAGGAGAGCGATGCGAACGGGTCGAGAGTCTGACGAATAATGACTACTAGCGCCGCTTTCCCAAATATATAGATGTTTCGGAGCCTACGCGCACGTGCGCGACGCGTGCTAGCTGTTAGCCTCTAGCCCGTAGCCTAGCGCCTATAGCCTTCGCACCTGAACGGGCCGAAAGCGCGCGCAGCGAGTTGGCACCCAGCCAACACGTTTTATAAGGCGATTGATTTTTTAAATTATTGAAAAATTATTCCCAATTTTAATCACGTATTACGATGCGTCGTCGAATTTTACCCATTTTTCGTTCCGTTTGTCACGGCGAAATCCGATTATTTTTTGGCGATTTTACACTGCGAAAGACAAGAGAGAGTTTTTTTTTTTTTTTAAATTTTTTTATTTATAATTTAACATTTTGGTATCACGAGAAATAATTAAATAATAATAATCACGATAATAAATAAATAAATAAATAAATAATAATAATCACGGTAATAATCACGCTTCACTTGCTGGCTTCCTTGGGCTGGTAAATCTCATTGAGGCGGGGAAGCAAGAGCTTGATGCATTGCTTGATCGTATTGACCGTCACGCCGGTCACCTGGCTGATTTCTTCGAAGGATTTCTTGCACCCTCCGAGGTCGGCGGCGATGAACATGGCCGCCGAAGCGACGGTGGCGGGCGCCCTGCCGCCGGTGATGCCACTCTCCGTGGCCTTCACGGCCACCTCTCGGGCCTTTCTGGCTATTTCGGCAGTCAATCCCGCGTGGGCGCAGAAGCGGGACATTATGTCTCCGACTGGAGCCTCGACCTGCTTGAGCTGCTCCTTGGCATCGAGCAAGGACGAGACGGATTTGAAAGCCCTGCCGATGTTCTTTCTGGCAATTCCGGTGCAGGCGCAGAACTCGCTAAAAGTCCTCGAAGCGCCAACTCTACGACATTCCACGTAGAGACACGCCGCCATCACGGACTCCTTGTCCTTCCCCTTCATGGTCACTTTCGATTGGACGCTTTTATAGAGATGCACGGCATTCTCCATGACATCCCTGGTTATGTTCATCCTTTCCGCAATTTGTTTCATGAAACCGAACGTGTGGTCCATGGCCTTGGCTGCGCTCGACTTTTTAAACCTCGGTATCTGGCTAGTTTCGCCAGTTTTCGCCGAGCTCGAGGCCGCGAACGCCTGTATTCTAGTGTACAGGTCGGCGCCGTCGAACAGCGGGTTTTCGGCATCGCCGACTCGGCTCATGTTCTTGGCCTCGCCGTTATCTTGAAACGTTCTCCATTCGCTCGAGACGTCGATGACCCTGTCGGCAAACGACGAGACCGCAAGCCGAGCAGACCATGTCGCCACAGTGGTAATCGTCCAATATTTCTGCGTCGGGATGATACTTGCAACACAATTTTGGAATCGAAATTCCTTTGCCAATCAAGCAACGGGGAAGGTCGGGCATTTTTTGGCGTAAAACTGACTTTTTTCGAGCGAGCGACTGCGATAATGCTTATGCGCGAGGAGAGCGATGCGAACGGGTCGAGAGTCTGACGAATAATGACTACTAGCGCCGCTTTCCCAAATATATAGATGTTTCGGAGCCTACGCGCACGTGCGCGACGCGTGCTAGCTGTTAGCCTCTAGCCCGTAGCCTAGCGCCTATAGCCTTCGCACCTGAACGGGCCGAAAGCGCGCGCAGCGAGTTGGCACCCAGCCAACACGTTTTATAAGGCGATTGATTTTTTAAATTATTGAAAAATTATTCCCAATTTTAATCACGTATTACGATGCGTCGTCGAATTTTACCCATTTTTCGTTCCGTTTGTCACGGCGAAATCCGATTATTTTTTGGCGATTTTACACTGCGAAAGACAAGAGAGAGTTTTTTTTTTTTTTTAAATTTTTTTATTTATAATTTAACATTTTGGTATCACGAGAAATAATTAAATAATAATAATCACGATAATAAATAAATAAATAAATAAATAAATAATAATAATCACGGTAATAATCACGCTTCACTTGCTGGCTTCCTTGGGCTGGTAAATCTCATTGAGGCGGGGAAGCAAGAGCTTGATGCATTGCTTGATCGTATTGACCGTCACGCCGGTCACCTGGCTGATTTCTTCGAAGGATTTCTTGCACCCTCCGAGGTCGGCGGCGATGAACATGGCCGCCGAAGCGACGGTGGCGGGCGCCCTGCCGCCGGTGATGCCACTCTCCGTGGCCTTCACGGCCACCTCTCGGGCCTTTCTGGCTATTTCGGCAGTCAATCCCGCGTGGGCGCAGAAGCGGGACATTATGTCTCCGACTGGAGCCTCGACCTGCTTGAGCTGCTCCTTGGCATCGAGCAAGGACGAGACGGATTTGAAAGCCCTGCCGATGTTCTTTCTGGCAATTCCGGTGCAGGCGCAGAACTCGCTAAAAGTCCTCGAAGCGCCAACTCTACGACATTCCACGTAGAGACACGCCGCCATCACGGACTCCTTGTCCTTCCCCTTCATGGTCACTTTCGATTGGACGCTTTTATAGAGATGCACGGCATTCTCCATGACATCCCTGGTTATGTTCATCCTTTCCGCAATTTGTTTCATGAAACCGAACGTGTGGTCCATGGCCTTGGCTGCGCTCGACTTTTTAAACCTCGGTATCTGGCTAGTTTCGCCAGTTTTCGCCGAGCTCGAGGCCGCGAACGCCTGTATTCTAGTGTACAGGTCGGCGCCGTCGAACAGCGGGTTTTCGGCATCGCCGACTCGGCTCATGTTCTTGGCCTCGCCGTTATCTTGAAACGTTCTCCATTCGCTCGAGACGTCGATGACCCTGTCGGCAACGACGAGACCGCAAGCCGAGCAGACCATGTCGCCACAGTGGTAATCGTCCAATATTTCTGCGTCGGGATGATACTTGCAACACAATTTTGGAATCGAAATTCCTTTGCCAATCAAGCAACGGGGAAGGTCGGGCATTTTTTGGCGTAAAACTGACTTTTTTCGAGCGAGCGACTGCGATAATGCTTATGCGCGAGGAGAGCGATGCGAACGGGTCGAGAGTCTGACGAATAATGACTACTAGCGCCGCTTTCCCAAATATATAGATGTTTCGGAGCCTACGCGCACGTGCGCGACGCGTGCTAGCTGTTAGCCTCTAGCCCGTAGCCTAGCGCCTATAGCCTTCGCACCTGAACGGGCCGAAAGCGCGCGCAGCGAGTTGGCACCCAGCCAACACGTTTTATAAGGCGATTGATTTTTTAAATTATTGAAAAATTATTCCCAATTTTAATCACGTATTACGATGCGTCGTCGAATTTTACCCATTTTTCGTTCCGTTTGTCACGGCGAAATCCGATTATTTTTTGGCGATTTTACACTGCGAAAGACAAGAGAGAGTTTTTTTTTTTTTAAATTTTTTTATTTATAATTTAACATTTTGGTATCACGAGAAATAATTAAATAATAATAATCACGATAATAAATAAATAAATAAATAAATAAATAATAATAATCACGCTTCACTTGCTGGCTTCCTTGGGCTGGTAAATCTCATTGAGGCGGGGAAGCAAGAGCTTGATGCATTGCTTGATCGTATTGACCGTCACGCCGGTCACCTGGCTGATTTCTTCGAAGGATTTCTTGCACCCTCCGAGGTCGGCGGCGATGAACATGGCCGCCGAAGCGACGGTGGCGGGCGCCCTGCCGCCGGTGATGCCACTCTCCGTGGCCTTCACGGCCACCTCTCGGGCCTTTCTGGCTATTTCGGCAGTCAATCCCGCGTGGGCGCAGAAGCGGGACATTATGTCTCCGACTGGAGCCTCGACCTGCTTGAGCTGCTCCTTGGCATCGAGCAAGGACGAGACGGATTTGAAAGCCCTGCCGATGTTCTTTCTGGCAATTCCGGTGCAGGCGCAGAACTCGCTAAAAGTCCTCGAAGCGCCAACTCTACGACATTCCACGTAGAGACACGCCGCCATCACGGACTCCTTGTCCTTCCCCTTCATGGTCACTTTCGATTGGACGCTTTTATAGAGATGCACGGCATTCTCCATGACATCCCTGGTTATGTTCATCCTTTCCGCAATTTGTTTCATGAAACCGAACGTGTGGTCCATGGCCTTGGCTGCGCTCGACTTTTTAAACCTCGGTATCTGGCTAGTTTCGCCAGTTTTCGCCGAGCTCGAGGCCGCGAACGCCTGTATTCTAGTGTACAGGTCGGCGCCGTCGAACAGCGGGTTTTCGGCATCGCCGACTCGGCTCATGTTCTTGGCCTCGCCGTTATCTTGAAACGTTCTCCATTCGCTCGAGACGTCGATGACCCTGTCGGCAACGACGAGACCGCAAGCCGAGCAGACCATGTCGCCACAGTGGTAATCGTCCAATATTTCTGCGTCGGGATGATACTTGCAACACAATTTTGGAATCGAAATTCCTTTGCCAATCAAGCAACGGGGAAGGTCGGGCATTTTTTGGCGTAAAACTGACTTTTTTCGAGCGAGCGACTGCGATAATGCTTATGCGCGAGGAGAGCGATGCGAACGGGTCGAGAGTCTGACGAATAATGACTACTAGCGCCGCTTTCCCAAATATATAGATGTTTCGGAGCCTACGCGCACGTGCGCGACGCGTGCTAGCTGTTAGCCTCTAGCCCGTAGCCTAGCGCCTATAGCCTTCGCACCTGAACGGGCCGAAAGCGCGCGCAGCGAGTTGGCACCCAGCCAACACGTTTTATAAGGCGATTGATTTTTTAAATTATTGAAAAATTATTCCCAATTTTAATCACGTATTACGATGCGTCGTCGAATTTTACCCATTTTTCGTTCCGTTTGTCACGGCGAAATCCGATTATTTTTTGGCGATTTTACACTGCGAAAGACAAGAGAGAGTTTTTTTTTTTTTTTAAATTTTTTTATTTATAATTTAACATTTTGGTATCACGAGAAATAATTAAATAATAATAATCACGATAATAAATAAATAAATAAATAAATAATAATAATCACGGTAATAATCACGCTTCACTTGCTGGCTTCCTTGGGCTGGTAAATCTCATTGAGGCGGGGAAGCAAGAGCTTGATGCATTGCTTGATCGTATTGACCGTCACGCCGGTCACCTGGCTGATTTCTTCGAAGGATTTCTTGCACCCTCCGAGGTCGGCGGCGATGAACATGGCCGCCGAAGCGACGGTGGCGGGCGCCCTGCCGCCGGTGATGCCACTCTCCGTGGCCTTCACGGCCACCTCTCGGGCCTTTCTGGCTATTTCGGCAGTCAATCCCGCGTGGGCGCAGAAGCGGGACATTATGTCTCCGACTGGAGCCTCGACCTGCTTGAGCTGCTCCTTGGCATCGAGCAAGGACGAGACGGATTTGAAAGCCCTGCCGATGTTCTTTCTGGCAATTCCGGTGCAGGCGCAGAACTCGCTAAAAGTCCTCGAAGCGCCAACTCTACGACATTCCACGTAGAGACACGCCGCCATCACGGACTCCTTGTCCTTCCCCTTCATGGTCACTTTCGATTGGACGCTTTTATAGAGATGCACGGCATTCTCCATGACATCCCTGGTTATGTTCATCCTTTCCGCAATTTGTTTCATGAAACCGAACGTGTGGTCCATGGCCTTGGCTGCGCTCGACTTTTTAAACCTCGGTATCTGGCTAGTTTCGCCAGTTTTCGCCGAGCTCGAGGCCGCGAACGCCTGTATTCTAGTGTACAGGTCGGCGCCGTCGAAACAGCGGGTTTTCGGCATCGCCGACTCGGCTCATGTTCTTGGCCTCGCCGTTATCTTGAAACGTTCTCCATTCGCTCGAGACGTCGATGACCCTGTCGGCAACGACGAGACCGCAAGCCGAGCAGACCATGTCGCCACAGTGGTAATCGTCCAATATTTCTGCGTCGGGATGATACTTGCAACACAATTTTGGAATCGAAATTCCTTTGCCAATCAAGCAACGGGGAAGGTCGGGCATTTTTTGGCGTAAAACTGACTTTTTTCGAGCGAGCGACTGCGATAATGCTTATGCGCGAGGAGAGCGATGCGAACGGGTCGAGAGTCTGACGAATAATGACTACTAGCGCCGCTTTCCCAAATATATAGATGTTTCGGAGCCTACGCGCACGTGCGCGACGCGTGCTAGCTGTTAGCCTCTAGCCCGTAGCCTAGCGCCTATAGCCTTCGCACCTGAACGGGCCGAAAGCGCGCGCAGCGAGTTGGCACCCAGCCAACACGTTTTATAAGGCGATTGATTTTTTAAATTATTGAAAAATTATTCCCAATTTTAATCACGTATTACGATGCGTCGTCGAATTTTACCCATTTTTCGTTCCGTTTGTCACGGCGAAATCCGATTATTTTTTGGCGATTTTACACTGCGAAAGACAAGAGAGAGTTTTTTTTTTTTTTTAAATTTTTTTATTTATAATTTAACATTTTGGTATCACGAGAAATAATTAAATAATAATAATCACGATAATAAATAAATAAATAAATAAATAATAATAATCACGGTAATAATCACGCTTCACTTGCTGGCTTCCTTGGGCTGGTAAATCTCATTGAGGCGGGGAAGCAAGAGCTTGATGCATTGCTTGATCGTATTGACCGTCACGCCGGTCACCTGGCTGATTTCTTCGAAGGATTTCTTGCACCCTCCGAGGTCGGCGGCGATGAACATGGCCGCCGAAGCGACGGTGGCGGGCGCCCTGCCGCCGGTGATGCCACTCTCCGTGGCCTTCACGGCCACCTCTCGGGCCTTTCTGGCTATTTCGGCAGTCAATCCCGCGTGGGCGCAGAAGCGGGACATTATGTCTCCGACTGGAGCCTCGACCTGCTTGAGCTGCTCCTTGGCATCGAGCAAGGACGAGACGGATTTGAAAGCCCTGCCGATGTTCTTTCTGGCAATTCCGGTGCAGGCGCAGAACTCGCTAAAAGTCCTCGAAGCGCCAACTCTACGACATTCCACGTAGAGACACGCCGCCATCACGGACTCCTTGTCCTTCCCCTTCATGGTCACTTTCGATTGGACGCTTTTATAGAGATGCACGGCATTCTCCATGACATCCCTGGTTATGTTCATCCTTTCCGCAATTTGTTTCATGAAACCGAACGTGTGGTCCATGGCCTTGGCTGCGCTCGACTTTTTAAACCTCGGTATCTGGCTAGTTTCGCCAGTTTTCGCCGAGCTCGAGGCCGCGAACGCCTGTATTCTAGTGTACAGGTCGGCGCCGTCGAACAGCGGGTTTTCGGCATCGCCGACTCGGCTCATGTTCTTGGCCTCGCCGTTATCTTGAAACGTTCTCCATTCGCTCGAGACGTCGATGACCCTGTCGGCAACGACGAGACCGCAAGCCGAGCAGACCATGTCGCCACAGTGGTAATCGTCCAATATTTCTGCGTCGGGATGATACTTGCAACACAATTTTGGAATCGAAATTCCTTTGCCAATCAAGCAACGGGGAAGGTCGGGCATTTTTTGGCGTAAAACTGACTTTTTTCGAGCGAGCGACTGCGATAATGCTTATGCGCGAGGAGAGCGATGCGAACGGGTCGAGAGTCTGACGAATAATGACTACTAGCGCCGCTTTCCCAAATATATAGATGTTTCGGAGCCTACGCGCACGTGCGCGACGCGTGCTAGCTGTTAGCCTCTAGCCCGTAGCCTAGCGCCTATAGCCTTCGCACCTGAACGGGCCGAAAGCGCGCGCAGCGAGTTGGCACCCAGCCAACACGTTTTATAAGGCGATTGATTTTTTAAATTATTGAAAAATTATTCCCAATTTTAATCACGTATTACGATGCGTCGTCGAATTTTACCCATTTTTCGTTCCGTTTGTCACGGCGAAATCCGATTATTTTTTGGCGATTTTACACTGCGAAAGACAAGAGAGAGTTTTTTTTTTTTTTTAAATTTTTTTATTTATAATTTAACATTTTGGTATCACGAGAAATAATTAAATAATAATAATCACGATAATAAATAAATAAATAAATAAATAATAATAATCACGGTAATAATCACGCTTCACTTGCTGGCTTCCTTGGGCTGGTAAATCTCATTGAGGCGGGGAAGCAAGAGCTTGATGCATTGCTTGATCGTATTGACCGTCACGCCGGTCACCTGGCTGATTTCTTCGAAGGATTTCTTGCACCCTCCGAGGTCGGCGGCGATGAACATGGCCGCCGAAGCGACGGTGGCGGGCGCCCTGCCGCCGGTGATGCCACTCTCCGTGGCCTTCACGGCCACCTCTCGGGCCTTTCTGGCTATTTCGGCAGTCAATCCCGCGTGGGCGCAGAAGCGGGACATTATGTCTCCGACTGGAGCCTCGACCTGCTTGAGCTGCTCCTTGGCATCGAGCAAGGACGAGACGGATTTGAAAGCCCTGCCGATGTTCTTTCTGGCAATTCCGGTGCAGGCGCAGAACTCGCTAAAAGTCAACTCGCTTCGCCAACTCTACGACATTCCACGTAGAGACACGCCGCCATCACGGACTCCTTGTCCTTCCCCTTCATGGTCACTTTCGATTGGACGCTTTTATAGAGATGCACGGCATTCTCCATGACATCCCTGGTTATGTTCATCCTTTCCGCAATTTGTTTCATGAAACCGAACGTGTGGTCCATGGCCTTGGCTGCGCTCGACTTTTTAAACCTCGGTATCTGGCTAGTTTCGCCAGTTTTCGCCGAGCTCGAGGCCGCGAACGCCTGTATTCTAGTGTACAGGTCGGCGCCGTCGAACAGCGGGTTTTCGGCATCGCCGACTCGGCTCATGTTCTTGGCCTCGCCGTTATCTTGAAACGTTCTCCATTCGCTCGAGACGTCGATGACCCTGTCGGCAACGACGAGACCGCAAGCCGAGCAGACCATGTCGCCACAGTGGTAATCGTCCAATATTTCTGCGTCGGGATGATACTTGCAACACAATTTTGGAATCGAAATTCCTTTGCCAATCAAGCAACGGGGAAGGTCGGGCATTTTTTGGCGTAAAACTGACTTTTTTCGAGCGAGCGACTGCGATAATGCTTATGCGCGAGGAGAGCGATGCGAACGGGTCGAGAGTCTGACGAATAATGACTACTAGCGCCGCTTTCCCAAATATATAGATGTTTCGGAGCCTACGCGCACGTGCGCGACGCGTGCTAGCTGTTAGCCTCTAGCCCGTAGCCTAGCGCCTATAGCCTTCGCACCTGAACGGGCCGAAAGCGCGCGCAGCGAGTTGGCACCCAGCCAACACGTTTTATAAGGCGATTGATTTTTTAAATTATTGAAAAATTATTCCCAATTTTAATCACGTATTACGATGCGTCGTCGAATTTTACCCATTTTTCGTTCCGTTTGTCACGGCGAAATCCGATTATTTTTTGGCGATTTTACACTGCGAAAGACAAGAGAGAGTTTTTTTTTTTTTTAAATTTTTTTATTTATAATTTAACATTTTGGTATCACGAGAAATAATTAAATAATAATAATCACGATAATAAATAAATAAATAAATAAATAATAATAATCACGGTAATAATCACGCTTCACTTGCTGGCTTCCTTGGGCTGGTAAATCTCATTGAGGCGGGGAAGCAAGAGCTTGATGCATTGCTTGATCGTATTGACCGTCACGCCGGTCACCTGGCTGATTTCTTCGAAGGATTTCTTGCACCCTCCGAGGTCGGCGGCGATGAACATGGCCGCCGAAGCGACGGTGGCGGGCGCCCTGCCGCCGGTGATGCCACTCTCCGTGGCCTTCACGGCCACCTCTCGGGCCTTTCTGGCTATTTCGGCAGTCAATCCCGCGTGGGCGCAGAAGCGGGACATTATGTCTCCGACTGGAGCCTCGACCTGCTTGAGCTGCTCCTTGGCATCGAGCAAGGACGAGACGGATTTGAAAGCCCTGCCGATGTTCTTTCTGGCAATTCCGGTGCAGGCGCAGAACTCGCTAAAAGTCCTCGAAGCGCCAACTCTACGACATTCCACGTAGAGACACGCCGCCATCACGGACTCCTTGTCCTTCCCCTTCATGGTCACTTTCGATTGGACGCTTTTATAGAGATGCACGGCATTCTCCATGACATCCCTGGTTATGTTCATCCTTTCCGCAATTTGTTTCATGAAACCGAACGTGTGGTCCATGGCCTTGGCTGCGCTCGACTTTTTAAACCTCGGTATCTGGCTAGTTTCGCCAGTTTTCGCCGAGCTCGAGGCCGCGAACGCCTGTATTCTAGTGTACAGGTCGGCGCCGTCGAACAGCGGGTTTTCGGCATCGCCGACTCGGCTCATGTTCTTGGCCTCGCCGTTATCTTGAAACGTTCTCCATTCGCTCGAGACGTCGATGACCCTGTCGGCAACGACGAGACCGCAAGCCGAGCAGACCATGTCGCCACAGTGGTAATCGTCCAATATTTCTGCGTCGGGATGATACTTGCAACACAATTTTGGAATCGAAATTCCTTTGCCAATCAAGCAACGGGGAAGGTCGGGCATTTTTTGGCGTAAAACTGACTTTTTTCGAGCGAGCGACTGCGATAATGCTTATGCGCGAGGAGAGCGATGCGAACGGGTCGAGAGTCTGACGAATAATGACTACTAGCGCCGCTTTCCCAAATATATAGATGTTTCGGAGCCTACGCGCACGTGCGCGACGCGTGCTAGCTGTTAGCCTCTAGCCCGTAGCCTAGCGCCTATAGCCTTCGCACCTGAACGGGCCGAAAGCGCGCGCAGCGAGTTGGCACCCAGCCAACACGTTTTATAAGGCGATTGATTTTTTTAAATTATTGAAAAATTATTCCCAATTTTAATCACGTATTACGATGCGTCGTCGAATTTTACCCATTTTTCGTTTCGTTTGTCACGGCGAAATCCGATTATTTTTGGCGATTTTACACTGCGAAAGACAAGAGAGTTTTTTTTTTTTTAATTTTTTTATTTATAATTTAACATTTTGGTATCAAGAGAAATAATTAAATAATAATAATCACGATAATAAATAAATAAATAATAATAATCACGGTAATAATCACGCTTCACTTGCTGGCTTCCTTGGGCTGGTAAATCTCATTGAGGCGGGGAAGCAAGAGCTTGATGCATTGCTTGATCGTATTGACCGTCACGCCGGTCACCTGGCTGATTTCTTCGAAGGATTTCTTGCACCCTCCGAGGTCGGCGGCGATGAACATGGCCGCCGAAGCGACGGTGGCGGGCGCCCTGCCGCCGGTGATGCCACTCTCCGTGGCCTTCACGGCCACCTCTCGGGCCTTTCTGACTATTTCGGCAGTCAATCCCGCGTGGGCGCAGAAGCGGGACATTATGTCTCCGACTGGAGCCTCGACCTGCTTGAGCTGCTCCTTGGCATCGAGCAAGGACGAGACTGATTTGAAAGCCCTGCCGATGTTCTTTCTGGCAATTCCGGTGCAGGCGCAGAACTCGCTGAAAGTCCTCGAAGCGCCAACTCTACGACATTCCACGTAGAGACACGCCGCCATCACGGACTCCTTGTCCTTCCCCTTCATGGTCACTTTCGATTGGACGCTTTTATAGAGATGCACGGCATTCTCCATGACATCCCTGGTTATGTTCATCCTTTCCGCAATTTGTTTCATGAAACCGAACGTGTGGTCCATGGCCTTGGCTGCGCTCGACTTTTTAAACCTCGGTATCTGGCTAGTTTCGCCAGTTTTCGCCGAGCTCGAGGCCGCGAACGCCTGTATTCTAGTGTACAGGTCGGCGCCGTCGAACAGCGGGTTTTCGGCATCGCCGACTCGGCTCATGTTCTTGGCCTCGCCGTTATCTTGAAACGTTCTCCATTCGCTCGAGACGTCGATGACCCTGTCGGCAACGACGAGACCGCAAGCCGAGCAGACCATGTCGCCACAGTGGTAATCGTCCAATATTTCTGCGTCGGGATGATACTTGCAACACAATTTTGGAATCGAAATTCCTTTGCCAATCAAGCAACGGGGAAGGTCGGGCATTTTTTGGCGTAAAACTGACTTTTTTCGAGCGAGCGACTGCGATAATGCTTATGCGCGAGGAGAGCGATGCGAACGGGTCGAGAGTCTGACGAATAATGACTACTAGCGCCGCTTTCCCAAATATATAGATGTTTCGGAGCCTACGCGCACGTGCGCGACGCGTGCTAGCTGTTAGCCTCTAGCCCGTAGCCTAGCGCCTATAGCCTTCGCACCTGAACGGGCCGAAAGCGCGCGCAGCGAGTTGGCACCCAGCCAACACGTTTTATAAGGCGATTGATTTTTTTAAATTATTGAAAAATTATTCCCAATTTTAATCACGTATTACGATGCGTCGTCGAATTTTACCCATTTTTCGTTCCGTTTGTCACGGCGAAATCCGATTATTTTTTGGCGATTTTACACTGCGAAAGACAAGAGAGAGTTTTTTTTTTTTTTAAATTTTTTTATTTATAATTTAACATTTTGGTATCACGAGAAATAATTAAATAATAATAATCACGATAATAAATAAATAAATAAATAATAATAATCACGGTAATAATCACGCTTCACTTGCTGGCTTCCTTGGGCTGGTAAATCTCATTGAGGCGGGGAAGCAAGAGCTTGATGCATTGCTTGATCGTATTGACCGTCACGCCGGTCACCTGGCTGATTTCTTCGAAGGATTTCTTGCACCCTCCGAGGTCGGCGGCGATGAACATGGCCGCCGAAGCGACGGTGGCGGGCGCCCTGCCGCCGGTGATGCCACTCTCCGTGGCCTTCACGGCCACCTGTCGGGCCTTTCTGACTATTTCGGCAGTCAATCCCGCGTGGGCGCAGAAGCGGGACATTATGTCTCCGACTGGAGCCTCGACCTGCTTGAGCTGCTCCTTGGCATCGAGCAAGGACGAGACTGATTTGAAAGCCCTGCCGATGTTCTTTCTGGCAATTCCGGTGCAGGCGCAGAACTCGCTGAAAGTCCTCGAAGCGCCAACTCTACGACATTCCACGTAGAGACACGCCGCCATCACGGACTCCTTGTCCTTCCCCTTCATGGTCACTTTCGATTGGACGCTTTTATAGAGATGCACGGCATTCTCCATGACATCCCTGGTTATGTTCATCCTTTCCGCAATTTGTTTCATGAAACCGAACGTGTGGTCCATGGCCTTGGCTGCGCTCGACTTTTTAAACCTCGGGATCTGGCTAGCTTCGCCAGTTTTCGCCGAGCTCGAGGCCGCGAACGCCTGTATTCTAGTGTACAGGTCGGCGCCGTCGAACAGCGGGTTTTCGGCATCGCCAACTCGGCTCATGTTCTTGGCCTCGCCGTTGTCTTGAAACGTTCTCCATTCGCTCGAGACGTCGATGACCCTATCGGCAACGACGAGACCGCAAGCCGAGCAGACCATGTCGCCACAGTGGTAATCGTCCAATATTTCTGCGTCGGGATGATACTTGCAACACAATTTTGGAATCGAAATTCCTTTGCCAATCAAGCAACGGGGAAGGTCGGGCATTTTTTGGCGTAAAACTGACTTTTTTCGAGCGAGCGACTGCGATAATGCTTATGCGCGAGGAGAGCGATGCGAACGGGTCGAGAGTCTGACGAATAATGACTACTAGCGCCGCTTTCCCAAATATATAGATGTTTCGGAGCCTACGCGCACGTGCGCGACGCGTGCTAGCTGTTAGCCTCTAGCCCGTAGCCTAGCGCCTATAGCCTTCGCACCTGAACGGGCCGAAAGCGCGCGCAGCGAGTTGGCACCCAGCCAACACGTTTTATAAGGCGATTGATTTTTTAAATTATTGAAAAATTATTCCCAATTTTAATCACGTATTACGATGCGTCGTCGAATTTTACCCATTTTTCGTTCCGTTTGTCACGGCGAAATCCGATTATTTTTTGGCGATTTTACACTGCGAAAGACAAGAGAGAGTTTTTTTTTTTTTAAATTTTTTTATTTATAATTTAACATTTTGGTATCACGAGAAATAATTAAATAATAATAATCACGATAATAAATAAATAAATAAATAATAATAATCACGGTAATAATCACGCTTCACTTGCTGGCTTCCTTGGGCTGGTAAATCTCATTGAGGCGGGGAAGCAAGAGCTTGATGCATTGCTTGATCGTATTGACCGTCACGCCGGTCACCTGGCTGATTTCTTCGAAGGATTTCTTGCACCCTCCGAGGTCGGCGGCGATGAACATGGCCGCCGAAGCGACGGTGGCGGGCGCCCTGCCGCCGGTGATGCCACTCTCCGTGGCCTTCACGGCCACCTGTCGGGCCTTTCTGACTATTTCGGCAGTCAATCCCGCGTGGGCGCAGAAGCGGGACATTATGTCTCCGACTGGAGCCTCGACCTGCTTGAGCTGCTCCTTGGCATCGAGCAAGGACGAGACTGATTTGAAAGCCCTGCCGATGTTCTTTCTGGCAATTCCGGTGCAGGCGCAGAACTCGCTGAAAGTCCTCGAAGCGCCAACTCTACGACATTCCACGTAGAGACACGCCGCCATCACGGACTCCTTGTCCTTCCCCTTCATGGTCACTTTCGATTGGACGCTTTTATAGAGATGCACGGCATTCTCCATGACATCCCTGGTTATGTTCATCCTTTCCGCAATTTGTTTCATGAAACCGAACGTGTGGTCCATGGCCTTGGCTGCGCTCGACTTTTTAAACCTCGGGATCTGGCTAGCTTCGCCAGTTTTCGCCGAGCTCGAGGCCGCGAACGCCTGTATTCTAGTGTACAGGTCGGCGCCGTCGAACAGCGGGTTTTCGGCATCGCCAACTCGGCTCATGTTCTTGGCCTCGCCGTTGTCTTGAAACGTTCTCCATTCGCTCGAGACGTCGATGACCCTATCGGCAACGACGAGACCGCAAGCCGAGCAGACCATGTCGCCACAGTGGTAATCGTCCAATATTTCTGCGTCGGGATGATACTTGCAACACAATTTTGGAATCGAAATTCCTTTGCCAATCAAGCAACGGGGAAGGTCGGGCATTTTTTGGCGTAAAACTGACTTTTTTCGAGCGAGCGACTGCGATAATGCTTATGCGCGAGGAGAGCGATGCGAACGGGTCGAGAGTCTGACGAATAATGACTACTAGCGCCGCTTTCCCAAATATATAGATGTTTCGGAGCCTACGCGCACGTGCGCGACGCGTGCTAGCTGTTAGCCTCTAGCCCGTAGCCTAGCGCCTATAGCCTTCGCACCTGAACGGGCCGAAAGCGCGCGCAGCGAGTTGGCACCCAGCCAACACGTTTTATAAGGCGATTGATTTTTTAAATTATTGAAAAATTATTCCCAATTTTAATCACGTATTACGATGCGTCGTCGAATTTTACCCATTTTTCGTTCCGTTTGTCACGGCGAAATCCGATTATTTTTTGGCGATTTTACACTGCGAAAGACAAGAGAGAGTTTTTTTTTTTTTTTTAAATTTTTTTATTTATAATTTAACATTTTGGTATCACGAGAAATAATTAAATAATAATAATCACGATAATAAATAAATAAATAATAATAATAATCACGGTAATAATCACGCTTCACTTGCTGGCTTCCTTGGGCTGGTAAATCTCATTGAGGCGGGGAAGCAAGAGCTTGATGCATTGCTTGATCGTATTGACCGTCACGCCGGTCACCTGGCTGATTTCTTCGAAGGATTTCTTGCACCCTCCGAGGTCGGCGGCGATGAACATGGCCGCCGAAGCGACGGTGGCGGGCGCCCTGCCGCCGGTGATGCCACTCTCCGTGGCCTTCACGGCCACCTGTCGGGCCTTTCTGACTATTTCGGCAGTCAATCCCGCGTGGGCGCAGAAGCGGGACATTATGTCTCCGACTGGAGCCTCGACCTGCTTGAGCTGCTCCTTGGCATCGAGCAAGGACGAGACTGATTTGAAAGCCCTGCCGATGTTCTTTCTGGCAATTCCGGTGCAGGCGCAGAACTCGCTGAAAGTCCTCGAAGCGCCAACTCTACGACATTCCACGTAGAGACACGCCGCCATCACGGACTCCTTGTCCTTCCCCTTCATGGTCACTTTCGATTGGACGCTTTTATAGAGATGCACGGCATTCTCCATGACATCCCTGGTTATGTTCATCCTTTCCGCAATTTGTTTCATGAAACCGAACGTGTGGTCCATGGCCTTGGCTGCGCTCGACTTTTTAAACCTCGGGATCTGGCTAGCTTCGCCAGTTTTCGCCGAGCTCGAGGCCGCGAACGCCTGTATTCTAGTGTACAGGTCGGCGCCGTCGAACAGCGGGTTTTCGGCATCGCCAACTCGGCTCATGTTCTTGGCCTCGCCGTTGTCTTGAAACGTTCTCCATTCGCTCGAGACGTCGATGACCCTATCGGCAACGACGAGACCGCAAGCCGAGCAGACCATGTCGCCACAGTGGTAATCGTCCAATATTTCTGCGTCGGGATGATACTTGCAACACAATTTTGGAATCGAAATTCCTTTGCCAATCAAGCAACGGGGAAGGTCGGGCATTTTTTGGCGTAAAACTGACTTTTTTCGAGCGAGCGACTGCGATAATGCTTATGCGCGAGGAGAGCGATGCGAACGGGTCGAGAGTCTGACGAATAATGACTACTAGCGCCGCTTTCCCAAATATATAGATGTTTCGGAGCCTACGCGCACGTGCGCGACGCGTGCTAGCTGTTAGCCTCTAGCCCGTAGCCTAGCGCCTATAGCCTTCGCACCTGAACGGGCCGAAAGCGCGCGCAGCGAGTTGGCACCCAGCCAACACGTTTTATAAGGCGATTGATTTTTTAAATTATTGAAAAATTATTCCCAATTTTAATCACGTATTACGATGCGTCGTCGAATTTTACCCATTTTTCGTTTCGTTTGTCACGGCGAAATCCGATTATTTTTGGCGATTTTACACTGCGAAAGACAAGAGAGTTTTTTTTTTTTTTAAATTTTTTTATTTATAATTTAACATTTTGGTATCACGAGAAATAATTAAATAATAATAATCACGATAATAAATAAATAAATAATAATAATCACGGTAATAATCACGCTTCACTTGCTGGCTTCCTTGGGCTGGTAAATCTCTTTGAGGCGGGGAAGCAAGAGCTTGATGCATTGTCTGATCGTAATGACCGCCACGCCGGTCACCTGGCTGATTTCTTCGAAGGATTTCTTGCACCCTCCGAGGTCGGCGGCGATGAACATGGCCGCCGAAGCGACGGTGGCGGGCGCCCTGCCGCCGGTGATGCCACTCTCCGTGGCCTTCACGGCCACCTCTCGGGCCTTTCTGACTATTTCGGCAGTCAATCCCGCGTGGGCGCAGAAGCGGGACATTATGTCTCCGACTGGAGCCTCGACCTGCTTGAGCTGCTCCTTGGCATCGAGCAAGGACGAGACTGATTTGAAAGCCCTGCCGATGTTCTTTCTGGCAATTCCGGTGCAGGCGCAGAACTCGCTGAAAGTCCTCGAAGCGCCAACTCTACGACATTCCACGTAGAGACACGCCGCCATCACGGACTCCTTGTCCTTCCCCTTCATGGTCACTTTCGATTGGACGCTTTTATAGAGATGCACGGCATTCTCCATGACATCCCTGGTTATGTTCATCCTTTCCGCAATTTGTTTCATGAAACCGAACGTGTGGTCCATGGCCTTGGCTGCGCTCGACTTTTTAAACCTCGGTATCTGGCTAGTTTCGCCAATTTTCGCCGAGCTCGAGGCCGCGAACGCCTGTATTCTAGTGTACAGGTCGGCGCCGTCGAACAGCGGGTTTTCGGCATCGCCAATTCGGCTCATGTCCTTGGCATCGCCGTTATCTTGAAACGTTCTCCATTCGCTCGAGACGTCGATGACCCTATCGGCAACGACGAGACCGCAAGCCGAGCAGTCCATGTTGCCACAGTGGTAATCGTCCAATATTTCTGCGTCGGGATGATACTTGCAACACAATTTTGGAATCGAAATTCCTTTGCCAATCAAGCTACGGGGAAGGTCGGGCATTTTTTGGCGTAAAACTGACTTTTTTCGAGCGAGCGACTGCGATAATGCTTATGCGCGAGGAGAGCGATGCGAACGGGTCGAGAGTCTGACGAATTATGACTACTAGCGCCGCTTTCCCAAATATATAGATGTTTCGGAGCCTACGCGCACGTGCGCGACGCGTGCTAGCTGTTAGCCTCTAGCCCGTAGCCTAGCGCCTATAGCCTTCGCACCTGAACGGGCCGAAAGCGCGCGCAGCGAGTTGGCACCCAGCCAACACGTTTTATAAGGCGATTGATTTTTTAAATTATTGAAAAATTATTCCCAATTTTAATCACGTATTACGATGCGTCGTCGAATTTTACCCATTTTTCGTTTCGTTTGTCACGGCGAAATCCGATTATTTTTGGCGATTTTACACTGCGAAAGACAAGAGAGTTTTTTTTTTTTTAAATTTTTTTATTTATAATTTAACATTTTGGTATCACGAGAAATAATTAAATAATAATAATCACGATAATAAATAAATAAATAATAATAATCACGGTAATAATCACGCTTCACTTGCTGGCTTCCTTGGGCTGGTAAATCTCTTTGAGGCGGGGAAGCAAGAGCTTGATGCATTGTCTGATCGTAATGACCGCCACGCCGGTCACCTGGCTGATTTCTTTGAAGGATTTCTTGCACCCTCCGAGGTCGGCGGCGATGAACATGGCCGCCGAAGCGACGGTGGCGGGCGCCCTGCCGCCGGTGATGCCACTCTCCGTGGCCTTCACGGCCACCTCTCGGGCCTTTCTGGCTATTTCGGCAGTCAATCCCGCGTGGGCGCAGAAGCGGGACATTATGTCTCCGACTGGAGCCTCGACCTGCTTGAGCTGCTCCTTGGCATCGAGCAAGGACGAGACTGATTTGAAAGCCTTGCCGATGTTCTTTTTGGCAATTCCGGTGCAGGCGCAGAACTCGCTGAAAAGCCTCGAAGCGCCAACTCTACGACATTCCACGTAGAGACACGCCGCCATCACTGACTCCTTGTCCTTCCTCTTCATGGTCACTTTCGATTGGACGCTTTTATAGAGATCCACGGCATTCTCCATGACATCCCTGGATATGTTCATCCTTTCCGCAATTTTCTTCATGAAACCGAACGTGTGGTCCATGGTCTTCGCTGCGCTCGACTTTTTAAACCTCGGTATCTGGCTAGTTTCGCCAATTTTCGCCGAGCTCGAGGCCGCGAACGCCTGTATTCTAGTGTACAGGTCGGCGCCGTCGAACAGCGGGTTTTCGGCATCGCCAATTCGGCTCATGTCCTTGGCATCGCCGTTATCTTGAAACGTTCTCCATTCGCTCGAGACGTCGATGACCCTATCGGCAACGACGAGGCCGCAAGCCGAGCAGTCCATGTTGCCACAGTGGTAATCGTCCAATATTTCTGCGTCGGGATGATACTTGCAACACAATTTTGGAATCGAAATTCCTTTGCCAATCAAGCTACGGGGAAGGTCGGGCATTTTTTGGCGTAAAACTGACTTTTTTCGAGCGAGCGACTGCGATAATGCTTATGCGCGAGGAGAGCGATGCGAACGGGTCGAGAGTCTGACGAATAATGACTACTAGCGCCGCTTTCCCAAATATATAGATGTTTCGGAGCCTACGCGCACGTGCGCGACGCGTGCTAGCTGTTAGCCTCTAGCCCGTAGCCTAGCGCCTATAGCCTTCGCACCTGAACGGGCCGAAAGCGCGCGCAGCGAGTTGGCACCCAGCCAACACGTTTTATAAGGCGATTGATTTTTTAAATTATTGAAAAATTATTCCCAATTTTAATCACGTATTACGATGCGTCGTCGAATTTTACCCATTTTTCGTTTCGTTTGTCACGGCGAAATCCGATTATTTTTGGCGATTTTACACTGCGAAAGACAAGAGAGTTTTTTTTTTTTTTAAATTTTTTTATTTATAATTTAACATTTTGGTATCACGAGAAATAATTAAATAATAATAATCACGATAATAAATAAATAAATAATAATAATCACGGTAATAATCACGCTTCACTTGCTGGCTTCCTTGGGCTGGTAAATCTCTTTGAGGCGGGGAAGCAAGAGCTTGATGCATTGTCTGATCGTAATGACCGCCACGCCGGTCACCTGGCTGATTTCTTTGAAGGATTTCTTGCACCCTCCGAGGTCGGCGGCGATGAACATGGCCGCCGAAGCGACGGTGGCGGGCGCCCTGCCGCCGGTGATGCCACTCTCCGTGGCCTTCACGGCCACCTCTCGGGCCTTTCTGGCTATTTCGGCAGTCAATCCCGCGTGGGCGCAGAAGCGGGACATTATGTCTCCGACTGGAGCCTCGACCTGCTTGAGCTGCTCCTTGGCATCGAGCAAGGACGAGACTGATTTGAAAGCCTTGCCGATGTTCTTTTTGGCAATTCCGGTGCAGGCGCAGAACTCGCTGAAAAGCCTCGAAGCGCCAACTCTACGACATTCCACGTAGAGACACGCCGCCATCACTGACTCCTTGTCCTTCCTCTTCATGGTCACTTTCGATTGGACGCTTTTATAGAGATCCACGGCATTCTCCATGACATCCCTGGATATGTTCATCCTTTCCGCAATTTTCTTCATGAAACCGAACGTGTGGTCCATGGTCTTCGCTGCGCTCGACTTTTTAAACCTCGGTATCTGGCTAGTTTCGCCAATTTTCGCCGAGCTCGAGGCCGCGAACGCCTGTATTCTAGTGTACTGGTCGGCGCCGTCGATCAGCGGGTTTTCGGCATCGCCAATTCGGCTCATGTCCTTGGCATCGCCGTTATCTTGAAACGTTCTCCATTCGCTCGAGACGTCGATGACCCTATCGGCAACGACGAGGCCGCAAGCCGAGCAGTCCATGTTGCCACAGTGGTAATCGTCCAATATTTCTGCGTCGGGATGATACTTGCAACACAATTTTGGAATCGAAATTCCTTTGCCAATCAAGCAACGGGGAAGGTTGGGCATTTTTTGGCGTTAAACTGACTTTTTTCGAGCGAGCGACTGCGATAATGCTTATGCGCGAGGAGAGCGATGCGAACGGGTCGAGAGTCTGACGAATAATGACTACTAGCGCCGCTTTCCCAAATATATAGATGTTTCGGAGCCTACGCGCACGTGCGCGACGCGTGCTAGCTGTTAGCCTCTAGCCCGTAGCCTAGCGCCTATAGCCTTCGCACCTGAACGGGCCGAAAGCGCGCGCAGCGAGTTGGCACCCAGCCAACACGTTTTATAAGGCGATTGATTTTTTAAATTATTGAAAAATTATTCCCAATTTTAATCACGTATTACGATGCGTCGTCGAATTTTACACATTTTTCATTTCGTTTGTCACGGTGAAATCCGATTATTTTTTGGCAATGATTTGAAAACAAAATTTTTTATCTTCGATTGGACATTTTTTCTCAGTTTTTTTCACCATCGCCATATTTTCACCGTTTTCTCCACCACTTCCCATCATGATTTATCATTATCGATCTCTTCCGATCACTATCGATCACGAGCGTTCATTTCGATCAATTCGAGTAATTCCGGTGACTGCCACCACGGTCGATATTAGTGCTAGGTTGAGTGTATATGACAAGGCTTACTGCTAGAACTGGAGTTAAGATTAGGGTTTTTTCACCAACACCATTTTTGACCATTACCATATTTCTCCCATTTTTCACCTTCACGAATTTCCCCACATTTTTTCACCTTCACGAATTTCCTCACATTTTTTCACCATAACCAATTTTCCACCATTTTTTTACACCATTTCGGAGTCTTAATTAGTCAAATTGAAGCCCAACCAAAAGAAGAATCGATGTTGCTTTTCAAAACTTGCAATAACAAATGCCAATGAACAGAGAATCTACCACTCGAACTCATGGCAGAAAATCATTGCATAGGAAATATTAAATTCATTATTCTATGAATAATATAGCATTTTTTGTAATCTAGTGTATCCTTTAAAATTATCTGCTGGATCCTTTTGCCGAAAATACCTTCTACGCTTGGGTACGCCATTGAAGAAAACCTGAACTAAAAGAAATTTCATACGACATAGACTGCATCCCTAAACGAGGGGAAAAAAGAATTAAGTTTATTTTTTTTTTAAATTTAAAACTACATATTCAAATCTAAGCAAGGGGAGGAGCTAAATTTGTGATGCAATAGTGTGAGATGTTCGGTTTTACCAAAAGCATATGGCTTGTATCTCCACGAAGCTGCTTGGATACGATACCCAGCAACTTCTGGACACTGTCTATGGTTTGCTCCTTTTATAATTGAAGCTAAACGATTGTTTTAACAAATCACTTCACATTTACTTGCGAGTATGTATAAAAAGCATCACGTCGCACCACATTACTTGATAAGTATAAACAAATCTCAACCAAATTAGAATAAAGCTAAATATTTGACAATAGCTGCTGCGTGGAAGAACTATATTACATTGCAAAGCAATGTTACCCATTATAAAATGAAGATATTGCTTTGTCTTACTCTTCTACTGTTGGGGATGACACATTGACGATTTCAATTTTAAGATCTCTGCAAGGGCATAAAAGACCCAGAGAAATTTGATTCATTAGAAAATTTGGGAATAATTTGTGAAGAAGACATTACAATACATACATTACCTTCAAAGATTACTGAGATTCAAATTCTTTTTACACCCACATTGCCCCATTGCCACTTGGCATCAGTAATTGGTAAGAGCATCAATACTTCTTGGGAATCATTGCAAGTAGTTAACTTAATTTACTAAACAACCTCATAAGAACATCCAAATTAATCCAAAAAGTTCAATATCCCTTGACAATTTTCAATATTATTGCATGCCATGCCACATTTGAATCTGGCAATCACATTTGATTTATTCTAGGCTTATGTCTAATTTTCAAGTTAAAGCTGTGCCTTCCAAAGCAATTCAAGGTGGGAGGTGATTTTGAAACTTCCAAAATTTTGCTCTCGTTAACCTATTTTAACTTGATAGTTATTTCAGATCACTGTTAAAGTCAGGGAGGGGAGCCACATGCAGCATAGTGAAAGTAGGTTATTATCTGATTTGAGCAAAGTGATATCAATTATGCACTGGGAATGTTCTATGCAATCAAGGCTAATAATCCTAGCTCTCCCCAAAGATAATTTCTTCAAATGAAATTGGTACCATAATAATCACTAACATTCATGTTGTGCAACTCCTAAGACTTTCTTGTCATTATGGCAGTCAGTAAACAGATCCAGGACAAAGAAAGAACAGCTGCAGCAATGGAGAATGAAAAGCTCAAGGACCTTGTTCAGAGATGCCTCAAAGATTCGTAACACCAGACTTTATGTAGCATCAACACCATGACTACGACATATCAATAACTATTTTCCTGTGCAATTTCAAGAATTTCTAGAGTTGATTTATCACACATTCTTGGGGATGTTGGGAATTTTGCTTTGTTTTTGCAGTTTCAGATTGTGCAACATGCACTAATTATATAAATTTCCTGCCTATTGGCATGACTACAGATTCACCCACTCTTACCATGCTAAACTCAGATTAAATAATGACCTTTATTTACAATTGAACAAATTCAAAGATAATAGTGCGGAATGCTTCAGGTGAATGATGGGCCGAAATGTAAGACTGTGGCACATTTGATTAGGTGGTGTTTTTCTTATGTTAACATTTTATAGAACAATTAAATGCTCGAACATCATTTAAAGATCATTACTTCTGAGTTCAAAAATAGAGAGCAAATACCATTACAAGGTAGAAGATAGTGCATCTTCCTAACTTGTGCCAAATTCTGCAATTCCCAAATTGAAATTGATCTGTATTCATGGTTTTGGTGGCGTCGTTACATCAAACCACTTGATGTACGAGCCCCAGCCTGATGGTTCTATCCCTTTTGATTCATCGCCATTCGCTATAGAGGAAATTCTCTCTTTTTCCTCAGGTGAAAATTTCAGCATTGTTTGCATAACAGGTAGGAGTTGAAGCCTCTCTTCAGCATTCTTCAATGTCAGAAATTTATAAACTATGTTCTTTAGGTACTCCATGTTAGACACAGACGATTGCCTCTCTTGATTTCTTTCCAATCTTCGTATCTCAGCCTTGAGAATGCTTGCCTGCTCTGTAAGACGTAAAACTGTGGCTTCGCTCTCATTAAGCAGATGGCGTAGATGGGCACCGTGACTCTTAGAAGCCTGCAGTGACAAGATTAGAGATTCGTCTTCCTTCTCAAGTTTGGACAGATTTCCATCAGAATCTGCAGGAATGCTGGATGGACCAGAAAGGAGAATTTCAAGTGGAACAAAGGAAGATTTGTATAGAGAACCCTGTAGAAGAATAGGGGAGCCTGCCAGTTTCA
Source organism: Hirudinaria manillensis (assembly GCA_034509925.1). Lineage (NCBI taxonomy): Eukaryota > Metazoa > Annelida > Clitellata > Hirudinida > Hirudinidae > Hirudinaria > Hirudinaria manillensis. The sequence continues at coordinate 5,071,602 of CM067535.1, read as the reverse complement.
TGGATGTATGAGCATCTTCACTGTATTCCGAACCTTCCGCAGCCTGTCTTTCTTCTGATGTTTCATCCAATGGGATGAAAGGCAAAGGTGTATTGGCAATGCTGCTAGGCGACCGAGGTTGCGAAATAGAAGATGGGGGAGGATCCATGTTCTGGAGCATTGCACGACAATAGTCGACTTCAAGATGTGCTTTGTCGAGCTGGTTTCTCAATGATTCAACCACATGGGCATGTTCTTCTTTAAAAGTTTGAGTAACAATTTCATTTTGCTTCATCAACTCTTTAATGGTGTCCGATTGTCTTGCTAACTCATCTGCATGATTCAAAGTGATTTTTTCAAGCTTTTCTTTCCATAGAGCTTCTGCAGCATCAAAGTTATCCTTTATTAAAGCAAGCTTCTTTATCGTCTTATCTTGTTCACACTTCAGCTGCTCATTTTCTGCCACCACATAAGAAAGCTGATTGGTCAAATCTGTCATTTCAGCTTTCAGTTGTTTGTTAGTTTGGTCTAATTTTTCTCTTTCCTTCCTTTCACATTCATAAGCTGATCTCTCAAAATCATTATTCTTCTTTACTTTAAGAACACTGTGAACCCTTGCTTTATAGCTCTCATAATCACTCTGTAAATTCTCTAAAGCAAGTTTATTTACTTCAACCTCTCTTTGCTGATTGAACAATTTTGCTTCCATCATAGAGGTACTTATTTGGTGATTTTCCAAGGTCTTGGCAAGTCTGTCAAAGAGCTTATGATTTTCTGAAAGTAGTTCAGCAATTTTTAACTTCTGCTCCTCTGTGAGTTGCATAAACATTTCATTTTGTGTTCTGAGTTGTGATTCGATATTAGCCCTGTCGCTTTCCTGCTTTCTCATGTCCATGAGATCTTTCTTAGACTTGAGAATCATTTGTTTCATCTTTGAACATTGATCCTCTGATTGCCTGAATTGGTTCTCAGATGCCTCCAGTAACTTCTCAGTGGCATCTTTCTGTTGCTTCATATGTTCTAATTCTTTTTGAAATAACTTCACCTTGACTTCTTTTTCTTCCAAGGCTAAATTCAACGTCTTGACACTCCTTTCATAGTCCGCTATCTCAAGGTTAATCAACTGGGAATGTTGAACATCCTTCTTGACATTATCCAGCTCTTCCATTTTCATCTTGATTTCATTTTCTAATTTTCCTAACTCTAATTGGTGCTCTTCACGAACCTGTCTCAATTGATCTTCCAAATGAATCACTCTAGATTCTAATAACATTTTCTCTCTGTTTATGGCATCGCATTGTAACTTTACTGTCTGGAACTCTTTTTCAGTTTGCATCTTTGCTTCTTCTAACATCTGTCCCATTCTTTCCATTCTTTGCATGTCTCCCCTGAGCCTGGAAATTTCTTCATCATCTTCTCCAGCTTTTACTTTTACTTGGCAAAGTTCAGAGTTCAGTTGATCAATCATCAGAAGAAGATCACGATTGGCAGATTTTTCTACATCAAATTTTGATTCCATCTTTTCATATTCTGCCTGCAAATTCTAAGATTATGATGGGTATCATTCAGGGGTTTAGTTAATAATGAACATAAAATTTAAATAAATACAAAAGGCATGAATTTTAACTATTTTACTTATTGTAATGGCAAAAATTGAAACATTGTCATTAGTAATTGAAATGGACATATGATTGAAATGGAAATATATGTACTATCAAATCTAAAACTACAATCAAAATATACAGGGTACACCCAACCTGATATAAGAGAGACAACTTCTGATTGGCAGCTTTATTCAGCGGTTCTGAGCTAACAAGATTTAGTTCAACTAAGGCAGCTTCAAGCTTCAAACAAATAGTTATGAAATTTATATTCAGAAACTGTTCATTAAAAGCATAAAAATATCCAAATTGTGGTATTCAAATGCTATTCAATAATTTATGTAGTTAGCCAAGACCACCAACCTTAGTTCTGAGGTCAGCAATTTCTTTTCTGTTTCTAAGAATTAGTTGTTTCATCTTCATTTCTCTTTTCTCTTTTTCCCTTAATTGAAAATTTAGGTTTGAGATTTCATCATCATTATGCATCTTTGACTTTTCTTTCTCAATGTCGTCTCCTGGGTCATTTAGCTTTTTTTCCTTAAATTCCAACTGTTTCTGCAGAACTTGAGATTCCTCTTTTGTGATCACCTGCAAGTTGTCATCTTCCATTTCAATTGCATGACAACTAAGCTCTGAATCTAACCAGGATTTTGTCATCTTGTCATCTTGCATTTCTATCACATCTTTGTTATTCTTTAAATCAATTGTTCTGCTCTGACTGGATTCCAGCTCTGTTTTCAAACATTTCAATTCACTATCGATCAAGTTCAAATGAGTTTCTTTGGATTTCAATTCACTTGACACAGTTTCAAATTTAGTCACGGTCAAATTTAATTCTAGTTTTGCAGCTTCTAATTCATGCTTTATGCATTCCAATTCCAATCTAGTAGATTCAACTACTGCTTCTGAAAATTCCACTCCTGTTTTTGTAGATGTTGGTGTTATTTCAAATTCAAAAACATCATCTCCATCTTTTTTAATAATGTTGCCTTCCATGCTCAATTCAAGTTGAACATCCTCAAGATGTTTTGAGGATCTACTAAATTCACTATCTCTGATTTTAAGGGTCTCCTCGAGATTCTTTCTTAACGATTCAAGTTCTGAAATCAGCCTTTCATTCTCCAACTTCAGTGAAGAGAATTGCGCATTCTCAAACGTCAGGGATGACACCATAACTTCCAGCTCCGAAATCCTAGCTAAAAGTTCTCTATTCTTCTCTGGGTATCCAAAAGAATAATTTTTAACATTTTTTGTGTTTATATTTTCATGAGAAGTTGATGGTTCAAGAAACTCGGTTATATCATTTTCTTTCATGATGTCTGAACCGGATGGTGTTTCGTAAGTAACTGCAAGACATTTGAAAATGGGATTAATTTTTTTTTTAATTTCTTCCTGAACGTGTTCTGTGAATGGTAGGCAAGCAACAACTCCAAAGTCATTGATGTTATTGGTATTAATTTTGTTATTTGATTTACATAAGTTTTCATATATAGAATTAGACCCATTTGCTTCAATAGAATGATATTTCATTCTCTTCATAGTATCTTCAATCATACTCAGAGCTTCAAGCAAGGAGGTACTGGATTCAAACTGAAGAAGGCTGTCTTCAATCTCATTTCTGCATGTCTCAAGAGATTCCAGTTTAACAATTTCATATATAATATGCTGGATTCTCTCTTTAACTTCATCTCTCTCAAATACAACACTGGCTGTTATAGAACTAAGATACTCTAACCTCTTTATAAGATTTTGCTCCATCTGGACAAATTCTGAATGAACATCAACATGATCATCTCCAACAATATGATCATGGCAGGTATACTTTCTATGATTGGAAAAATTGATCTCTGAAACAGTATCAAGATCAAAAGTCACAGACTCAACATTCTTAATTATATCCTCTACAATATCAGCATTTATCTGACAAGCCCTTTGGACATTATCGAGATGATGCTTGGCTTCATTTCTTTCTTTCTCTAGCATCTTCATCATCTTTTCCCACTCTGTCAATTTTTCTTCAAGTTGTGACTTTGACCATTTCATATCTTCTACATCCGTTAGCTGTTGAGCATATTTATTCTTAAGAACATTCATCTCTTCTAGTAGATTTTCTCTAGTAGAAGCCATCAAAGAAAGTTGAGTCTCAAGAATCTGTTAAGCATTAAGTGTAGTGTTATGGCTGTGAACATACAGTGTACTTCATAAATATAGCCCAGGTACATATTTTGACAAAACCATTCCAGGTAATGGAATTACCTAAACCATCTTTTTATAGGATTTATCAAATTAATTGTGCAGAGAAATATTAGTGAGACTTTAACAAAACACTGGAAATCCCTAAAACTGCACACATCAACCAAGTATACTAGGGAGCATAAATTTTCAAATTTATTACATTTAAACTTTTAAATTATGATTTATATGAGTCAATGAATCTTATCACATTTTTTTAGTTAACTAACTCTTTAATTTTGTTCTTTAATGAATATAGGAAAGGTTTTAGACTCTTTTCATCCAGCTCCTTCCTAGCCTTTTCCAGAGTCTTTCAGCTCTTGAACACTGGAATACTGCTTTCCATTACAATATATTTTCCTAGCAAGCATCCCCCATAGTTTTTGATGGGGTTCAAGTCTGGTGAGCCTGATGGCCACTTGAGAGCCTCCAAATTCCTTAACTGGAAAAAAGTTTAGTTGATCTTGCTTTGTGTAGAGGGGCATTGTCATGCTAGAAGATGACCTTTCATTTCCAAATTTGTCATATAATTTAAATAGATACTGGTCCAGCGTTTGAATATATTTTGCAGAGTTTTGTTTCCCAAGTTCTAAAGAACCTCAAGAGGAAATGACAGCCCAGACCATCATTGAGTAACCTCCAAAATTTCTTCTAAAAAATGATTTTTTGGTTCTTCTGACATCATGCCAATGATATTTGGATCCATCTGGACCATCTAAGTTAAACTTCTTTTCGTCTGAAAAAATAATGGAGTTCCAGTTCATCTCTAAATCCAGCATCTCCTTTGTCCAGTTCAGTCAGAACTTCTTGTGGGCCTCCATCAGAAGTGGCTTGTACTGACACTTAAAAAACTTTAGAAAACCACTTCCACAGAGACACCTCAATATTGTCGATCGACTTACATTCATATTTGAGCCATTTTTTAAGTCCATTGTTGAACTGAGCCCCTTGGAGGCTTCGTGAAGGATGACTCTTCTCTGACATTCATCAAGCTTTTTCAGTCTCAGGGGAACAAAGTGTTCCATAGCTATTGAGGATCACTTAAAAAACAGCTAATAACTTTTCTAGAGTGACTCAACCTCCTATAAATTTCAGAAATTGACAAATTCAAGTCTTTAAAAGCAAGAATTTATCCCTTTTCAATAATATTAAGTTGCTTTCCTAAACCCATCTATAATAACATTAGCTATTGGTATTTTATTATGTAAACATGTTATGGACATCAAGTAATATATAAGGAGTCTTATTATGTTAACAAACTTTTATAATAAACCTGTAATAAAAAAATTTTTTCCACAACAGAAGAGACCCTATGCTCTAGTGCAGAAACTCCAAGAAATGACATCAAAAGCATTTCTTGGTGGATTCTCATCAATATTCAAATTTTATTGAATTACTTATTTTATTATTACTTTAATTACTTTCTTGTGATCACTATAATCAGCATTTTGACAAAAGTTTAATGGTAATTTTAAAGATAGAGATAGAAATCATGTAATATATTTATAGATATAATCTGGGCTATATTTATGATGCACACTGTAGAACTGGTTCATAAGTTTAGTGAATTGATGTTATGCCATAGTCATGACCTAGTTCACCATAAATTCCCAACAAATTGCATTGCATTAATTGCTTAATGGATTATCTGTAAATGACCAATAGCTTTGAAACTTGTCTCCTAGCCTCAACAGTGAGCACGATATAATAGATACAAGGGATACTATGCCACTTTTTGATAGGAAAATAAACATAGACAAGCAAAAATTGTCAGCAATCACAACACACTAATTAGATTCCAGGTTAGCTTTGGTTTGCATTAAAGAATCACATATGTAAGATGTTCATTTCAGGCACAATAACATTGTAACTGTTATGAAATTGCATATTCTGATATGAATTGGTGGTCACTCATCTCAATAAAATAATTAAAAATTCAATATTTTTATCTTACTTTATTCTTTTGTATGACAGTATTCAATTCTTCTGGGACAGATTGTATAATTCCAGAAATTACATCTCCTGAGTTCATACACTGAAAATGATACAAAATTACACAGGTATTTTGTAATTAGCACTACGGCATTGAATACAGTAGCAACCAGAAATTTTGTTTTTACTCACTGACCATAGTATTGTTAGCATTTTTTGCTTTTAGTGATTCATTTTCTTTATTAAGTTCTGAAAATAGCATTCTTTATTATGTAGCAAGTCTTATTCCACAAAGGCATCATATCTTCAGTAATTCTATCGTTTCAGGCATTAGTGTCATTTTTTAAAGATATAACCAACTCAGGATACTATATAAACTTTAATTTAAAAAAATGAACTCAATTGATCAATTCACCTTCACATCTTCCCTTGAATTTTTGGTTTGCAAGCATTTGTTTCTTGATGAACCTGATCAATTCCTCTCGTGTAAGAGAGTCTAACTGTTGATTTTCATTAAATTAAATTACACACTAACTGAGGTAATACAATATGTTAGACAAATCTTGTTCCTTGTAAGTGAACTAGCCAACCTTTGATGTGCTTTTTGCATCCTCAGTATTAGACAATGACATTGTCCTCAGACTTCTTTGACTAAGATTTATAAGTCGAAAAGATAATTTCATGGAATTGTTTGTTACTTAAGTGTATCATCCATTCAGAAGAATTTCAAAAAATAACATTGACATGTAATTGTTAAAAGCTTATTTATAGTATCCTGCCTTATGCTTAAATCTAAGTAAGATTGTTGATGCTATTATGGTAAAGCGACAATTTATATCAATAACTATGGTGGCAAAAATGTTGTCACTGCTAGAGATAACGAACGTGGGTACTTGGATAGTTAGATATGACAGTATGGTCATGTGGAATTAGTTTGGTGCGGGTAAACTAGCCTAATTTTCCTAGTAACGACAACGGTTTTCTAAAACGTACACCTAGTCGTAATTATAACATTACATATTTCTTCTGGTTTTTACTTACCCTTTGACTATCGGCAGTCTTAATTGTAAGCAGTACCACAACGATATCTCAAACGAAGACACAGAAAAGCTACATAAACAATTTAACAGGCTCGGTTCTACGTTTACAAAATGTGTAACTAAGTGTCAATTATCTTACGATATTAACTTACGACATTTTATAGTTTCTGATACATTGTGGTTAATTGATATCTACTAAATAGTGTCTTAGTGGTAACTTAGCACAGTTTCTTCACTTTTAAATCTTGATCTGCGCTTTTCGCTTGAAGAGTCGTGGATAGGGATTACTTCGTTCAAAAGCTATGGAGAATCGCAACGGGGGGAAGACGGACGTTTGTGACAACATATTTTGATAACTTTTGTTTGATTTTCTCTGATAGATTGTTGGAGACCGTTTTCACATTATTCATGTTATGAATGTGAAATGTTTCATTTCAAAAGTTATTTATCTATAATTACACATATGATTTTGCATAGATAGTAACTCATCGGAACTACGAGTAAGCCCTAGTTGGTCGTTGTATTTACATTTCTTTAACAATCACAGCAAAAAGATGAAAATATCTCTGAAGATGATGACTACATACCCTATATTCCTGTTGATAAAAGGAAGGTAGATGAAGCTTTAATTTGAATGAAACTGCGCCTAAGAAATCAATTATGCTTTATCATATTGTTTCATCTTGGAATGATGAGAAAACTTAGTAATGTTGTTTAAATTTTTGGCCACAGAGACAAAGGCTTCAACATATATCTGCCAAATTATCAAACATATTAAAAAACAATTCTGAGTCAGATGAGGATGGTAGAAAACAGCTGAAAAGAAGCATTGCTTCTCCAAGAAAAGCGGAGGAGGAGGAGGAGCTAGTGCACAAAGTTGGACCAATGAGTAATGTTAGTCTGCTTGATCAACATAGTCAACTGAAGTTAGAGGCACAAGGTAAAATTTATAAAAATCATTACCTTGAAGCCTAATCATTGAATGCTATGATACTGGCTACACTTAAATTTATAAGATATCTTTTTTTATATAAAAAACTTAAATTCAAATTGCTTAATCAAATGATTAATGACTTAAGGTTTCATTCACTACAGTTTTTTGTCATATGGGTGTAATTTGCACACAGATAAAAATAGAATGCTGTTTGTTACAGCAATACTTAGTTACATTAAAATTTCTGAACTTATGTGAAAGAGCTTATGTTTACTTTTTATTACATTATTATCAACTTTGTGGCTTTTACCATAAACATTGAAGCCATCCCTCTGAGTCAACTTGCATGGATTAAATAATAAGAAAGAGAGCTTAGCACTATTTCAATGATACCTTATAGGAACATAGCCTTTTGAGCATGCGTGTTTATAAATTATTTGGCAATCTAAGCTCCCTTTCACTATATGTGATATAATGTTAGCAAAGCCCTCAAGACCCACCGTCATTGGGATAACAATTAATGTAAGCAGGTAAAAAATAATTAATGCTTAATAATTATAAATCATATCAAAAAGCTCACAAAGAAACTGCAAGAGAGAAGCAGCTTAAAGAAGAAGAGAAGATTCTGGAAAGCATAGCTGAAAAGACAGGTTCATTTTCCTTTTTGGTAAAACTACAATCAATTTTATAGACAAAATCACTAAACGTGACCAGATAACAATGTTATTATCAAAAATAAGCCTATTAATCCATATTATATTGTGTCATGATAATTCTAGCCCTTAAGAGTGTTACTGAACTGGCGAAGGGCATACAGTATGACAAACCAATTAGGACAGAGTAAGTACAGCATTTCCAATAATTGATTTCACCATTACTTTCTATTGATGGATCTGCTCGACAGTTGGACACCTCCCAAATACATTCTCAGAATGTCAGAGGAGCACTATGAGGAAATTCGTGACAAATATCACATCATGACTGAAGGGGAAGAAATACCACCACCTTTGGAAGTCTTTGAAGTAAGGAACCTTTATTAACATTGACCAAATCAAATTCTAATATTAAAGTAAATTTGTTATTAATCTAAAAAAAAATAGGATATGAAACTTCCAAAAGCAATCATTGCTGCTCTCCATAAGAAAGGAATCAGAAGGCCCACACCAATTCAGATGCAGGGACTACCAGTAGTGTAATTATAGATACCTTTAATGTTACAATGTGAAACTATGTTATCTGAAACACAATTAGACAGAAATTCTATTTTTCCAATTTCAGTCTTTCAGGTAGGGACATGATTGGAATTGCATTTACTGGATCTGGAAAAACAATGGTCTTTGTCATCCCAATTGTCATTTTCTCACTCCTTCAAGAATTAAAACTGCCATTTACCAAAAATGAGGGACCATATTCCTTAATCATCTGTCCTTCTGTAAGCAACACAGAATGTACTTTTGCATTTCTACTGGGAAACAAATCCTTACATACAAAACATATATGTATTCCAAATTTTTAATGGAAAGACATAAAAATAATTGCAATTATTACCAATTACAGATTCTTAATCATTTGACAAAGTTAATTGCTATTACCATATATGCAAGTCAAATTTGTAACCCTTTTGAGTAACATTTGTTGAAGATAATAGAGTTTTAATCTCAAGCTGACTTCATATATTTATATCAGAGATACTGAATTGATTTGTTCTCAAAATCACACTGAATTGTTCGTCATCAGAGAGAGTTGGCAAAACAAACCCATGACATTATCAACCACTTCTTCTCTCATCTGACTGCAAGAGAATATCCAAAACTTAGGGGAAACTTAAAATGTGGCCTCTTCATTGGTGGTGTGCCCATCAAAGATCAGGCTGAGATTGCAAAGAGGGGCATCCATGTGGCTGTGGCCACACCAGGTCGTCTTATTGATCTGTTGGCTAAAAGAATCATCAACCTTACAATCTGTCAGCTTCTGTGCCTTGATGAAGCAGACCGGATGATAGACATGGGCTTTGAAGAAGATATCAGGACAATCTTCTCTTATTTCAAAGTAAATATTGCATTAGTGATTAATTGATCTTGCTTGAAACACAATCATAGCATGCCAAGTGTCCAAAAGAGGAATGACCCATAAATATGGAAAAGCAATAATTTTCCAATGAACATTCATCCATATTTTACAATTTTTGCTTTACATTCTTCGTAGGGGCAAAGGCAGACACTCTTGTTCTCAGCCACAATGCCAAAAAAGATTCAAAACTTTGCCAAGAGTGCTCTTGTCAAGCCAATTACGATAAATGTTGGAAGAGCAGGAGCAGCAAATCTCGATGTCTGTCAGGAAGTCGAATATGTCAAGCAAGAAGAGAAAATGTCACATATCCTCAAAGCAATTCTCAAGACCCCACCACCTGTTTGTCAAGCTCAAACAAAAACTAATCTGCTTTTGGCTTATTAAGTTTTGACTAAATAAAATTGTGGAGTCATCAGCATGTTTAATCTCTTCAGGTATTGATATTTGCTGAAAAGAAACAGGATGTCGATGCTATCCATGAATACCTCATTTTCAAGTGCCTTGACGTTGTGTCCATACATGGAGGCAAAGATCAAGAAGAGAGATTAACAGCTATCCAGGAATTCAATTCTGGAAAGAAAGATGTTCTCATTGCCACTGATGTTGCATCAAAGGGACTAGATTTTCCCGACATCAGACACGTCATTAATTATGACATGCCAGACGACATCGAGAACTACGTCCATAGGATTGGTAGAACAGGACGCTGTGGCAAAACAGGGCTGGCCACAACCTTCATTAACAAGAGCTGTGATGCTTCTGTCTTGATGGATTTAAAACATCTGTTGATTGAAGCAAAGCAAAAGGTTCCAGAGTTTCTAGCAACAATGCAGTCTGAAACAGAGCAATATCTCAATATTGGAGGTGAGTATGGCTAAGATCAAATAAACCTAAACATTCAAAAAGACTAGGCTTTCATGCCATTGATCAACATTGCATTTTAACAATCACTTTACTTCCCGAATAAGGTTGGTTAATGCCTACATAAAATGTTTTCTAGCAATAAACATAACAATAAGTGCATTAACTTAGACATAAAGAGTAATATCTTAGACCATTTATCCAATGCCATTTCCATAGGACTTTTGTGATGATGCAAGCTAGACTATTAACATAACATGGTAAAACTGTAGATTTTAGGAAGTAATGCAACTACATGAGCCAACTTGTATGCCTTCCAGTCTTTAGAAAAATATATCTAAATTGTGAAACTAACATTACTTTACCTATTATTTGCATACATTTTTGAAATATTATTGTGATTTATTTGTTTTCAGGAGAGATGGGATGCTCTTACTGTGGTGGTTTGGGACATAGAATAACAGAGTGTCCAAAACTGGAGGCAATGCAAAACAAACAAGCCCAGGGTATTGGTAGAAAAGACTACCTGGCCTCTGGTTCAGCTGACTGGTAACCTGTATCAGGAAGCTATAATAATTGGTGACCATGCATGCTTGATTGTATGCTCCAAATCAGTATCACCCGTGAATCAATTTGACAAACTTAAAGACTGTCAAACCAGAATTTATAGTATGCTACAAGTTTTCCAGTTTGAATAGCTGACTTGAGAAAATAAAATTTATGCAGTTTGTGATTAAAAATTTAATTTGCAATTTTACAAATGGAATTTTACACTAGCAACAAAACCCCCAAATCAATGTGTCAGTAGAATGCTTGATCTCTCAATTTCATTTTGAAGGATACCTCTCGATAATCATTGTGTGACCCTGAGAAAAACGGCAAAATTATGGTAAATTAAGAAGCTTGTGAATGTTAATTTGCTAACCAGTCCTCCAGCAGCACAGGCTGCCACGAGAGCCAATTGTTTGTCTTCTTTTATGAGTCTGTTTGCTGCCGTAGTAACGAGCCTCACGCCCGTGGCACCAAAAGGGTGGCCAATAGATAGCGAACCACCCCATTTATTGATCTGTTCCATTGGTGGAGCTCCTAGCTGAATATTACAAAGGAAAATTGGTCTATTAGGTTTGAAGCCTGAGCTCCCATCTATGGATTTGATCTATTACTATTTCATTAAAGCCACTGCATTATAGTATCACTACATAGTAATATTAATGAGTGTGTTCAAGAAGTCAGTCTCACCTTTTGTGGTAGCTTTGCATAGTTTCTAGCAAAAAAATCAGAGTCAAGTGCCTTTAGGTTAGCCAATACTTGACCCTTTAGACAAAGAAGGAATTGGTTTGTTCAAAGAAATTGTCATGATGGTTAAGGACGACTCACGGCAAAAGCTTCATGAAGTTCGTAGACATCTATGTCTTTCAGCTGCAGTCCAGCTTTCTTTAACAGTCTTGGAATTGCATAAGCTGGACTATCATACAGAAATAAGTTTGTGATAAAAAATATTCTGACATGATTTTAATTGAAACTAAACAGAAAGTGATGCAGCTTGCATGACAAACCATTGGGGGTTGCATAGCTCTAGCTATTGATTCTATTGGTTGAGTCAGTGTTAAGATGCCTAGCAGACAGAGCCAGTCAAACTGGCTAGGTGGTAAACCGAACACATATGAAGTGATAGACATATGGTGCCCCTCAAATAAATTATAATAATGATAAGCAAATGTTGACAAAAAAGTGAATGCACTGACAGAATTATTAAAGCTCCTTAAGTTTCAAGTGACAATTTGATAACAATGTTTTCAAGGCAGATTGAGAGGTTACTATGCACAGAGCTATAAGAACCAAACAATTATTCTTGTCATTCAATCATTTGAGAATTCTCACCCAAGCAACAGCTGATCTTTGGGATCCTGTGACACATATAAGAAGTCTCTAAGATAAGCTTTGGGTTTCATTCCTAGTTGAAGAGCCCTCTCTTCAGACATTATGAGACAGGCAGATGCTCCATCTGTCTTCAGGATTGGAAGCATATTACAGTATTTCAATTGTGACATACAAACAGTGGAACCAGTGTGACTTTAAAAGTCATTATTTTAAAGGCAATATTTGCCACTATCATGCTAAATTAAGTTTACCAATTTTGTTATAAAACTATGAGCACAAATTGCTTTCTAAACCAACAACTAAAGAAGTAAAAAAATTTCAATTTTTGACAAAGATAATACATTCTTAATTACCAAAAAAGACGCATTTGCTGCTGTTATGGTGCCGTGGTTTTTAATGAAAGCCGGTTTAAGATTTGACATCTTCTCGATGGAGGAAGGCCGAATGCCGTTATCTACAGATACAGGATCAGGTCTGTGAGGCACTTTGTAGGTCAAAAGATCAGCTAAGAGCTTCTTTTCTGTGGCATCCCTAGCCAATGTATGGGATCTCAAAGCATACTCATCCTAAATTTAAATATCCAAAATGTATAACAGTGATCAAATTGAAGTAATTTCAAAAAGGAAAAGATTTCAGACCTGCTCCTCCCTCGAAATTTGGAATGCAGCACATAATCTATCCGCACTGTGACCCATGGTCTCATTAGTTGAAAATTCAGCCACAGCTGGTAACTAAAGTGCAATCAAATAGTTATTAAAGGAATTAAATGAGAAAATTTGAATATTCCCACTTCAGGACCCCAATTGAGTGGATTGAGCAATTGTAGAAAGAGAGGAAACTTAGTCGTTAATGTTTTGGCCTTGTTCAAAGAAAGCATGGTTTTGCGCATCTTGCGACTAAATCTTATTGGGACATCAGACATCAATTCAACTCCACCTGCTATAACTCCATCACAATAGCCAGATGCAATCAGACCTACAGCTGTAATCATGATAGATAAAACTTATCTTGAGTCAAACTTTACACAAATTTGAAATGAATAGCAAAACCAAAACCCTGGAAATATTGTATTTAGCTGATCCTTTGATTGTCATCTAATGGGTTGCTTCATTAACCCATTGTTAACCTGTGATCGAGGCAAGATTTCTAACACGACAACCATTGAAATATATTTTCAATTAGATATATTATCACATAGGAATACAATGTCCTACCACTAGTAATTGCTTGATTAGAAGAGATACATGCCTGGGAGACTGTGTGAGCAGGAATATCAAGTGGAAAGCCAGCACCCAAGGCTGCCTTCAAAACACAAGCCATATTGTATAAATGTTTCCAAAATATCAGTTAGACATTGATGATCTCCAATAATTGCAAATGTAGCCATTAAATTAAATTTCTTCACTCACTTCCCTAGCAATGTTGCTGGTCTTCACCTCCTGAATAACAGTACCCATAACTATGTGACCAATTGATTCTGGCAACAAAATAATTGAGACTAACTGAACTGAATCTTTAGAAATAATTGAGATTCACCTGTTGGTACACCAGTCCTCCTTAAGAGACCCCTAAGTAGAATATTGTGATAACATGTGACAGATTAAAAAAAATATCTGTTTAGCAGCATTACAAAAAAATGGCATTATTACTCAAAATTTGATTGAATTATTACTCAAAAAGCTAACAAAAGAGCAGTCCTGGCAAGGTCATGAGCCATTACATCTTTATAATCAGTGCCAGATTGCAGAAATGGTGTCCTCACTCCCTCAACAAGAACGATGTTCCTCGTGCCTGACTTTTCCAAACCTTTCTTTTTCACTTCTATTGATGAATTTGATTCATCATTCTTTTTGAGATTAAGACAATTATGAATTATGTGGTTATGAGATGATATGGTTCGGCTAATTTAAAGTTATGATTATTTTAACTTAATCGCTTAGGGTTAGGGTTGTAATCACATACCTTTAGTAGTTGATGTGGAGACATAGACTTTCAAGACATTACAGAATGGTTTTGGAGTTGAATAAAAACCTATAAAATATGTTTGGCTTGATTATTGTTTGATTATGACCAAATTTACAGGATATTTTCAAACTTTTTTTATATATCTCAAAAAAGATACTAAAGTACAATCCAATATTTACAGTCAAATTTCATAGTAACAACTTTGTAAATAAAGCTGAAATTTAAATGATTCAAGTAGAGCAAAATTGGAACATATCTGGACTTAGCCCAAATATACATCCCATCCAAGGCTTCAAAAATATTGCTCATTTTTTAACATAACCTATCACAGTTTACCAAAGGCAAGCTTTTGCAGTGAACAGAAACTAGCTGAAATGTGTAAAACATGAGAGGATGGAAGGATTAAAGTCAGAATGAAAACATCTAAGAAGTGCATCCAAAGGTATGAGATACATGCTATTCTGCGATTTTGTATAAACAATTCACATGATAGAACGTGACCTAAAATATCTAAGTTCACTCATAGCACTGTGTTAGGGGTGTCACAAAAAAGTGAAAACATTTTGCAATTCAATAAATTTATTCAACCACTCATCAAATTAAAGGTTGTTACCACAGAATCAAATCAAATAAGCAATCAAATAATTGAGGATAATTAAAATTATATTATAATTAACATTTTATAATTAATTACTATTCAGTCTTTGGTTATGAACCTTGTCAATAATGTAACATAGCAAATAAAAGGACAAATAAGATATAGCAGACAGTCTTTTAGGAATCTCGTAACTTCCAGCCATCTTAATATCAGTTATATTAAATTATCGCTTCCAATAAATGTGACCTCATATTGATTAGTTTGTGGACCTCTGGGTTATAACATTACTATAACGTCAATAAAGTTCTGGTGGGAATATGGCAAGCTGGAATGCAAAGGTTGAATGTGGGTTTTAACTCTTAAGAATCACAATCTGTATAGTAATCTGGATAATAACATGCAAGATTGGATAAACAAACTAAGAGTGGAACACATATCCTAAAAACTAAGATAACTTGTGTAAATTGGAATACATATGTAATCCTAAGGCTTTATAAAGCTTTAGTGGAACCACCAGGAATAAGTATGATATTTGAAAAACTATATATGGTCAAGAGAAACATAGATGTTCAAGGAAATTCAAAAACATCTACTAGAAAAAATTAAAAAATTGAGTTTTGAAGATTTACTAAAAGCTACTCCGATTAACACAAACTTGGTTACCCATAAAGTAAATTAGATAAAGAATCTATTCATGTGTAGTTAAATATGAGGTGGACCTAAATATTAATGTCGATAATTAAATGTACGAAGTAGGATAATTGAATAAAACAGTCTTCTCATGTACCATAAAGAACAGATGTTATTGATATGATCCATAAATAGGTGTAGGAAAAATTAAAATAACTTAATTTACCTGCTGTTCTTAAAACAGAGAGCAAGTTTCCACTGCAACCAAGCATTAGCGACATTTTGAGGCCGGCGATAAAAACCTATACCATAAAAAACAATCCCGGATAATGAACCCAATACGAAACCTATTTTTCAAATGGAACAGATTTAAGAATTCATTAAAAGTGCCAACACCTTTAGCATGTCAAATTTAATATGAATTATTATCGCGAATCATTAACAATAATTAATTTAGTCGAACAAAATGATTTATCAAAACCAACTTTTTTCAGAATGCAAAATATATAAAATATAAAAATTAATAATGGGGAAATTCTAGCTAAAAAATAGAGAAGTATTTTTGAAAAGAAATTATAAATAGCTTCAAAGGCATATTCTATAGAAAAAGGACATAGGAACAGGAAAGTAATTTTTGAGGGGCAAAGTCCCCATAAGTGGCTGCCGTCAGTCCCGACTCCCGGTTGTTGAGAAACAAAAAGTAACTTCATAACTTAAACCGTTTTCTAGCTCCCTGGAAAATGTTAGAGTGATGTACCTGTTTGGGGACAATTTATCAAAGTCGGTACTAGGATTATGAGTTCTTAATTGAGTTGTCATTAGCTTTTAACAAAATCTTAAAGACGCGTTCATTTTAAACTGAGAGAATCAAACATCAAGGTGATTATCATCACGGGTAAAACAAAATTAATGTGTCGTGAATATGGTAGGGTCAATTTGAGGAAACTGACAAAAATTCACAATGTGCAATGCTCATTTCAAAACACAGCATTGAATGCATGATAAAATGTATATAGAAAAATTGGAGAGATACTCAAAAAAAGAGAGAACCAAAGTCTATAAAGGGAAGGAGGAATGGTGCTCGACTTTAAAGCATCAACTTTCTTGAGGTGTCAGAATCGTAATGGTGTGATTGTTAAAGTAAATAAAATAATCGTTCGAAATAATTGATTTGACGAACTAATGCAACTAAATCACATTCGGTTATTGATGCATCGAGCAATATAATATGACGGCTGAAAATACAACTAAAGCTTTCCATTTTAGTCGGATGGTACGTTACAACTTACGTAAAACAATTGAGCAAGATTCTTTAGTTGTAATGACTCCTTACGATCTCAAACCGCATTCGTACTTTGATGCATTTTTGTCAAAAAGCAGTAAAAGAAATTATATGAGTGAATCATTGGATTGCAACTGCGAAAAGAAGAAAACGCCACGATTTGCCTCATTGTGGAAAAAAGACAATGAAGAAAGTTGCGATAGGAAACTTCAACTGCTTGAAAATAGATCACTTTCGATTGTAACCAAAGCGAGAATTAAAATCATTGGCACTTCGTCAAACGATAGCATTAACAAGGAATCACATTTTGGATCGATGTTAATTTCAGCAAATGTTTCAAATGAACCTCAAACTTATAAATGCCCTTTTATTCAAGATTTCCAGGGATGTAACTTGCAAAACTCTTTTCTTCGTTCTGCATCTAAAGTTTTTAATGAAAAATGTGTTTTAATTGGCGATGGGCGAACAGACCTGGGCAACGAAAATGTTTTTAAAAATAATGTTCAAGCAAGTGACGTCATGGACAATGAAGGATCTGGTCAATTCGTATGTCCAGTTTGTCTGTTAAGGATTCCACGAGATGGTACCGAAGAAATTCATCTTGAATTTGAAATGGTAGAATTGAAGAATTTCTTCAAAATATTCCACTTCAACGTTATTCCTCGACATTTGATGAATTTTTCATCTTCGGTGACTTGGCTGAATGGCGCTGACCAAAACGATGAAGAAGATAATCGCAACGTAGAAACGAAAGAAATAAATATTTATACCGATATAATGCCAGAGGGAGATGAAAGAATGAATTCTTCTGCTTTGAGATATAAAGTAATAATTGTATAACATAATTTTCATTCAATATTCAGAGTATTTTGGCCATTTTTTGAAACACGTAGTAATTATTTCGATATTTAAACAATACAACTGTATACAATGCAAGGCTGCAATAACCTATGAATAGAACTAATTATGAATGTTATTTTATTCAATATTTCTAATCATGAGCGGTTTTAAGAATTATATTGATAGTCATATCGTGTGTATAATGATTACGCTGTCGTTCCTAGTTATTTTTTTAAGTAATACCTTGCAGGAATTCTTACAAGTCAGGAGAAAGAGGAGATGCAGACTAGGTAATATGAAATGGTCAACTTATTCTTGTAAACAGTGGGCGCGTTACAATTGATATGTACGAATATTGCCATAAAACATTAATAATAATGATTACAAGCTAAAATTTTTAATTTTTTGCCATAGTATTTTTGTAGAAACTTTTTTACAGTGCAGTGGCAAAAGACGAAGCGTCGGCGTAACATCAGTGACGTCATTACTGGCATCCAGAAAGAAACCACTGATCATGCGCAGCATCCACTTCCCGCCGACCTTGTCAGATTGAGCAGAGCGAGATATTTCTTCACGAGAGAAGCAGATGGAAAGAATCGGACGAAGGACAGTGCATGGCAGATAAAATTAAAAACTGGACACGAAATTAAACGCAGTGAAGAGAAGAAAGTTGATGACGAAAGCATAGACGTAGAGCTGTAGGAAATTTATACATTGTAAAATAGAAACGACAATAAATCTTTAAGATGTTTAAAAGGAAAAAATATTTATTATAAGATTAAATTCTTTCGAGAAGAACAGTATCTTCAATAAAAAAATATGTTAAACAGATGTTTTTTTTTCGAAATAATGAAACAATAGTGGACGGAGGTAAATCAGGTAAATGATTCACGATGTACCTACCGGCGCCAGAATATTTCGTGTCCAACTCATAAGTGATCAAAAACCTTATAATCGGTCAATCCATGTATTGTTTTGATGCTAAGTAGTCGCTAAACGATGCACTATTCTAAAAGGAATATAAAGGAAAACTATCCTGATATAAGATTACGATGCTCTCTCTGGGGCGTCAAAGTGAGGCGGATATATTAACTGTTAAACCTGGAATACCTGACAGGATGTCTAGGGATTTTATTTATATGCTAGAATATCTTTGAGAATAGCAACCAAGGTAATTATAATAGCATAATTATAAAAACAAGATATTAGTATTTCAAAGCGGATTTGACGACCCTACTAAAGAAACTATTAAGGTGATTGCTTGGGAGGATTAAACTTATCATCTCCAGAATCGTGTGGAAACGTGTCCCAAGTGGGGCGTGAACATCAGGGCGTGATCCACTCTTGACACGCCCGACCAATCAGAAGTCGAGTCGCTATTACGATCTGACCCAAGAAACAATCAAGATATTGAAAGAGACGAGATTATTTGCTATATGGAAAAGCATTAGCGGAATGAACTCCAAGAAATTGAATTGAGGAGTGCATCATATGCAACCATGATATTTAGATGAATTCCATTATTGATGATGGACATTTAGAAGAAAAAAATTTTAATTAATTTTATCTCAATCAAATATTTGTTGTTATTCGTTTTTAAATTTTTATGAAGCTTTTCTGACACTTGTCAAATTATTTTTTAAATTTATCTGTAATATAAAGGGTGATTTATATCAGTGATTAAACATTTTTACCGACATATGCCACAATACAATGGTAAATTTTCCCGAATTTGAAATTTTAAGTCAACTTTATAATATTCTATGGCATAAAATATGTGGCATTGTAGCGATAGCTAAAGCCCAGTTTCAAAGGTCTGTCCTCTAGTGCAAGAATCCAAGCGTAACTGACAAATTGCTAAACAAATTGTAAACGATAATGTTGTAATTCAAAATTGCTTTAAAATTAAAATGTATTAACATTCGTTTTAGGTTAGAATTGCTTATTGATGAAATTTCTCAAATTCAGTACTTCATCACCATTTGGGTAAAGCCGTACGCGGCTCTAAAAACACTGATCCAAAAAATGCATCGACATGTTATTGTGGAATTTAATACAATCAGAATCTCTAGGTCAGATTATACAGCTTTGTTTGTAAAATGTGTAAGTGCAGGCAACAAGCCATGATTCACGGTTAATTAATATCTTCGTTTTTTGTTGCAACGAATGCAATGTAATAATAACTGTTCCATCGATGATAATAACGTGCACGTAATAAAAGCTAATAAGTTTCAAAATTTTGTAAAGACTAATGAAGTAAGTCGACTTACAATCGTGACGCAACACCATCTTGCTCAAATTACTCGATATTTTACATTGTTATTACGATAGCAATCAAATATTTTTCTGATATTTTACTGAAATTTTTATTTGGGGGTCATTCAGAAATGACAAAATGCACGCATCAAGAAGAAATTAGCATAAAAGGCGACGCTTAATGTGCATCAACGATGTTAGGTTCTCCAGACAAAATTGTTCGTAAATTACCGAAACTAGCCACGAAATTGTAAATCAAATAAAACTCTCGATGTTATAAGGGTTATTTGCTATTATTTGTTAATATTCGTCATTTGGGTTATTAGCTTTACCATATACAAATCCCAACCAATATAAATTAATTCTAGTTCCATTCACAAGCCAAGTCTAATAAAAAAAAAGGTGCTAAAAGTATCTTATGTTTCCCTAGGAAGGCAAGACGATAAATGCGAAATGGACACCCGAGCAGATACTTCCGCTGGAATAGTGAATCCAGGACTAAAATAGCTGCTGGTGGCCAAGGAGCGTCCAATTGTCACGATGCCAGCATTTGCCGATTGCTGTTGATGTTCTGAGACTTCATGGAATTGTTTTTGCAGTCTGCTATACTTGTTTGTAACAACTGTTATGACTTCCTCCTGTTAACCAATCCAATTTGACTTAATAATTGTCAGTCAATGTCAATAAAACATGATTCATGCACTCATCTACCTCGACTACCTTCAAACTCTGGTCAAAAAGCAACTCACTGCCTCAGCTAGCTGCTTCTTCAAGCGAGTCAAACTGGCCTGACTGGATTCAAGTTGGTTCGCTTTATCAATCAGCTCCTTAGTATCACTATCTTTAGCTGACACGAGTTCTTGGAGCAGACGATTGATCCGCCTATTCTCAGCTTGAACTTCTCTGACTTTTTTCTGCTCAGACTCTAAGTCAATTTTCAGTCCTTTGCACTTCGATTAAACAATAGTTAAGTATTGGCCACATATCTCATCAACTCCATCGTCCCAAATGATCAAAAATAACATTTTTCTCAGACGAAATAAACTCACCATTGCTTGAAGTTTTGCTTGTATTTTCTTTCCTTCTCTCAGAGCATTACTTTCGGTCTCATCCAAAGCTGTTTTGGCTTCGTCCAAATTCTTCTGCAACTGTCTAATAACTGAGTCTTTTTCTTGGCTAAGTTCCACTTGAATGTTTAGGCCCTCGTTAACTCCGTTCAGTTCCAATCGTAACTGATCCACTTTTTCCTCCAATGTCCTGTTATGGTAATGCAAATGATGATGACGATGATGATGATGATGAATTTCAGGAAGAAATTTTTAAGTATAATTAATTGATATAATTATCTAACTAATTGGCCACAGAGGTAACCTTCTGATAGCATTGGCTTCTTCTAAAGCCAATCTCAATAAGCCAGCATCAGCTTCATGCTGTCTGGCATCTTTGCTAGCGGCCATTACTGATAGAGTTAGCTCTGAGAGTTTCTGCTCCTGTTCATGAAATGACAGTTCGACCATCTTCTTTTTATGCTCAGCCTAAAGATTAAGAAACTGTTTTAAAATACATCAAACTTAACCTCTTGACAATAAATATTTCCCAGGGTTCGGAAATTTTCCAGCTTTCCACTTACTGAAGTTAATTTTGGGATGATTTGATCAATCTCGGCAAGAGCTGCAGTCCTGCATCTTTCTAACTCTTTAATATGACTCTTTAGGTCCTCCTTTATAAGTTCCTCTTTTGCTAAATCGTTTTCCAATTCCTTAAATTAATAGATCAAAAAACTTTTCAATAATTAATAATAAAAGACAGCTAAAGAACTTTTAAAATTAAAAAATAAGATTATATCGTTTTATATATAAACAAGTGATCAATGATAACCTTGACTTTGTTAGCGAGAGCTTTGTTGGCTGTTACAAGTTCCGCCTGTGTCTTATTAGTTGAATCTAGACTTGTTGATATCTGAAGGATATCTATTTCAAATTGTTTCTTAGTTCGAGACAGTTCTGCATTGTGGCGGGTCTCTAACTCAATGAGTAAACGTTGGTGTCCATCCAGAATTTTTTGGTTAGTTTTCCTAGAATTTATATTATTTGTAAATATAACTATTCCACTATTATACACTTACTATCGCATTCCTCACTTGAGACCATTAATCTCCTCATCTTTAAATTTCAGCTCGGCATTGAGATTATCCACAGCTTCGTTTGCTAAAGAGGTGGCGTTCTCAAAATTCGCGCGAGACTCTGAGAGTTTCTTTTCAAGATCGTTCAACACACTTCTTAATTTGGAGACTTCCCTCTCGAGGTCTAACTTTGAGGACAGAAGGTCTTGAGCTTGATGTTTTATTTCGTCCCCTTGCTGTTTGACTTCTTTGGTCTTATCTTCAATTTTCACAAAACAAGTAGGTTTCTGTTAAAACTATAAACTAATAAAATGTAATACAGTACTAAACTTAATAACTTACCATTAGCAAGCTTTAGTTCTCTCGTCAACGTTTCCAACTTGCCCTCTTTATCCGCCAAGGAAGACTTAAATTTTGTTAATTCGGTCTGAAGTTTGGTTACAGAGGCTTCGGAAAGTCGGAAATTTGCGTTGATCCGGTCAGTCTCAAGCTTCTGATCAGAGATCAAAGAGTCTGAGTGCTTTAATTTTTTTGATAGATCCAATGCTTCTGCGTTTTTCTGAAACATAAAGCCAACATTAATTATTGGGTCGTTTAATATTTTCAGCTTTAAAAGTATTAGTGAGTACATTTAATTTAATCAATGCGTAAAAACAATTTAATTGACATCTGAAAAGTTAAATAAAAATCAAACGACGATGAACGAATGGAAATTGCTTTGGACATCTCGCGACTGTGATGAATATTATTAAAATAAAGTTAATAATATACTAGTGGTGCAATAAGGCTAATAATACACCGTATTTAACATAAAAATAATGAAAAACCTTTTCTATTTCGTCGCGAAGATCTTTGATTTCCAGGACTAAATTTGAATTTTCTTTTTCAGCTTTAGAGAATTTCTTTTGTGTGAGATCCAACATACTCTCCAATTCTGCTACCTTGCTCATATTCTTTTTCCTTAATCAACAAAATACTTTTTCTGTGGCATCAAATATTGCTTCTTTCTAATGGTAGAGATCTTTGAAATGGTTATGCACTCTTACCTTATAGCTTCGTTTTCATCAGCAAAAACGATCAAATCTTTTTCAGCTTTATTTTTGTAGTTGGAAAAATCGCTCTGTAATTTCTGCAATTGGACGAAGAAAAGATGTGACCGCTGTTGCTCATCCTCTAGACTGTCTTTGACTTCGTTCAACTCCGCCTGAAGCGAGTTGGCTTTCGAGATCAAATTCGGTTTTTCCTAATAACGTAAGAAATCAACCTTTAGAAAAAAAATAGACTTGTAAACTGGTTTTTTTTTTAAATTTTATGGGAATTTGATTCATATTTTGATGAAAGAATAATTTTCAAACTCTTACTGCTTCGTATTCTTCGATTGTAGACTTCAAACTTTCGATTTCTCTCAGATTCTTTTGCTTATCCCTGGAGAGTTCGTCAACACTGCTTTCCAAAATTTTGAGTCTCGACTGGAGTTCTCCGTTCTCATACATGAGTTTAGATTTAATTTTACTAAGATCCTGGAGTTGACGCATCTTTTCTTCTAAATCGGAGTGCATACGCCTCAGCTCAAAGTCAGATGCCTCAATTTTGGCCTCCAAGTTTGCCTTTTAAATAAGAAAACATTTACAGTTTAGATGCACACACAATATGTTAGATGTATTTATGTCTAATCTGTCACATCCAAGAGTTCAAACCTTAGCAGTTTGGACTTTCTCGAGAATTTCATTAGATTCGCTAAGTTCTAAGAGAAGCTTCCTCTTGTCCGCTTCACACCTATCCAAGGTTTATTAATTTCTTCAAAGGAACATGGTATACAAAGTATACTTTAGTTAATTTGCCAGCATCGTGTATTTTATCGAAGGGGAATTTTAGACAAGCATGTGACATCATAACTTATGCATTGATTCTAAATTTGGCCCAAGTAGATATTTCAATAATTTAGGAGTGACGATCAAATTAATGGGCGTTTGCAACCTTTTTACAAGCACTTTATATCATTTTAGCAAACCATCCATACTTTGACCAACCGACCTGTTTTTCTGCTTAAGAATGTGATCTGTTTGTTCATTCATTTCATTGATGATATCTTGATGCTTTTTCTTTAGTCCATTTTCTATTTCTTCGCTTTTTTGCTGATGTCTTTCATATTCTTCTTTCATCTTCTGTAACTCTTGATCCTTTCTTTTCATCAGTTCCATCTGCTTGGTTTATCATTTATTTAATAAAAAAAATCTTAGTTCATGTTTTATTAAATTCAATCTAACTAATTTTTTTTTAACTCATCCAATTTGCCCTCTCTGCTGCCATCGAAGCTACTTTGTGAGGCCCGCGTTAACTTACTAAACTTAGTACGTGACCCTACTAAAATATTTTATAGTTTACTTGTTTGAATCATAGGCCACTTATTAAATTATCGACTTGCTTCTTGAGTTACTTATTTATTAACCAGTAAGTTTAACATCAAATATGCTTTGTATTAATTATTAAAATTGTGATTAATTTTGCCAGATTTTGTTCATCAAAATATAAACTAATGGTAACTCAAATCTCACATGTCCTGAAACTTTGCCCTCCAGCTCGTCATATTGTTCGCCTTGAATTTGAAATTCTTCCATCAAGCAGGCATGCTGTTCCTCTGCCTTTTAAATACATCAATTGTGATAACAATAGTTATTTCAAGAAACAGTTTCGATATATAAGGCGTCCTTTTTGCTTGAGATTGGCCTAGTTAAAAATCGTTATTGTCAAGATTTGGGATGAATGGAATACAGGAAGGTATAATAACTAAAAGTCAAGTGCTCAAATATAATTTTTTAAGGCTATCCGAAAGCAAATGCATGAATCATGTGCTCTCAACTCAATGTGATTTGTACAAAAGTTTAATTAATGGCTGATCCAGTTGATTCCTTATCAAATAGGTCTGAGAAAATCAGTATCATAACACAACGGCGCAAATAAATTGATTTATATTAATTAGTCATTTTTTTTTAAATATTTTTTAAATGTCATACTTTGATTTATAGTGGAAAAAACAAAAAGGGTGATATTAGAATTTCACTAACAGCCAATCTTGCCAGTCTTTCAGCTTGTAGCTCTTCTTCAAGGCCTTGAATCTTTATCTTAGTGATAATAATTTTAACAAAACTAGTTCATTTTTATGCCTTCGAGAGCAGAAAGTCAGAGGCAACTTGAGATGAAGAGGGTAAGTGTAAAACCAATGGATAAAAGAGCAGGAAAATGTCATTTATAAATGTCATTAAGTCATTTAAAATTTATTTAATTTAAAATGTTATTTAAAATAATATTATGAGAATAAATCTTCTAAGCAATTTAATCTTATTATATTTAGAAAGTATCTATTTTTCGTCAATTATTCTTACTTCCAAGCGGTTAGATGTGTCAGGAGAAAGACCTCTGTAGACTTGGTATCTATTCAAACATGGGTCAAAATTTCCTTTTACCACAGACTTTCTAAAAGAAAAAAATCAATTGATAAATACTTGCATCGCCAAAGGCTGCAAGTATTTACTAGATACGACTGTTTGGATCCATCATCAAAAAGAAGTCAGTAAATTTCCTCAACCTTTATGTGCACGACGCGGACAACTTTTAAAAATGATTTTCATTTCAAAAACATTGTTCGCTAAAACTACTTGATTTACATGTACATGCATTTTTGTAACATATTTTCTTTTCTTAATTGTTTTATCTGAGATTAATGAATCTCGCTGACAGTCCTCGAAGCGCCAGCTCTACGACATTCCACGTAGAGACACGCCGCCATCACGGACTCCTTGTCCTTCCCCTTCATGGTCACTTTCGATTGGACGCTTTTATAGAGATGCACGGCATTCTCCATGACATCCATGGTTATGGTTAACATCTTAAGATTCTTAGGCGGACATCAAGCATTTTCAAGACGTGTGCAATAATCAATAACACTAATAATTATTGTGTAATATTAATTAAATGATAATTATCACGGTGTTTCGATACTTGATTTCAATAATATTTATATTTAATATATTCACGTACCAATCAATTAAGTAATTACTTGTACTTGTAGAATTTAAGGAAAGTCATTTTTTTAGCTTAGATATATAATAGATTTATATATATTTATGTCATATTTAAGTCATTTTTTTAGCTTAGATATATAATAGATTTATATATATTTATGATAAACTGAAGTGTGAATCGAAAGCCATTCTTACCTCCCGCTCGTCATCGTTATAGCAACCGTGTCATTGTCCATGAGTGAAGTTGTGCAGAGTAATCAGAGTATAAATTAATTTCGCCCAATAGACGTATTACTTTTCATGTATTTAACCGTGTTTGAATATTCTTTTCTCGAATCGATTCAAAATATTTTCTGATTATGAAAGGCAGCCCTTCTCCCGTCTTCCTAAAATAAAATTTGACTGTCATGGCTGATTTTAAAAGGAGTTACACACAGAATTTCTAAAATTATATTAAATTTATAGGCAATGGATAAATTTAATGATATATTATCTTAGGAATGCATTTTGTACAAACAATCCTAGAACAATCTTAGAACAAGCTAAATAATTATTCAAATTTCTACCTCCAGATTCTCTTAGCCTGTTCTCTTAGAAATTATATCTTTTCTAAAAAGCCTGGAGAAATATAAGGCTGCGACCACAAATGCGTTATGGAGGAGCTCTGCAGTGTTTAAATATTGTTCGATAACGGAGTGAGATTGTGGAGCATAGGTAAGAGAAGGAACTGTTAAAGGGAAACTAAGATAGAAAATTGATAATAAAGATTGTTTTATTAATCAGACTACAGTACAACTAATATTTGTTATTTTGATATTTTTAATAAGGCGATCATCACCAATAAAACAACTCTGGAGAGAGATGTAATAGAGAGAACTCGCGTCTTTAAGGAGCGGAGCCGATGAGTGAAACAAATATGCGATTACAGTCTGTTGGAACTTTAACGAAGAACAATTAACGCAATATATTTTATATTGATTATAATTATATTTGATTGAAAGGGAAATACAAGCAATAATTTGGTCGATAAAAATCTGAACTTGACACAAATGTAAACATTTAAGTACTTTTCGTACTGACTGGTCAAAGTTTTGCAATTGGAGTTCGGTTAAATGGCTTGCTCGATGCTATTTCTATCACTCGCATATTGGAGAATATATACTATTTGTAATGAATTAGTAATCACAGTTATATAAATATGATAATTAAACTTTTGTTTCAATCGCTTTGCGTTACTTAGTAAATCGGTTTAAATTTGTTGGTATCCTTAAAAAAATATTGATATGTATCATCATTACCTTCTTTTCAAAGATGCTGGCTGTGGCTGAAAAATCATTCTATTCAGACTTAGGTGAGTGTGGCTATACTTGCTACGCCTTCATCAACGTAGCGGCAACTCACATATCAGTAGGAGTAGTTAAAAGAAACGAGATAGTGATGAAGCAAAGAAGCAAGCAAAAACACAAAATTGGTGCAAACAGAGCTTGTAGGATTAATACGGCTTGATCCAATCAGTTATCATAAAGTCTTTGGTTTTGCCCCGCTTTTTCTTAACATTTTCTTTTAATCTGCAAACGATCACTTTCACAAAAAATATTAACACAAAACAAGCTTAATAATGTAATAGCCTTATTGCACATTTCTAGCATTACGTGGTTAAATTGTATTGTTAAATGTAATCATGTTATTTTAATTATACAATTACTTGAACAAGTTATTTTACAAAAAATTTGCTAAAAACTAATGCGAATGTCGCAATTTATTAAAAAGTTGTCAAGAAACTTTATTTATTCTATCCCTTTCAATTTCTTATAGATTCCGATATCACTCAAAAATTAATTTATCATGCAATTAATTTAGATTGGAAAACGTTTGAATAAATTAGAAAATCAGTAAAGTAAAATTTAAATAATATTCAAATTGATTTTAGCATACTTTATTTTAAAAAAAGAATGCATGTTTTTATTTACATCTTCACGTATGGCGGCAAGCACGATATATGTTGGTCGATCGCGGTGTTCGATCCTTCGTGAAACCAGATGACGATCGATTAAAGAAAATATATTTGGAATACGTAAAATGGGCTCTGTTAGCGATTTATTTGTTGCAAATTTGGGTTGCAGCTACAATAACTTTGAAAAAAATATCAAATCCATTATTGAAAAGGTAGGATGTTTACAAGTAAAAACATTTGTTTAAAGCTTAGAAATGTTTTGCAACGAAATTAAAAGTGTCGTAATAGAGCGTAGTTTTTAGAAATTCATTTTGATCAGAAACTTTTGGGAGTCGACATTCAAGCATCTTAATTTCATTCTAATTAACATATTTTCACAACAGTTCACGGAACTTGCAAATCAGGGTAGTCACACTGATGAGGTAGATATGACTACATTGGAAATAGTTGTGGACAAAGGTTTGATATGATAAATCAGACATTTTTTGGTTTTCTGCTAAAGGCAAATAATGTTTTAGACTTTTGCTTACAATTTTGTTTTTTGATTTGGTAAACGTGGATTTATTTTAACTTAAGACATGATTCTCAAGGTTTCCTGAAAGATTCAAAAAGAAAAAGTTTTGGCAAGTCGTCACTGGCAAGCGAACTTGACGCGAGTGAGTTTAAATGTATTTATCGTGAGTTAAACAAGACCATATACAAGAATGAGATTAGAAATACTTATTTTTCAACAAGATTTGTCATCATCTAAATGTACTTGCAAAGGAGTCGGAGGCGCTTTTTGTTAACAAACCTGTTTAAGTATTGCTCCTCCTAAAGGATACTTGGAGATTTAGAATACAACATGTTACAAATGCTAAATCAAGCTATCACAATTGTATGAAGAAAAGCAGTGGCTTGAATGCCCATTAATGTTATCCAAGGCCTATAACTTGGCCTTTGGATGCATCACAAAAACAATAGTCAACATGCATTGGCAACACCAGAAGTTGGAGCTATAAAAATACTGTGATGTATTTATTTGTAAGATCATTTTTGTGGTTTTTGACATTGTTATTCAAGCTTCATTTGTATTACAGTTTGATCAGATAAGGAAAGTGTATTGGTGTGATATTACAATTTACAAATATTACAATTATAGCAGACAATGCATATTATTATGCTACTTTTCAGCTTATTGGATTTAGCTTACCAACTCTTTTGTATTATTGCTCATGCTAAAATGGGAACTCATCTCTGCTTTTGAAGACTCAATACTTTGTTTCATTTTTTTGCATAATTTATTTTTTCAATTTTGTTTTTATGCTAAAAGAATTTAGGTCACAATAGCATGTAATATCAGTAGGTCGCTTTAATAGAATTGTGGATCAGATGTTAATACATCAGAACTTTTAACTGTATTTTTTAATCCCATCAGATTTTCCAAACACTGTTACCATGGGTGAGAGTCAGGCAAGTAATTTTTAGCATTGGTTTCCCAAAATTCTAAAATTAACTACATTAACTACTTCAATTGCAGACTGGCCATTTCACAGCATTTGGAACGAGTGTGGCAAAACACAAAGCTATTTCTTGGAATTATGGAGAGATCTTTGGGACAAATAATGACTTGGATGAACTTCATAATTCAAAAGACCATGACAAAAGCCTCAACTATGAGGGTGTGATTCACAAGAAACTTGCTTATGAAGATATTAAGCTAGATGATCTTCTTGAGCCAAGTGATGCAGAGAGTATTTCATCAAGTTTTTCAGATGATTCTAATGACGAAGATGACGAATCAGGTGATAACGATTGCCCTCTATCTGATAGCTTACAGCATAGCACATCTTTGGATCTAAAGTCGAGTAGTGCAACAAGTCTATGTGCAAAGGATGAAACTAGTTCAAAACTGTCAAGTGATGATAATGCTATGAATTGTAAAGTTACCAACGGAGATGAACTTGAATCACACCGAGAGATGACCGACAATTCGTCAGCAGCCAGCAGTTCTTTATACATTAAGAATTCTGTCAATCTTTCTCCCACAAATATTCTACAAAATGAAGATTTTATGAATGCACCTTTGCCATTTGTTGAACATGCAACTGTGGATGGAGTTCTTGATTTGAGATGTCACAGAGTCCTTAGTAAGCCAGACTTAGTGATTTCCTCAAATGAAATTGTAGAATCTCAACCAAAACAATTTCTGATTGAAAAACCGAGCAAACGAATGACAACCATTCTTCTCCCCACGGAAAAAACTGTCCATCCTAGTTTTTTAAGTAGATTATCATCAAATAAGGAAAACTTTTATGGCGCATTGAATTCTCCTGAACTTTCCCAACCACTAAGGTCACATGCAGAATCTATGAATCTCCCGACCTATCCTTTAAAAGATGTTAACATCTGCAATCTTAGAGAACTGGATTCAGCTTGCAACAAGAATTCAAAAATGGCAATGCTTCCTCAAAGTGGATTTATTTTTGACCCACCTTTAAACGAAACATTCAAAATAGATTCAGCATGTGATTGTAAGGTGCATTCCAAGATTCGCACCGAATTGGTCCCCAATCTGGAATTAACTAATCGTGGGAACGGCAGCTCTTCTCTCGTCGAGCAATCAAAAACAAACAAGAACAATTTTAATGAAACATTCTCAGTGAGCAAAGGTAATGACTTTGCATTAAATGAAGATAGTTCGATTAGAAAAAAGCATTTCTCGAGACATATTTTGCCAAAACGTGAATCTTCAGATGATGTATTAGATAGAGAGAATGCTCATTCACAGATGTCACAGGTATTTTGGAATGCATTCATGGGAAAAAGAAATGAGGGTAATTACGGATTCACCGAGAGCCGAGATATGCCTGTAGTTCCTAAAACTCCCCACATATTTGCTCCAATTTCTGACACAATAGTAGAGAGTAAACATTTTATTGGATTTGTCATTCCAAAACACCCACATGTTTCCTTAGAAGAAACAAAAAGTATTTCAGTCCCTTTAAATGAAAATTTTACTTCATTGAAAGGGGATTCTTGGTTTAAACATGAAGATGCCATTAGAGGTAACTTGTTGGACT
Source organism: Hirudinaria manillensis (assembly GCA_034509925.1). Classification (NCBI taxonomy): domain Eukaryota; kingdom Metazoa; phylum Annelida; class Clitellata; order Hirudinida; family Hirudinidae; genus Hirudinaria; species Hirudinaria manillensis. The sequence continues at coordinate 5,040,341 of CM067535.1, read as the reverse complement.
CGTGTCTTCAAAGAAACAATGGAAATGCTCTGCTCAGTAAACATCGTGGTGCAGCATGGAAAGATGAAATTGTTTATGAGGATTTGGGCTGTGCAAATGCAAATGCATCCTCAAATGTTAAATTTTCCAGAGCTAGTACCCAGCCGAGAAATTATTTAGAAGAGGGGAATTTAGCATTTGCTAAAGCACGAGAGAAATTTCTGAGATTTGTCAAATTATCTCCAGATCCCTTACCATCACTTAAAGGAGAACACTCAGATGACAAGATTGAACTTGACACAAATTGTTTTGCAAATGGTAAAGACATAATTTTAAAGTCGATTGATGCAGGTTTGATTCATGATACAGAGCCAATAAGCTCCTGTGTTGAGACACTCAATTCAAAGTCAATGAATAATATTAGAAAGAAACAAAGTAGGCATCTTGAACAATTTGAGAGTGTTGCAAAAATTCCATATGATAGAAATACACCAGAAAATCATTCAGATTGTGTACCATTAAGCCCACCATCTTATGTTGGAAAGCAAACTACCCAGGATTTTTCTGAACCACCACTCAGCAAAAAATTACTTGAAAACAAAGAAGCATTTTCGATTGCCCGCAAAAAATTTTTGAAATCTTTCCTGCCTTCAAAAGAAAGAACCCATGCTAAGATTTCATCCAAAGAGCTCGTTGGACATTGTGTGGCAAATGCTGCAACAAAAGACGAAACCTTTAGAGATCTAGAGTTAACTAAAGATGGAGATTCACATTTAATTTCCAAGATTTCTGAGGTACATCATGTGTTGCCATCACAAGCACCTTCAAGTAAAAATGTCTTCGATCATGGGGAAGATTTGAAAAAAATTGTTCCTAGAAGAAAAATTAAAATAATCTCTAAAAAATATGAGAATGTTAAAACAAAAAATAGGAAAATGCAAAGAAATGATTTACTTATTAAAGAAAAGTATTGCAAGGAATTAATAACTAACAATTCAAAAGCATCAAAGCCATGTTTTGACATTCAAAATATAGAGCCCTGTTCGTTGTTGGAGAGTCCTTTGAAATACAAAGAGATTGATCTTTGTGCATCAAACAAAGTGTCAGTTGGAGATGAAACTGGCATGAAAGAAAAATTGCAGAGCATTTGTCAGAAGCATGCTTTACATGCTATGCAAGATTTGACAGAGAAAATCAGTCAGTCTAAAATTAATGCCAGAGTATTGGAAGAATATGACGAGGATTGTTTGGTATCAACATTGGAAAATTCATCTATTGTTGAATGTGCTAGCAACAAATCAGCACCCAAGAAAATGTTGAAAAGGAAGATGGAGCATGAAAGTGATTGTGATGATGTGTTTAATATTTCTAACTATTCCGATAGTCTTTATCAGGTACGCAAAAACTTTAGGCCTGATGAACGCTTCAGAAAAAAATTGGATAGGGTAGATCGAAAATACTCTTACATAACAAGAGCTAGAATTAATAAAGATCAACGTGGATTTAGTTCCAGATTAGTTTCGGATATGATACCAAAATCAAACGTTTATTTATCAAGGAATGACTTCGATAGCAGTATAACGGCTGATGGAGCGATTCATTCTAGAGCCATTCAACCCAGGAAGAAGAAACTAATTGTTGATGGTCACTGACTTTAAAATAAAAATGTCACATTAAAAAGTACTTCTCAATATTATCAATTTGTTTGGCATGAAGTTGAAGTTGGAAAACTCAAAAGACTTTTGTCTCGTGTTTAATGGCTTGGTGCCTAAGTCTGGTTTGTCGCATACAAGTTTTGGCAGGCCACATCCACGAACTCTTTCCTTGCGGATTTAGAGGGACGAAGATTTGGGTATTGATGCATTGATGCCTTTTCTTTAGTTAATTCTGCGACGTTTTCAAGCTCGGAGCTGCTGTTAGGAAGTGACCTGCAAATGATGCCATCAAAAACTGGGTCGTTACAGCTGGGTGAATTGATTAACGTGTGTCGCACTTGTTCGATTAGCAAGTTTAATAAAATAGACTCTCTCTGACTAATTTGGACGTCAGCTCTCTTTTCCAGCCGAATAGCTGCTGGGAGTCCGTTAAGTAACGTAATTTAATTACTTAGCCTTGACCTTAGCATTACTTTATGTTCTTTGTTCTCATTAGGGTTAGATCTGTTTGATCCTTATTGGATAGAAACCCCAAGAGGAGTTCTACCGAGTGGATATATCCGGGCTGTAGTTTCGCTATCTGGTTTCGAAGAGGGAACTCTGTCGTGCTGATCCAATAAAATTGAGAAATTATGATTTACATTAATCAGTTTAAGTGATATTAACTTCTTCCCATGAAGAGGCGTTCCAAAAATAGTTTTTCTCTAACCAAAAAAATTTCTGGGTAAAGACGATCATTCACTTTCATCATTTATTGATTACGCACTTTCACCCGGTCAGATGTTCAGCAGCCCCCATAAATTTGTCGATTGATAAAATATGACCCATATCGGAATTGTCAGAATTCTTAATTTTGCACATTAATTTTGTAGATCAATCGAAAACTCTGAAAGTTATAAATAGGCACTCGCAAGTTGAAACACCACTTCGAATGATAGGAAGTCTTAGGTCGGTTGGAAGATTCAGCAGTTTCTAAATTATTTACAATTTTCAAATATCTTAATTCTTTTCTGTAAGACATTATTTGTAAACTGATCTTATTAATTTTTTTCACGTTTTTAAGAGACCATATTTCATTCGACAAAGCTATGCGGGTAGCAGGCCCGGAAAACGTTTTGCTCTTATTGCTTTGCTGGTCACTCGAAATTTTTCAAAAAACTCAAGCCAGGAGAAACAATCCCAATGAATCGTAAGTTTCATGGATCATATTTTTCATGAAATTAATTTAATCCAAGATCGCAAATATACTCTTAAGCACATATATAACGATCAAATATATTAACCCTTGGACGCCCAAGGGGGGTGCAATTGTACACCAACATTTGTTTTTATTTTTTGAGATCCTGGAGTCAGTTTTGAAAATTTTGTCATGAATTTTCTTGAGAATTATCTTCAACATGTCTATTACGTTGTCATGTAAATATTTTTTGGTAAAAGTTAAAAGCATCTTTTTTACCAACGTTCAAAAGACATGGGATAGATTTGTACCCCTCGTTGGGCACTAAAGTTACGGACAAGCATGTTCACAAACATTACAGATTTTTAAAATAATAATTGCAACATTACTTATGCAATATATAAAATGTTATTATATCATATAAAATATAATATAAACATGACATATATTTATTACAACATAAATCATGTTGCAACTTTAGTTTCTCTTTAATAATCAACTAGTTATAGATTAGGGTCGTTTATTTTAGTTTATTGTAAAGTAAGGATGTTATAGTATTCTGTGTGGTTATTATAATAATGTAAAAATAACACTGCATCCATTGTGGAAGTATTATATACTATAAAATGTACAAATCTGAGTTGAGAACATAACGGCCCGCTTTGAAGCATTGAACGCCGGCCTGGCCCACGGCGTTCCTGACGAGGAAATTAACTGTTGCACGATCGAGTTATATTGGGTTAAAACTTGTAATAATATTGCAATTTTATTTGAGGATTTCTATCTAGAAGTTTAGATCATAAATATAATTAAATATGTTATGGCGGGAACCTTGCGATATACTGAAGAAATGTAAAAAAAAAAAAGAAGAAAATAAAAAATGCTACAGCTTTTAACTGCACAGTGATTATAAACTATAATTAGTGATGTAACTAGGTTTTTGTGGCAACGAAAATGAGCGATTTTGTCTTGTAAGTGTTGCTAAATTTTGACATATATTTGATTATGTTTGACACCAAATAGTCAACATTTATTTACGAATAATTATTGGAAAATACCAAATTAGTTAAATATGTTCGAAATTTTAATTTTAAAATGATTCAAATTGGTAAAATAATGCCCTCCTGCGGCATAACTCTCCGCATAGGTCCCGCGTTTGCAAACATTGCCAAACGGCACTATTTAATAATTGTTTAATGAAAATTATGTTTTTATATTCACTGAACCTGTGCCCAGCGACTGATAAAATATTGTTAGTAACAAACTTTCGGTTGACGTTCAGTAACAACAAATGTGTTGGGGTATACTTGTACCCCCTTAAGGGCCAATTGGCTAAAAGTGGAAGTTTTTTTACCTTTGGCATCCAACGGTTAAGGGGATGGGTTAAAACAGAAATTAAATATAAATTTCATGACATGAAGCAACAGCCACAAATGCAAATCATATGAGATGGTCCGTGAAGACGTAGCGGCAAAGTGCATCAACTACTTTAAGTTGACGAAAAGATCAACTGGTTTCGAAAGTTACGAATTGAATCACGAGAGATCCCATCTAATCGGTGTAAGTGACGAGCAAATAGAGGAACTTATTGAACAGTGGAAAAATACAACAGACCAGGGTCCCGATTGTTATTTCTCTAGGTGAGTTTTCGTGATAAAATAAATGTTTTCAGTTCTTATTTATTTTAATTATTCGTTATTTCTTAGTTATTTTAGAGTTCATTTGAAATACCAAATTGCAACTTCAGTACATAAATATTTAAAAAATTTCGCCACTAAATCATAGCAAACACATTATCTTTGGCCGCAGTAGTACTGATGTTGATTTTGCTGATCCATCAATTTATGGGACCGGAAGCATGTCATTTAAACTTGCATTCTGCTAAATTTCAAGAGAATTGAAAACCTAAAAGCAAAAAATCGATTTCATAAACTTAACTTTTACTTATGGAGGTAAACAAAATCAAATTTAAACAAATAAAAAATTGAGGGCATAAACATTTTCGGCACGCCAGACTTATTCAGAAGGCAGTAATCGAATGCTGCGGTGGATGGGAAAAACCTTTGTGCATTAAACGTGAGTTGGAATTTTGAGCAAATTTGGTATTTTGATTAATTTTACAACGTTTTTCCGCCAGCATTATGTGATCCACCTTGTCTAAATGGAGGAATTTGTTCCCAGCCGGGTACTTGTGACTGCCTCCCTGACTTTGCGGGTACAACTTGTGAGGATGATAAGAAAAGTAAGAAGAATCGATCATTGTAAAAATAGATAGCTTATGCCAGGTATTAGTATTAGTAAAGTTAAATTATTGAGAATATTATAAAACAGATGGCGTTTGTCCACAACGAGCAGTGAGATATCATTTTGATGATATGTCTCCACTAATACAAATTTTTGTGTAATAAACCATCAAGAAAGTTTTCAATTACCTAAGAATTTAAAAGTTGGTTTACATACTTTTTAAATGAAACTGGTCACCGCTTCGAATTTGATATGTTGAAGGCATTAATGATGTTAATGATAACAAGTTCCACCAAATTGGATGCGGCCAAACCCTTACATGCTAGGGCTCTTGACATCAAACCTTATCACCACAACGACAAATTCTAAAAGCCTGGATCATGTATTTTGCAACATTTTCCGCAGATGTGAATAGAAAAAGAAAGTACTGCTATCTGAACAAATGGTGCTATGGTGCAAAGCCCAATTCAAGCAAGTATAAAAGATACAAAGATATATCGTTCAACGAGGTTATGGACAAGACGACTTGCTGTTCACTCGATGGTGCCGGAGGATGGGGACTGGCAGGAGAGAGTTGCGAGGCATGCCCTAGCGCCCCACCTGACGATGATACCGCCGATTTTGTGCCCGACCTCCCAAAAGGTTAGATATTCGAAATTGTTTTTTGAAATAATTGCAATTTAAGCACTATGTGTCATCATTATTAGTTATATATAGTTAGATATATAGTGCAACTTACTGTAGATATTAAGTGTAATATAATCACTTCTATAAATTATATTATATTATTAATTTAAAATAATGTTTGATTAGTCATACTCAACAAGGACGACCTGCCCTTCAGAACTTGCATTGGTTTAGGACCTAATTACTGGAGGTCATTCGATGGAATGGAATTTCTTTTTCCTGGACGTTGTGCCTACACTTTGTTGGATTCGGATATTATTAAAGTCACCGTAAAAATGGTCGACTGCTATAGTTTTGTTAAATGCCGTAAGGTTGGCATAATTCGTATGCGATAATTTACAATAAAAACAGTTTATTTACTTTTCACGATCTTAATCTAATTAACCAGGAAGTCATTATGTTAGAAGTCTTAATATTAACTTTTACTTTTTGTCATAGCGATTGAACATATTCTACAAAGAACATCTTATCGCTGTGGTCGAGGGTGCAAAAATAATGGTAGGTGGGAAATTTGTGCAGGTCAACCAGGCTCAAGGTTACTCTGACCCAGAAAAAAGTCTCAAAATTGAGAAAACAGGAGATTATTTCTACATTCAGCTGTCGTTTGTAAGACTTCGATGGGATGAAAACAACACGTTTTTCTTGACTCTCGAAAAATCGGGAGAAATTAAAACTAAAGGCATTTGTGGAGACTATAATGGTGATCCATATGGTTAGATGTGCTACGTAACGGCATGAAGGCGAATAACTGATTTTGCGCATAAAATGATGACTCATTCTTTTATTTCTTAAAGATGACCTGAAAACTCCGGGAGGGCTGAAAGTGGCTCATCCTCTTGAATTTGGAAATTCCTGGGTAGTGATTAATGGCCTGGAGCAAGTAAATCTATTTAAAATTTTATGGAAAAATTCGAATGCAAAATAAATTCACCAATTACAGTGTCCAACTGCTGAGACATATGGTTACCCATGCAACACATCTGTCCTCGAAAACAAGGCCCTTGATTCCTGCGGAAAAATCTGGCAAGCTCCGTTCAAATCGTGTCATGGCTCCGTTAGTCAAGTTTCGGTGGTTGAATTAAGCTATAAAGAAAAATTTATTCCGTGAGGTATAAGGACCGCCGAAAAAAAAGGATAAGACTCTGCTTTTCATTTTTTTATTTGTAAAGACCCCGCCAATTTTTCTTAGGGTCAGCCCGAGTCCTAAAATGTTATAATTTAGGTGAAGTTTCTAATGCTATGCAAGTTAGCTCAGACTGTTAGGTGCCTGCCTATGTCAAATATGGCAATATTTGAGTTGGTGATTTCAACACCATACTAGGGTTAGTCATAGCCCTACCCTAACCTACTCCTCGGGGAGGAGCTCTAGATTAATGGAGAAAACACTTCGGATTCTATGTATACGCGTGTAGCTTAACCAGGCAAAAGTGGCCTTTTTAAATGGTGCCTATTTCTAAGGAATATGAACTCATGTCGTTTGCATAGTGATTACTTTTGCTTATAACTTTTTGGATATTAGAAATCAAAATTGATCGCGGTAGCCGTATTCGCGACGTGACCAAGGACATGAGTGCTTGATTTATTTAAAGGTTCATCCAAATCCATATTTTGAGAGGTGCGTCTCGGACTATTGCCTAGCAGAACAATACTCAAGGGATCACAAACTTTCAGAGGTAGACAGACAGAAAGAATTGCAGAGTGTCACGTGTCAAGCTTATAGTTCCTACAGTCAGATTTGTGCTTTGAGAGAAGTACCATTTAACTGGAGATCTGCCCATCTCTGCCGTTAGTTGATAGAATGCATTTGAATGTATTCATTCACGATTTAATCAAATTGCGCATTAATTCTACAGCTCGAAGATGTCCATACGGTATGATGTATACTGAATGTGCTCCAAAGTGTATGAAGACTTGTCAGAATTTGTATATCGACCCAAATCCTCTTGCTTGCTCTGATAAGGACTGCACCCCGGGATGTCAGTGCCTTGCCGGAACGTTTTTCAATGGATCCCACTGTGTGCCTGCTAACCGGTGCCCCTGTATATACAGAGGCGAACAATTCGACCAAGGAAGCTCGGTCAATATCGGTTGCAATTTATGGTCAGTTCCGTTAACAAAAAATCTGACTTACATTAAGCGATAAATGAATGCACTTAGACGTCGTTTTTCTTGCAATCAGCCAATGCAACTATGGGAGGTGGAAATGCACGAAGAAATTGTGTCCCAAGATTTGCTCGGTCATTGGCTTCCAGCATTTCAATACTTTTGATGGCAACAAGTTCGATTTCCATGGACCGGAGGGATCGTACGCTCTTGTTGAGGTTAAACTTTTCATGTACATGTAGATAGCAGTGCAGATAGAAATATGGTGGCTAGCTCTCATAAAACTCCAAAGTTTATACGGAGGCGATTCATCTTTATATCAATCGACCCGTTAATTTTTTAAAACATTTATTTTCATTGGAATCTTGAAGTCTGTTGTCATTCATACAGTATTTTAGTTCCTTTCTGGAACCCAGCGACCCTTCGGTATTAGAAAGAGGTGACCTCAGCATAACCTACTCTGTGACCAAATGCCTCCTTATGTCTCCAGACATAAGCTGCATATCTGGATTCCGAGTCGAACTAAAGCATGGATACAAGTCCTATATTGTGACGGTCAACAAGAATTTCGAAGTTAGTAATCAATAATTAGTAATGATCATTTGATTGCAATCATCCTAAAGTTAACTTGTTGGTGGATTCCATCTTAAATTTCATTTATTTACTAAGGGTTTTTATTTTGAAAATTTTAATCCTTCTCGTGGCTTTTCTTTGATCCACATTATTTACAGATTTTTAGAGTCTTTTTAATACCTACCATTTGTTGAAATATAATGCATTTAATTATTTGCCAAGGTTCTGCTGAATGGAGAAATATTAGACGACCCGGCACTCAGACCTTATAATGATCTGAACCTTTATGTAAAGAAGGTCACGAGTCTCTTTGTCGTTGTTCAGGGTTATGGCTTCAGAATTTTATATGACAGACATGGAAGGCTATATATTAGACTAGAACCGTTTTACTCAGGAAAGGTAAAACAATCACTTTTGGCTAGCTTGATAAAGCAGAAATTTATAAATTTCTTTGATGTTAATAGAAAGTATATTTGATTGGCTGGGCAGTTGATAAATTTATCAGGATTTGGATTAAGTTTTAATACTATAACATAATCTCAGTGATTGCCAGTACTAATTTCTTTGTTTGTTTTTTTTTTGCCTTGCTGTTGTTTTCTGAAATTACCAAGATTTCTGGGGTTTTTGTTGTAAATACTGCATGCAATATATATTTGAATATGTACACACATAGTATATATATTAATTTATTTCCTCATAATTAAGGTTCAAGGGTTGTGCGGAAATATGGATGGATCTATTCAAAATGATTATAAATCCAGAAGCGGAATTGAAGAAGATCTTCTAAGTTTTGCAATGTCCTATTCCCATGGAGCCGGAAACTTAGATGAGGCCCATTTAGCTGGTGATCCCTGCAGTTCTGGTTATGGAAGTGTAAGTCTCCGTCCACATTAAACTTCTGAAATTTGCTGAATAATTCATTTTATGGTATTTTAATCGTATCGGAATGGTACAGCACACACACACATATATATAAACGACAGAATACAGTGTAATTATTGGGGTGGAATATTTTGACCAGGCAACTCTATATGCTGAACGCCATTGTGCATTGGTTGGAAAAGAAGAAATCTTTGGGCCTTGTCTTGCCGTTTTGGTTGACTGGAATCGATATTTTGACATATGCATGCAAGATTCTTGTGCTTCACCTGGATCTCCGGAACCATTATGCACTGCTCTTGCTGCTCTGGCGGAAAGATGTGCAGCTGCCGGTTTCGAACTTGAACCAAACTGGATGGCACATCCGGAAGTCTTTGATCTGTGCGGAAGTATGATAAATGTTTAAAATTAGAAGTAATTGGTACTATCAATTTAAAAACTTAAGCCAATGAATATATCTAAATAAACCGTTCGTGAAAAATCAGTCATTTATAATGTCATTGATGTGATATTGCCTTTCGGGTAGTATCAGAGGTTTAACGACTCTCGGCTGATGAAATGAATAAATAATTCTTGTTTTCAGGCGTTGAGGGATATCAATGTCCGAATGGACAAGTGTTTTCGGATTGCGCACCTCATCAACCTTCTTGTAAAGACAATCAGTATCCCAGCCATTTACCGGATGACGACACATGTGTAGCAGGCTGCAAATGTGGGAATAGAGGAGATTTAGTAGATCACCAGAGCGCTTGTGTACCGCGAGAAGATTGCAGTTGCTACGAGTATATTTCTAAGAAGGTGTACAAAGCAAAAGAATTATGGAATAGAGCTTGCGGAAACTGGTGAGCAACTAATCAATGGCTTCATCCCACAACAGAGTCCGATGAAAATAATTAGTGTTACTTTGGTTTTTGTTCAACAGCATTTGCAGCAATGCAACTTGGGACTGCAGTAAATCCAACTGCGGTAAAACAATCAAATGTCCATTCAATCAGGTATTCGTTTCTAATGTTTCCAGCTGCGGAAGTACTTGCGTCAGCCTTGATGCGCCAGGATATTGTGACGCCAACGAATTCCGATTCGATGGATGTACCTGTCCATCTGGCAGTGTCCTTCACCCAGACGTAATAAGAATCTACAAATTTCTATGTTAAATATTAATTAGTGAATGCTGGTTATTTGATTATTTTAAAGAACTTGGCATTATTCTCCATTCGTTTCATGCTCACAAAGAAGTAAAACTTGATTTAAGTATTCTTCATCTTTGTTATTTAGGGGAATTGTGTGTCACCCGAAGATTGTCCTTGTTCTTACAGTTCCAAACTCTATCAGGCACGAGAGACAGTAACGATTGGATGCAAGACATTGTTAGTATAAGCTATAATTCCTAAATTTTATGACTAATTCCGCTATATAATAAAAAAAAATTATTACTGTTAATTGTGAAATTGAACTTCAGCCAATGCCAGAATAGACGTTGGAAATTAGTGATGAAATCCAATTGTCGAGCAACGTGTTCAGCAGTAGGAGACCCTCACTACAAAACGTTCGATGGAAGGTATTACAGCTTCCAAGGCCCATGTGAATACATCATGGTGCAGGAAAAGTCCGAGAAACTCTTTATTGTGACTTTAGAGAACGTGCCATGTGGATCACAGGGGGTAATTATATTTTCAGCCAGCTATATATTTTATATTTTACACATTTTGTGATTATGCGTCTGATTAAGTTATTGCATACAATTCGATGAGTCCATCCTTAGAATCTGACTGTTATTAAACTCTTCAAGACATCATTCGCTTAACGGTTAAATTTCACAGGTCACTTGCACGAAGTCTGTGACTGTAAAAGTGAAAAACACAGTAATTAAATTGATGAGAGGGTTAGAGGTCACAATTAACGACGTGCCTGTTGATAGTTCACGCCCCAGGACTTTCTTAGGTGGCATCATGGTTTCATCTGGTCTTTTTCTGGTTCTTTCTTTTCATCTTGGTTTCGACATCATGTGGGATGGGGGTTAGTCTAATATTAATCATATTATTCATATTATGTTTTTATTATTAATTTTAAAGTCTGGATGATTATTAAAATTATCAATGATAGCACTAATCATTGCCACATTACTATTCCATAACATAATATCAATTAAATAATAATTAATTTAATTCTTTAGTCCATTTTTTACTTGTTTTACTAGGGACTAGAGTATACATCAGCATGTCTGACCAGTATCGGAACAATGTGGAAGGGCTTTGCGGTAACTTCGATGACAATTACCAAAACGAATTTCAGGATCTCAAGTCAGGTACTCTCATTTCCACTCCTCAATCTTTTGGCTTCAAGTGGAGGGCTAGCAACCTTTGCAAAAGTAAAGGTCTCGCTGATGATTTCGATCCCTGTAAGGTAGTAATCTCAGATTAATTGATGATTTACGTATTTGGTATAATTCTTTTCTTTTATGTTAATTCTTAACTACTACCCATTTTCAGATGTCGTTTAAACCGTTTCTATCTTTCTATGACTGTGACGATGATAATAAATAAATAGATAAATAATGTTTATGTTAAAAAGATGTTATTTATTAAATAACCATAGATATAGTATAATAATAGATATAATAATCATATATCTTCAAGGATTTCCCAGAAAGGCTGAAATGGGCAGAACCTGTATGCCGAGTGATAACCGAACACGAGATGTTTGATGAATGCAGAAAGTTGGTGACCTCATTTAAAGAGTATTACAAGAATTGTCTCTATGACTCTTGCGGGTAATAAATTGATGGTTAACCTATTATTTGCTGATTAATATATTACTTGCTTCACGTTAAAAGTTCTTTATTCGTGCTTTCCATCGCTACATTTTTCGTGCAATTTTTCGGTATGTCTTGTAAATAATAATAAGGCAATGTGATGAAATTAAGGTGCGACCAGGGAAACAATTGCGAATGTACTTGTACTGCAATTGCCGCATTCGCACAAGAATGCAGTTTCAAAGGAGTTTATGTCAATTGGAGGTCCAACGGCTTGTGTCGTTAGTCATCTTTCGCTTATTTGGTGCCAATCGATGAAACATTAAAAACAATGAATTTGTTAATGCAGCTAAAATGTGCGAAAAGGGACATGAATATAAAGTATGTGGTTCTCCTTGCCGACAAACATGTGGAGACTACGGAAAGACGGGGAAAGGCAGTTGTGAAGCGTCGGAGTGTGTAGAGGGGTGCTTCTGTCAAGATGACTTTTATGAAAATGGTTGGAACATAATTTGAGATGAGAGATAATTTATTACATGAAAAAAATTTTCAACTATTCGATTTTAAATAGGAGTACTGTATCTATCATATATGATATATTCTTTTTACCTTTATCATATCATCTTCCAATATTCATATTTTTGTTTCATTATAAATAGAAGGTGAAATGATATAAAAAAAAGTATTCTTGAAAATGTTTCAAATTTCACATCTTCGCTCTCATGTCGAAGTTTTATAAATGTTTATTGAGCTCTAATCGAAATTAATCTAATAGAAATTTTGTCAAAGTTCGCTCACCTCGTACTAGTGCTTACCCCTTTCATTCTTCAGAGGATGGAGTATGTGTTCCTCTTTCGGAATGTAAGTGCTCGCACGAGGGCGCTTGGCTTTCCCCTGGAACAGTTGTTGAGGTGGACTGTCAAACATGGTTAGAACGTAAATTTAATTTTATGAACATCCTGTGCTATATTTAACAAAGATGTCAAAGTGTTTGTTCACGCAGCAATAACATTCGATCAATGAGAAAGTATACTTTGTGATTAATAATATAAATATTATACATAAATTATTAGTATTAAAACTTTGTTCAGTACGTGTTCTGATGCCGAACTGAGCTGTGGTGGAAAGCATTGCGTGAACAACTGCACAGATGATCAGTATTGGTGCAAGAATTCAACCAAGTGTATTCCCATGGCAAGAAAATGTGATGGAATTGTGGACTGCCCAAAGCAGTTTGACGAATTGGAATGTGGTGAGCTGTGCTTCTTTGAAATCTTTAGTTGTTCTGCTTAACTTTTAATATGTTTATGTTTAGAACGAGTGGGTTTTATTTATTTCAATAATTTGCACTTCCAGCGTGGAAATGCAAACCCGAGGAGTTTGCGTGTACCTTTGACGGAACTTGTATTCCCAAATCTCGAGCTTGCAACGGTTTCCCCGATTGTGGAGACGAAAGCGACGAGCGAAGTTGCAGTAAGATCATTTTTCTGGCATTGCCTAAATATTTATTCAACTTAAAATTACTTTGTGTGATTGTTGATAGATTGTTAAATCCCCATTAACTTTGTAACGAAATTTTTAAAATGAATTTTTGTTAGCCTCTTTTTAATGGTCTGACATTTATTTGTACATCTTAATTAGCTTTTCCATAAACATAAGTTAATTAATTATATATTATCAATACGTTTCGATAGGCAATCAAATTTCTATAAACCATGTTTTTAGACCAAACTTGTCCAAGGACATTTTTTGAGTGCCTCACTAAGAGATGCATACCTACTTCAATGGTATGCGATGGATTGGCAGATTGTGGTTTGGAAGACGATTCCGATGAAACTAATTGTACAGGTTATGGTGATTTCTCGAAATGTTCTATTATTCAATCAAATCCAAAAACTTCCTTAAGATTAAAACATTTACAAACGAAGGATGCAAAGTTTTGAGGAAATAATAACATAATACAACATAATATAATATGATTGTCTTACCAAGAAGGCAGTAGTAAACCTTGCATTATTTTGAAACTATTTTGCATATAAATTTTATCAATTTTTTTAGACATATGCAGCCCAATTGATTTTTTTCGCTGTGATAATTCCAAATGTAAGCCGAAGAATGTTCGATGTGATGAAGTGGACGACTGTGGAGATGGATCGGATGAATCTAGCTGTGGTAAGATAACAATAACTAATAATAGCAATAATAATAACAAACAATAATATAAATTATAACAACTTATTTATAATATTAAAAGTTTCTCTGACTACCACAAGTCCCTCAAAGCTGTGCCCTGTTGATATGTTAGCCGTAGACTTTGTTCATGGAGAGCAAACCTTTTCCATCAGGGTCAATGAGGAAATGGATGGATCCGATGCTCTTCTCGGCTCCCGAAAACATCTCGTTCTCACCAGTCCCAGACACGATTTTATTGTTATAGATAAACCTACCCCATTGGAAAGTTTTACTCTGAGAAGGATATCACTCTGGGCAAACGGGGCAATCACTTGTGAAATGAAGATCGTTGATGTAAACGGGGAAGAAACAAAGCATAGGGTTAGTTAGAAGATTAACAACAAAAATTGTTATTTTTTTCTAGGAATTATGGGATATCATATCAATATGATAATGAAAATAACAACAAAGTTTATCTTTATAAGCGAAGCATAAGAGGAGCTAAGTCTTCCATAAGCGTTTGCTGTTTATCATCAAAGGCACAAATGCAATCCATTTGGCTAACTTGATTCCTAAATATTTTGGATTGTAAACTCTATAGTAATTAAATATTTAAAAACATTATGTAGCTAATAATTAATGTCATCAGAGAAAGATCATTGAGAACACGGTGTCGTACGACTTCGATAATGGAGGATTATCAGATGTGCTGCAGATATTGCTTTATTTTGAATCTGGGTATGCTGTGAACGTGCAAAATGTAGAAGTGATTGCCTGTGTTCAAGGAGGTTATTAAATAGACACTTGTTCAATAATCGTCAAAAAATAAATTGTCAGGCTTTTAAAAACCAGCAAAACTATGTCTTTACGTTAAATGAAAAAATGCTATTGAAAATGCAATTTTCAGTAACAGAGTTCGGATATGGCACGAGACCATACGGGAGGTTACCAACCTGTCCCGATCCTCAGCCAATGTTCTTTAACAGCGACCTTCCTTCGCTAATTACTCTATATCAACGAGATTTCCGTAAATCGATGGATGCGCAAGACTCCTTGAAGTTCAGTCCCGTCTCAAAATGGCAGGTGAAAGTTAGTCCTGGCAACAACTATTCATACGTAGTCGAAATTGCCAAAAGATGTTACGGGGATTGGTACATGTCGGCAATTGAAATGACAGTAGAAGGTATTCGAGAATTTCAGATGATTGTTGGCTCGAGAGTTGTAAAGAATGTGGTGAGTATAAATGCGCTCCAAATGGTTAATGTCGAAAAGAAGTTTCGAAAGGGCTAATTCAAAAAGTCTTACACCTAGAAACTGAAAGATGGCCCTCAAAAATTCAGTTACGATGAACCGATATTTGGCAATCACGTTGGGTTTGCATTTAAAGCTACCAAGGAAATCCTCTCCATTAGTGGCTTTCACTTAACAGCCTGTTGTTTAGCACCGGGATTAGCTGAACCTGGTAAGCACTCAAATATTAGCTAAATGTTAATCAATATTATTTAAGATGAACGTATACTCACATCTTTTTACGTAATTCTACAGAGTTTAGAAGAGGAACCAGTCCTCTCCCACCTGGAATAACTATGGGGACAGATTCAGAAAATATGGCGGGCTCATTGCCAATTGGTAATAGTTAATTCAAATAAATATTATTAAATTACGTTAGCGTGATTTTGGTGACATAAATAATATATATTTTAGAAGCTGGTTTTCCAGTATTGAAGGACATTGGTGGGATGGACAAAGAGCCAGGAGTTTTCAAACCACAAAAACAGACCAAACCGAGCTTCAGAAGGAAAAAAATTACAAAAAGACGAAAATCTAAGCCAGGTATTGGCTGGGGAGGAGAAGTTATTGAAGGTGAATCAACTTATCAGCCTGGGGATATAGAAAGCTATGGGGCAGCGGAATGGGACAAATGGCCAGCCTGGTTTAAGACCACCTTTAACCCAGATAAAAAAAGCTTGAAAAAAAAAGAAAAAATAGATATGTCGACTCCTGAATCAAAAGATCAATTTCCATTGAAACAAAAACCTGCAGGTAAAGTAACAATAACTAATAATAACAATAATAATAAACAATAATATAATTTATAACAATGACAAACTTTAAGTTTATGATTAATTTAAATAAACACATATTAACATCTTATACTGTAGGTAAAATTGAAAGACTTCCTAAGCCTATAAAATCAAGCAAAGGAATCTCTGATGTATATGGAGGATGGCTTTTCTCAACTTTAAAGCCAAATGTTAAAATGTATCCAGAGTTTGATTTGGATGAGGAAAATTACGATTATTTTGAAGTAGACAACAGCAATCTGGAAAATCTGAGTAAATATCCCTATGAGTATGGGCTTTCAGGTGATGAGGACAGGTATTCAAGAACATCTGATTATGATAATGGTAAGAGATACCCAGGGGAAGCGTATTTTCGTGATCCTTCTTACTTTGATAAAAAATATACAGAAATTCATGGCTATCCAGAAAGAGACGATCTAGGAAAATATTATTTAGAAGATGAATATCCAGAACATGATTATCCCAGGTTACACCAAAGATATCCGGAAGATCAACAAAAAGAGGACTATTATCGTGAAGGTTCTGAGGAATGGCCTTATAGACCCGGGAAGCATAGGTACAAAAGTACTTCCAAAAAAGGTTTAAAACGGAAGTTGCTTACCGGATGGGATAATTATGGTCCAGACAAAGATTGGTGGGAACTTATAACACCAAATTCCGGAAAATTTAGGCCATTCCAAAGGAGTACAAAATCGCAGAGTAAAGTTTCAATGCACGGATTGTGGGATGAAAGCATTGATACTTCCGTATCTCCATCACTGAATGATCTTAGATTGCAGGTTTCTGATAAAGGATTTGATAAAAGTGACCAAAGTGGATCAGGTATGAGGAACATTAGAAATGCAGATTGTTTAAATGCTTAAAAAATCACATTCTTGTGATATATTTGGTTAATAGTAACCGATTGGTTATTTATCATTTTTAACTTAAGCATAACTGGAATTGACTTTTATTTAGAAGCCGGATCGTGTCGCAAGCCATACGTTATCAATATCAAGTGTACCTTTGATTATGAGGCTCAATTGATTAGTGAAAACAGCATGGTCATCCGTGATCTGAAGAAAAGTGACATATTCCTTCCTAAACCTCTTTGGTCTCCTCCAGTCAGTTTGGCAGGGGGATTCATTATTGCTATCACCAATCTGGAGGCATGTAACAATTGGTTTGTAGTGAGCATCAAGTTTGCCCTCAAAGGAGTCACCCAATTTTCTCTGTTCGTTGGTACACAATCTATTTTGTCAGAGGTACTTATCATATTATTAATATAATAATAACAACATATAAAAATAAATTATAATAATAAACAATAATGATATTGTTATTATGAGTAATAAATTATTATGAATAAAAATTATTATGAATAAAAATTATTAGAATAATAATTGAGGTTTTCATCTTTTCTGAATAATGACTCTTCTACTTAATGACGAAATGGATTTTGGTGAATCCACGAGTTAATCGATCCATTTGACACAACATTATTTTCTCATTATTTTAGATGGAAGTGCAAGGAGGCGAAGTAACAAAGATTTACAAAGAAGGAATCTTTGAAGGATCCACAGTCGAGATCATGGTCGAAGAAAGACGGAAGCGTTGTAGCGTGTACGACGTGGAAATTATCTATTGCTGTGGTAGGGTGTCTTTACAACTTTAGTGCATGGTTTTAGAATATACATTTCACGTAGATCTTCATTTCACCATTAGAAAATAGCAAAGAGTGTGATATTGACTCAATCAATATTTATTTCAAATGTTGAAGTGTGCTTCTGAATTTGAAACGAATTTTTAGAGCATGTTAAAACATTTAGTAATGATTTTCTAGCATTTTAATAATGCAGAATTTAATTAAAGGCAACAATTTAAATAAACATAAGTAGGGACACATATTACAAGTCAAAAAGTTGCGAAGTACGCATACGTAAAAAAAGTCTTTATAAAGCTATTGCTGCAGATATTGTTCCCGTGACGAGGCCATCCACCACCGCTCCGACCACGTCCACCACTCAAACCACCACCACCAGCAGCACCAGCACCTCCGCCACAACAACTACAGAAACAACGTCTGTCCCGACAACTACGCAAATTACCACTTTTCCGACAACAACAATCGCCGTTCCTACCGAAATGCCTACCACTGTTGTAGAAACCACTCAAGGTTTTGCATTTTAAACTTTTCAACATCTAAAGATATCCACAATGAATCTTCATAACAAGATTTTTCAAGAAAATGTTTTTAAAATGTTTGTTTTAGCTACGTCTACAATAACGCCCCAGACAGCTATTGAATGTAAGTTGGAAAAAAGAAATGTCCTGGAATGGGCAATCGACAACTCTATACCTTGTCAATTTCCAAGTTCAGAGTTTGAGATTACCACCTGCAGAGGAATTTGTGAAAGTTATACACAGGGGCACGTGGCATTTGTTAACGGTCCTTTTATAAATCCAGTCAGGTATATTGTTATGTTTTATCACTATTACTAATCGTCTTTTTTTTTGTCTTTGCAACAAACTGATGAAAGTTCTCTAAAACTAGATGTAATCTTCCACAGTAATCCATGTTTATGCCATTTCTTCAGATCCTGCCAGTGTTGTGGTGGAACTGGATCCTTTATCAACATTACTGGAATAAACTGCACTGGACCTGGTTTTACACCGAGTGAAGCTCAGATTTTGACAGTATTCGTATATGACACGTGTAACTGCCAGGAAGGTCATTGCCTGGATGGGGACGGACGTTAGTTTTAGAGTCCTTGTCATGTTTTAATTCAACAGCATTCATTAGATAAGTATAAAAGGACTCCATTAAATATTAAGAACACTCGCATTATTAAAGTGACAGATTGAGTAAAATATAACTAAATATAATATTGCAGCTTCTACAACCACAGTTCAAGCAACGCCAGCACGTAAGCCCTAGAATTTCCTCAAATTTGGAAAGCTTGTTCTCGAATGTTAATTTATTGTGCATTAAACAAATTAATCATTTATTAGCATTGTGTGATTCAAAATTGCCTCATCTGTACGTAAAGCCAAAATCAAGAAACAATGTCAGAATAGTCCTCCTCTTACAATCTGGTCAGCCGGTGATCGACAGAAATATTAGGGACTTGGTACGACTTGGTAACATGATCATCATTAAGTTCAAATTAAACTACGTTTCCTATATTATGCAGATAGCTAATAATTTCAATAAGTTCAATTTTTCATAGAATTATTGAATGTGACACACAGGTTTCGGAAAAGAAATTTTGGTCACCTCCAGCCATACTGCAAAAAGGATTTGATATTACTGTGGACATCTTAGAGGAATGTAGTACACAGTGGATCATATTGGGAGTGAAGTTTCAGATGAAAGGAGTGAGAACATTTAGCCTAACCATTGGAAATACTTTGGTGATTGACTATGTGAGTAAATTATTTTGCAAAGAGTCTTGAACAATTTTTGAATATTCGACGGAAACATTTAGGGAGATGCAGAAGATGGCTTGTCCAAATTTGTGAAGGAGGGGGTGTTTTACGGATCATCTGCGGTACTAACCATTCACAAGAGATTCAGAGAGTTATACATTAATTGCTTCGAGATGGTCGCTTGCTGTGGTTAGACTTTAAAAATATTTCATTTTATTTTATCTATTGCTGCTACCGTTGTCACAAAGAAGGCTATTTAGTGCATTTAGTGTATGTATGTATATATAAATCATACATATAAATTAATATATATAATACATATTAATCATGTAATTTGAAGCACTTAACTCTTATTCGTCGTACCCAGGTAGCACGACCTTAGAAATGACAACTCTTGCTCCTGATTACAGATGATTGATATGTTGGTCACGTGCCTCACAGTACAAATAAATCGTCTAATAACATTAAATTAAAGTTTGTCTTGATCTAAGTAACATCTTCCATGCTGTAACTCCTTGACTTTTTAATAAAAGTATGTATTGATATGCCTTTATGCTTTAGTGGAAACATTGATGTAAGTTTAAATGGGTGAACGGATTAATACTGGGTGATCCCTGGATCCAGATAAATGAAGAATAATTAAAATTATATTGCTGATTAATTAATTTAGTAGTTAATTAAATTGAGTGGCAATATAATTTGAGAATTAATTAATTGGTACTATTCAGAGTCTTTGGTTATGAATCTAGACAAATAGATTTATCTCGAAAAGCAGAGCGAGAGTAATAGAAACAGCACATTCCAATTCTTATACAATTGAGCATTGTACATCTTCCAAGCCATCTGAACACTTTCAATAAATCTGACCTTCTATAATTAGTTTGAGGAACGGGTTTATTGCAATACATAAACATAAAAGTCGGCTAAAGATGTTTTAATACATTAGGGAATATACTAACTAGTTAAAAAGACTCGTCGAAAGAGACTTTCAAGATAGGAGTTTCACGTTTTGGATGAGGTTAACCAAAACCGAGTCTTTTTTCAAATAAAAGATATTTACAAGCAATGACATGAAAACAACTGATAAGATTGGGTTAAGGATGAGATTGGAATTAAGGTTAGGGTTAGAACGAAAGTCTCGGACCGATGAAGTAAGTTGCATTTCACTTGAATGATAATTGCAATAAAACTTATGCATCTTTCGAATTTGGAAAGTTGCGATGAAATTGCTGAATGGCAAACTTTGCCGAGTCTCCGAGGCTAAAAAGCTGGGCCGTAAGATGTAATGACGGAAGGAACTCTTTTTCGAGCAGTGTTGATACGGCTACATAAAAAAAAAAAGATTACTCAGAAATAAGAACAATTAAAAGAATTTAAATTAACCATGTCCGAATGCTAACGAATCTGCGAACTAATCGACTAATTAATGTGGTGAGGGCGTTGTCATTTAAAGGCCTTTAACATTACATTCTGCACAGCATTATTTGTGGCTTTTTCCGGCATGATTCATCAATAATCTCAGGTCAGAGTTCACGATGACATCGATTATAAAATTTGTAAGGCTCGGAACGTTACATGTTTGATGCTACATTTTGTTATGTCGCTTTTCAAGTTCTACTCATTCCAAAAAGTCCCGAAATCATATCATCTGATCCACATTGAGACTTAAGACATAGAGCCCCGGCCTGCTACCTCTATCCCTTTGGGCGACCTCGTATCTCCTGAGGTTCAATTTAAAAAAATATGACAGACTGACGTCTTGAGCAATGCCTTGGGAGCATCGGCTATATTTAGCGAATTGTTGGAACATTCGTGACGGACAATTATAATAGAGTAACCGAGTAATCGCGAAAAAATCACGATTATACAGAATTTGTCATCGCGGAGGCATCCACACGACTGTACTCTTTTTATGTCGAGTGAGAGGGAGTGTGCTTCGTTTTAAGTAGTCGAACATCACATAACTCTCCGCCCTTAAAAAACGACCTCTCGACCTTTGAAGTCTTTTTTTAAATTCCTTCTTGATTTTTTTTTTTTTTTGAAGTAATTATCTTTTCCTGCGATAATCGTAAAATGTAGTTACTTCGAAATAATATTTAAGCACGATATAAGACGGTAAATGTTATGCTCTCTTAACCAATGTTATGTGATATTTATGACATTATTTTAAGTAATAAATCGTTTTATTCCAACCAGAAGATGGTGATTTTATTTAAGGCTGTTCTTTATTTGGTTAACAAGTTATTTGAATAATTTGAAGACTTTACTGTGCACTATAAAGCTTAGAGCTAGCGTTGTTAAGTTGCTTTCGTATAATCCACCTTCTGTTGCTTGTCGCTTTCAGCGTCTTGTTGAAGTTGTCTTTAATACTGCTGAAGATAATTTGGGAATGAAAATAATTAGAATCTATCGCGCTGTCACTGCAGCCTCGTGGCCTGAATAAAAACATTTCGTAGTCTCTTCATGTATAAAGCGGTTCGTGCGATCGTAAAGTCATTTACGTGGAGTATTTTCTATATATTACAAATATTCAGTCCTTTCTTAGAATTAATTAGAATCAACTTTGTTCAAGGTTTTTATTCATTTGGTTCGACTTTGGGATTTGAGATATTACCAGGGCACTTTCTTTGTATTATTAAAACTAAAGCGATATTATTAAAGCAGGCCATCATCTTTCAGCTACAATTTACATAATATTTAAACTTAATAATTCTTACATTAACAATTTAAATTACTGAACATGATTTATCATTCAATTAAGAAATTTGGAACGAAACAGATGGAAAGAATAACCGTTTTAATCGTTTCCATACTGTTTATCAGTGGTTAGTCGAGAATGCATTGTATTGTGCGACATTAAATTTGAGCCCCGTAATATATATTAGAAATATAATATTATTATTAATATTAATAATTATTATAATTTATATTCATATATTAACTTTATGGCGACACCGTTATACTCTACGTTGAGCAAGAATAACTTAAAATTTCTTAAAATTTGTGATAATAAATATTTTTGATAATAAACATCCACTGCAGGACACACAGTTAACATGCATTGCTTAAATTATATTTTGTAATAACTTTTATTTTATTACCGTTTATTAAGTAATACTACATCTTGATTAAAATCTTATTAAATTCTAAAAATAATGCATCGGAAAAATTCCACAGGCCCATGAAAGGCCTCACCATTGAATAAATGTTATCATTTTTAAATTATAACATAATTTTATAATTTTTATAATAAATAAATTTTCTTCATTTATCTCAGAAATAGCAAGCCAACATCAAGCTGGATCCTGCAACCTCGCGACTTGTTATCCAAAGTTAACGACCAATTCGTCCAAGCTGAATGCCCTGCTAGTCTTTGGCATATTCGAAGTGCCCCTTCATGAAAAGTGCCTGTGAGTTTCTTTGGAATAACAAATTAATTGTTTAGCTCTACTCATTCTGTAGTATTAAGTCGAGAAGGGTTACATGTATGCTTCCTTTTTAAGCAGAATTCATAACGCTATTCGCATGTGCAGTCGAATATCATTGAACTCTTTCTGTCATTATATCTATACTTCTAGGTATAAGTCAATGTTAACCTTTTCTTATGCATTTTTTACCGTAGAGGAATAAATTTTATATAATGTAAAAAATAACAAATAGTCGTTAACTAGGTCAATTACCGTTGTGGGTACATAATTATGTGAAATTATCATATTGTAATATAAATTAAACTTCGAACTAACAATGAATATCGATTAACATCTTCCAAATAGAATGTTTGCTCAAGCTGACCAATGCTTCGAGTCGCTCCTCAGTTCTTGTCAAGGGCAGTCAAAGGCCAGAAAGTTTCATGTTGATTCTTGGCAAAATGCCAAAAAACTTTTTGACTACATATGCGTGGAAGAATACATCGGTAGATTGAATTGATTCATTGATTTATAACAATTATAATTATAATAACAAGTATAATTATGAATTCTAATTATTTGCATTTTCATCGTCATTGTCCTCGTGAAATGTCTTCCTATCTTTAATAATTAATTGAAACATTATCGTGATCAAGAGTGGCACTAGAATAATTTGCAGATTTTAATGAAAACCAAGCATGCTTGAAAGAGTTGGCGCTGAGTAGCGGAATACAAAAATGCGACTCTTACTTCTCTTTCAAAACGTCCGGAAACTCCGTTTGCGAGTAAGTTTGAAAAGCATTTGTTGAAGTCGATGTGGACTTTTTTGATAATTGCCAGCTTTAAAAGGACCATAAAAAAAATCTGGCTTTTAATAAATATACGTTCGTCAGCTTTTAGCAGGATTTATGCATTAATTAAGATTAAGTAGATTAATCGAAGTAAAAAAATATCCAGAACTTTCTAAAATGAACTTGGAAAAAACGTAGGTTGTAGAGAGTTTTCGTGATGTGTTGAGTACCATCTAGGTTGCTTGGTGTTCTCAGACATAGACTGACTACAGACAATTTAATAAACATCAATATATTTAACATTGACATCTTTAACGTGACAGTCTTCCTAGCGTTCTGAGTAAATGCGTAGAACATGAAACAAGCCAAATGTGCCCGGGGGAAGGTGCTGCCATGGTACCGAAGATAGTTAAGATGGTGGATATGTTTCTCAACGACATGATTAACATCAACAGTAGTGTCTGCTCTCCTGGCCAATATACCACCACAGAAGGCCCAAAGACTCGTTCTGAATTGGAAATTAAAGACTTGACAAAATTTGGGCATCATTTTGAGAAGGATGAAGGCATAGCACACATTCCGAAACATAGTTCAACCGATCCACCCGTCCACACCTTTGTCCTCACGAGACGATATCATGGATCCAAGCGCACCTTTATTCCTAAAAGACGCAAGGATGACGAAGATGACGATGACGATTCCGATCTGGATGATACTGGTCCGCAGAAGACTGGGCAGCACAATGACTTATGGAAGAACGAAAACCAGCGAGGAGGTGTTGGAACTGCCAATACGAAAGCACAGGACGTCCACCGTCATCATCATCATCATCGCCACCGCCACCGAGGCCACTTGGATAGCAACAGGACAAGTAACGCCAGCTATGAAATTGACGCAGAAGATGAATTCGGTAGAAGACATCGCTTGAAGCCTGGTAAATGACCACTTTTAATTCGTAACTTATTCATTAAGAATGCAACTTAGCCAGTGTTTTATTCAGGTCCTTTACTTTCGAGCTATTTCAAATTTATGGGGGGTGAATAGCTCCTATCCCCGGAATTTTGCTGTGTTCAGAATGAGCAGAAATATTTACAGATATGCAGATTATATATATGCAGACAATTACTCTGCTGGTTTTAGGGGGAGAATTTAAGATTTTACTGGAATTTTAAGATATCTGAACGAAATACCTAACTTTTCTTTTTTGCAATAGTAAAATAGCGATTACATACATACATATATGACTATACATACATGCTATAAATATAAAACATAAGCTCTTTATGGCTAGGCACTATAAATATAACATAATAGGTGTGAGTTTGTTCTTTAATTTAACTATGGCTAAAGAAGATATTAATAAAATACTATCGTAAATATGAGCATTTCATCTAAAGCTCTTGCACCTTTTTTAGACCAAGAGCGGCTAACATCCAACAAAGGACCGATGGTATCATCATTCGTTCTGCTTGCATCATCTAACATAATAACCTTGATCCTTCAATCATTGATTTAACAATTATTTTATGAAAAATTAATATTTATTCTCTGTAAAACCCTCGCTTGCAGATTTAAATCGCCCAAACTGCGCGATTCTCTGTTGCTTACATACTAATAAAATGGATTCATAACCTGTGGCGAATGAATAAGTATATTTTTAATTTAATTTTATGTCGGCTTTGGTCATCTCAGCCCGAAATATTGCCCTTTTCCTCGGAATTTCTTCGGACTGATAATGGTATTTTTTCTTCGTCTTGTAAATTCGAGTAGCATTTTCAGACATCATGGACGAGTACATCCAGTAGCCCATCTTCTACTAATGATTCTTTCACCTATTAATGTATTTTGTTTGGCACGGAATTCGTAGGCCACGGTTCCATCTGGCCAGTTTTGCACCAATTGTCAAAACATTATTTGATGAATAGCTGGGAATAATTACGAGGTGCTATTTCGGAGTTACATATAACAAAATTGTCAAAAAACCTCGGAGCTGCGAATTGTTTTTATTAATTTTTTTCCTAGTTTTTTTTTTTCTTTTTGTAGAAAACTCTTAGAAAGTCTTCGTATCACGAGGCATCTGTCTTTAATTAAGATTTTTGAAGAAGGAAAACAAAAAATCAGAAGTCTCGTTCCTCCACGAGAGCATTCGTCACTGCCTAATTGCAACCAAAATAATAATCATAATTATCGTTTTATAAATAAATATTACTATTTTTAGCAAACCGTCGTTATGCTTAATTTCATTTTACAAAAATGCTTATTTCTAACGTTAATTAGTTACAAATCGCGTTGCATAAATACATTCAAATATTGACAAGTTATTATTATTATTATTATTATTATTATTATTATTATTATTATTATTATTATTATTATTATTTTGACCAGTAAAATCTTATAATTAGATTTATTAAGTTGATTTGAGTACGAAACATTTTTTCAATTTTCAAAAAATAAATAACAAATCTAATTCCATTGCGCACAAGAAAAGAAGCTTAAAGTTTTTTAAACCTTGTTTTGATCAAAGTTTTTCAATTCAGATTACAAGGTCGATACAAATAAGCAAATCAAAGTACAAAAAATTAGAGCAAGTAAAAAAAATTGAGTCAAACAAATCAAATACAATATTGATTAGCTATTTAAGTTATAGCTTCACCATCTTGAATCAATGTGTGCCAGCAATCAATGTTAGGTAGCCATTTTCCTTTTGTTATCTTAAAGCATTAGCTCCGATGAATCTAGTTCGAATGGCATTTTTAGGGGAGACATGTAAAGATCTTCTAATGTTCGCGGTGTGCTTCCAAATTCCCATTTCCTCGAATCTTGGAAATGATTGAAATTTTCCTTGTTGGAGGGCAAACTTACATAGCTTCCATCAGGAAGATAGCTTCGATTATCAAAACGACCGAGTGTTATTGGTTTATCGGAGCCGATCGAATCTTTATCGCGCCAGTTAATCAGACCCTTGCTGCTTCTTCCCATTGAATCTCTCACCAAAAAATTTCCTGGAACTCGCTTATGGTTCATATTTTGAAGATGTGAAACCACAAACGAACCCGAAGAGTCCGATGAAATAGTAGAATTTGTGGACAACGTCGACGACGAAACTCGCTTATTTTCTAGTGCGTCTAGGGCTAAAATATAACCGTCCTTCTTGCCCACCAAATCAGACTTCGAAAGTGAACTTGAAAGATCACTTTTAGCATGGTCAGAATTATTGACTGTTGTCGAAAAAGTACAAATCATCGGATTCGGTCCGAATTTAGTCTTCATGGGGTCAAAGTTGCTTTCCAATTCGTTTGCTGAAAGAAGTGTCTCTTTTGAGGAAATCAATAGGTCGTCCGATGTATCACTGTTACAAACATTTGTAACAACCTCAACACCTGACCTATCCTCAACAACATGCGCTCGTCTATTTTCCATTTTGATCCCTACATTGTTTTTTCCTAAAGGGGTAACAGGGCAAAAATTACATTTGTGCGTTTGTTCTAGCATTTCTCCTTTCGATTCACATTTCTCAATTAAGAAATCCGTGCTAACAATGGAGGAGATATCAGGATCTGTAATTGCCCGGTCACGGACATCGGCAGAAATTTGCCTATTTTTGTTACAGCATTCGGTAACCCCCATGTTTGACACTTCATAGGAAGAACAATTTGCATCAAGTGCGTTTGCATTATTTGTCAAGTCGTCGCTCCTGTTATTTTTAAGTTCATAATCGGGTGTCAATCCTGAACTCGTTTCACTTAAGAAATCGTAAGATATGGGAGTGATGGATTTAAGCAAGCCACTCTTGGATCTCTCTGGATCATTTCGCAGAATTTGAGATTGAAAAATACATTTTAATGGGAGTTGGTTTTCTAAGCCTTCAAGCGGTTTGTCTCCACAGATTTGGTTAAAATTTAATTCGTTTTTGCTAACTTTAAGCAAATCCATTGCCAGTTCAAAGTCAGGTTTTTTTACTTCCGTTTCTAGAAAGTCTTCAGCATCTAAAATAGGCTCTCCTCTTTCATTCGTGCCTGCATTATCCTCCTCAAAGTTTGATTTATATTTTGGCTTATAAACAATTGAGTCTCCTTCTATCGGATGGATCGAATGATTTAATCTCGCATTTGAAAACGGTTGGGTGAATGGATCAACAAAGAACATCTTACTACTTGGAGATGAGGCAATTGAAATTGAATTGGACCTTCCAGTTATATTGTTTGTTTCTTCATCAATATATTTAATCCGCGCATTGGGCTGATTTTTTGTTTTTTCTTGAGAATCAGATTGAGTTTCGCCGGTTATTTCACTGACATATTTTAATGAATCATTTGTTTCTGTTTCTAGATCAAATTTATGTTTAACTTCTGATTCTTTCAAGTGCTGTAGATTAGTTGAAGTTTTATCTAGAAAAACAAGGCTCTCGATAGTTTTATCTTGTGGACTTTCATTTCTTGAAACTTCTTCTTGGATTGTAAAACCAGTGTCAGATCCCATCAAGCTGTCAGTAATAGATAAAAGGTTAGCCTCTCCATGACGGTTTAAGGTATTCGGCTTCTTTTCTAAGTCCGACCTGCTGTATGACATCGATAAAACGATGTCCGACTTCCTTGGCGGGGTTATTGAAGGGCTGGGGGTTGTTACGCAGGAAAGGGAGGGATTTTCACAAAGAAGTTGAGGATTGGATGTTGAAAAATATGTCGATTTTCCATCATGTTGATTCTCTCCACTCAGCCTACAATCACCTTCAAATTCTAGTTTTGACAAAGTATCAGATGTCGAAGTTCTGAGAGGATCAGAGGAGACTCTTTCCGGAAATTTCATTGACGTATCCGACTCTGGAGGCTGAAAAGTTTCCGAGTGCGAAGAATGTTCCGATGGAGGCGGAGAAAACCTAGAGACGTCGGGAGAGTAACTGTCTTTTTCGAGGAAAGCTGGAGATCTTCTCGTCGTCGGATTCTTTCGTGCACCATGTTTTGATTTAAAGTGCGAAAAAAAAATCTTTTGATCGCCAAATATGTTCAGTGTTTGTTTGCCTGATTTCTTGACCTGCTTTGTAACTCCGAATTTTGTTGAATCTTCGAAAGTAGGCTGCTGTTTGTTTCTTGAATATACTTGAAATAACAAAGCCTTAGATGATTTCTGGAGATCGCTTGTCAATTTTTTATTCGCTGCATTGGGGTCATTTTTAAAGTTCGTCGTGGTTCCAACTTTATGTCTTGAAGAAATTGTCTTTGGGTACCTTTTGGATAAAGTCTGAAGCAATCGTGTCATTGCTGACGCGGGCCTGGCCGAGTTCAGAGACATTTGAACATCCGTTCTTTTATCAGCTACTCTTTCTACATTTACATTCCCGGAAAATCTACCGGGATTGGCGTTTTGGACGGGAGCTCCTTGAATTTCTTTTGAAGGGCAATGATGAGACGGAATTTCAAATGCATGAGCGATGTCGGTGCTGTTGTCCATATAACCGTTAGATACTTCGTTACTTTCAGAATTGTCTCTCTGGTCTAATGCTATTTCATTATCTGGGTCTGTTGGTATATTTTTTGGAGTAAATAATTTAACTTTACAACCTTCTTTGTTCTTGAGTGTGCTGATTGTTAAGTCAGCTGGTGGTTTTACTTCAGGAATATCTTCGGAATAGGCATAATAAGACTCATTTGATACTATGCCTTTTCTTGTATTTTCGATAGACTCGTAGTTGCAATGTTGGCTCTGGAATGACGAACTTCTACCTAAATTCTCTTCCTGATTAATTGTTGACTGTTCGAATTTCGTTTCTTCGAGGGGATCGGCAGTACTGGGAATACTCATTCGCTGAAAATGATCGCTTTCGTAATCGGTTAATCGGTAATCAAGGTCGTGATCTACGATTAAAGTTATACTTTCTTCGATTTCGTCAGAGTTTTCTCTATTCATTAAACTTGAACTGTACATCCTAGTTTTATTATCATTACCCAAGTGCCGAGGATCACCTCTCTCCAAAAATTCTTTAACAACTTCATGTCGTTCGTTTGATTTTGTATCATGCGGATCGGCGAATTTACTCTGATCTTCACAGTTGTTGTTGTGGTTGAATCTTGGCCAGTCACAAACACCGAAGTCAGCCGATGAGAATCGAGAATTCACAGGAACAAGTCGATTCGAATCTCTACGAAATTTGGGAGAGTCATTCGAAAAATAATCTCTTTCAATTTTCGGACTGAATCTTTCATCATTTGCCCCCACTAAATAGTAGTAAGACTTTGATGTTTTAGAGGCGTCAGTAAATTTCTTCTCCAGTTCGGTTTGTTTCATTTTCATAAACTGGGAAAGGTCGTCCAATTTGTGTTTTTCGTCTATCACGCTGAGAGGCATGAAATCACGCAATTGATCGAATCTTGCTTCGTGGAGATCTCTGGCATAAGAGAATCTAGTTGACTTTTCTGGTCTCAGAATTTCTATGAACGGGATTTGGGCGATTTCAGAATCTAACGAAGTTGCCAAAGTGCAGGATGATTCTGATGGATGGGCCTCACAAGAAGATGTCTTTGATTCTGAAGACCCTGAACTCGGGGACTTATTATTGTTGCTTTCTTTTTTAGGCCTTTCATGAAAACCTTTCGAATTTCCGATTCGTTCAAAATCATTTTCATAATGTCGTCGCGTGCTAATAGTTTTGTTTCGCAGAGGTTCGACAATCCTCGTTGGATCCCCCGCTTCAGAGATGCTCAGCGCCGATCCTATGGCTCTTGCAATGACCGATGAGGATAACGAAGAAGACAGAGAAGTAAAGCGAGAGTTGATTTCATGCGAACGCGGCTCCTCGAGCAACTTCGTAAGTTCAACTCCCGGACGACGATCATCATCGACGCTTACAAACCTGGAACTGGGATCTCGACGAACTCGATGACTCATTCCGTCATGGAAGGAGTAGTCGCTTCCGTGGCCAGGATCAAATTCCGTGACTTCTTGTCTGAATTGGACCTGCTTAGAGGGAGATTCCACTTTTCTTTTTTCTTGTGCCCTTGTTTCTTTGCTAGAATGTCCTGCCTTTTCAATTAATTGTTCTAATATCATTAATTAATTTTCTAACAGAATATTTTACGAAAAAAAAAAGCAAGATATGATTGAAAAAATAAATAGATTATTTCGAAATTAAAATTATGAAAAGAATTAAAATGCAAACAGTTAGAATACTTTGTGAAAATTCGTAAAATTACTTTTGGATATATCTGGGCATTGTTTTGGCTACGATTGAGAAACTGACAAATTTTAGAATCGTCGTGTTTCGTTAATGGCAGCAAGTTCGTGATTGGCCTGCAAGGTTTAAGCGTGGCCAACTTAAATTCCGGATGACGCAATCTCGGGGAAGGTCCCTTATTTTCAAATTCATCTTTCGATTTGTTTTTATCAGTCTTCTTTAATTCAGCCGTTGTTTTCGCTGGTGACATTGTATTCTGAGTTTGTGAATAATTTGAAAGAATAACATTCGGTGGTGCAATTGCAAATGTACTTGCGACGGATGCGTTGTTAATGGTGAGTCTCGTTTTGGCTTTGGGCGATTTTGTCCTGATTATGTATTCTTCGAAAGTCATGTTTGTCTTAGATGAACTTTCATATCTTTTTAAAGAATCTGTCTGTTCATTTTTGTCTTTTCTGTCTTTTTCTAGGAAAAGATTCGTTGATCCTTCTACCTTTGGAACGACTGAACTGCTCGTCTTCTCCAATGTCTGCTGAGAATTTCTAAACGGAGAGGAGGGGCCATCGGAGACAGTATGGCTCAAAGGAACAGGTTCTGATAACTTGTCACAAGTTTGTGCATCTGTAGTTGAATTAGACGAACAAATCAATTACTGAACATCAATCTTCATTTTAGCACGTTAACTACCATACAATGTTATGTTATGTTATATGTTAAATGTTAATATTTCACTTAATATGCCTTTGCAATAAAAGGTTGCCTTACTCATGTCATTGATTTATCCAATAAAGTTTAAATTGCAGGTTGCCGTGGTGACAGGGATAGCGCTACGGTCATGGTTAGGGGTTAGAGCTAATCCATTAATTAGTTAGGTAATTTTTACTAATTTGCTTGATTTACATGACATAGAATTGAATTTTGGTTCTGATTACCCTTTGAATATTTTAATATAATTTTTCAAATGTTCTTTTTTTTTTAATCGACAGGTGACGCAATGGTAAATGATTTAGTATTTGACTTTCGGCAGAGATGATCACTGCCTTGTAGTTCTTTGGTTTAACATGCAATATTTCTCGTCAATTGTCCATTGTTAGGGAAACAGAATTAAATCAAAAGCAATTAGTGAATCAATTAAATATTTTTACCATTCAGTAGATCACAAGATTCGCTTGTATTCATTTGGAGACGTGTTTGGCTGGGTTTTTTAGCAAGGGAAGATTCATACTTTTCCTTTCCTGCGCTGTTGTTTGATTGCTCTTTGTAATGATAGGATAGGTTGAAATCCTGCATGGCTTGCCTCCACTGATCGTCCAAAATGTCTTCACCATCAGCGAAACTCACTCTTGGCTTTTCCCTTCTGTTATCGTTTGAAGGAGCTTCAATGGTATGACAGACATGATGCATTTTTGAACCTTTAAATAATTCGGCTGCTCATAATTTTGTGACTTAATGAAAGAAAATTTTAGTAGTGTTTTTATTTGATATTTTGGAATTGAATTATTTTGTTACAAAACGGGAAAAAACGTAATTTATCTCAAAAAAGATCACCATACAAAGTCAAATCTATTTCCGTAATTGATCATCGAATGGATCGTTAAGCATTAAAATTTGAATTTAACAAAAGAAGAAGAATGTTGTGCATACGTAGTCATTAGTAAGTTGCGACGATAGAGAGCTTACAGTGATTTCTGCATAAATTTAATGATTCAAATGGCTTCCAAGATGCGAAATGGAACCAATAATAAGATTTTTTTTTGTAGTAGAAATGGCTGGAATTTCAATTTATTCGGTCATTGAATTCATAAGAACTTAAGACTCACCAACATCCGTGCTCATCAAACGAGGTGGCGGGAGAGGTGCCAAACGTTTCTTCCTAGTTGAATAAACTTCTTCTTTAGGAAACTCGGTTACTGTCGGATTCTCATCGAATTGGTTGGAACGAGAATATGGATTATCAGATAGCGGGTGAGTCTCTGGCCTGTAAATAACCGCTCCATTTGATGAATACAGTCTTCCACCCAGCCGTTCTCCGCTCAGTAAATCCGAGACAAATGGCTTTCTAGGAGGAGGTGGAGGTGCAGGTCTTTTGAAAGTATTGTGTTCAAAGTATTCCCAAGAAAACTGTTTTGAGGTATCCTGCGATAACTTTTCTTTGTATTGTTGCGAAGGCACCGAAACTGTTTTGGTTAATCCATGCAACAATGGAGCGATCGGAGGAGGAGGCGGGGCATTTCTCTTTTTTCTGGAAAGATCTGACTTGTCTCTATGAATCGCTTCCAGATTCTTTTCGTCACCGCAGCTGTTCAATGACGACTCGGTTGAGGTTAAACTTTTGTCAGAAAGACAGCCGCTGTACATATTTTTAGTTTTCGATCTTGTTGAGAAAGGATTTGGGAAAGATGGCCTTGAAACGGAAAATGCCTGTTTCGTCTCCGGTATGAGTTCGATCACCTCTTTTCCGGCGGGCCTCTTTGTTTCACATAATTTGAGTGAATTTTTTTTTATTGGATAAAATCTGTGTATCTCTTCCTGTTCCTGTTGACGCTGATGATCTAATAAATCTTTAAGTTGACAGAACTGGCTGTAAGTCTTTCCTTGAGTTAATGGACGAACGTTGTTAATGTCACAAGCCGTGCCTTTCTCGATATCCGACGCATTTGAGATTTTAATTCCAGAGTGGTTTTCTGGAAACTTCTTATCCAAAAATGTAGACTTATCGGCGATAGTAGGCGAGTTCGTGGTTTTACCACTTGTTCGCCTCGAAAGCACAAGATATTTTGGATAACCTTGTGACAATGCAGATTCAGATTCCAGTGAAAACTCTGATGAATAGCATGATAAAGATGATAAAGATGAATTTTTAGATGTTTTTGAACATTTAATAAAAGTTTTGCTAAGTGGACTTGAAGACTTCTTGAGAATAGGCTTGCTCGAAACAGATTGTTTTTTGCGAAGTGTCGTGGTTACAGTTTTAGTTGGTTTGACAACTCTCGTCAAATGTCCCTTATGGCGTGAGTTGGCCAACTGGAGCGCACAACCCGGAAAAAATTTCTTTAGGGAGATGGGAGCTTCTACGACGTTCTTGCATGATTTTGCTAAATAAAAAAAAACAAAATATTTAATCGTATTGAAAGATTTCAATTTCATGTTCTATTCAATGCAAGGATAACCAATTCAAACCTCGAACTTAAAAACCATCGATCAACGAAACGAATGCAGATGTGTTACGGTGTTAAATAGTCCAAATGTGTGTGTTTGTGTGTGTGAGAGAGAGAGAGAGAGAGTGAGAGATTGAAGGGAGGGATAAGAAGTCTTTGGAGTGGTACATACATTAAAATGAAACTTGTAACTTCCATCCTCAAGAGATTACTTCGATGTAATTCATTTTTTAACTGTTTTAGCCAAACTTGGTCATGTTATGGATCGTATTGCGTAAAGGTTGATTCCTTCAAGTCGTGAATGTTAAGTGATGAAAGTTAATATACATCAATCTCTCATTCACTCTCTCTCTTAGTCAATTTGCTTCGTACCCTTGTGTGATAGGCATTGTTCATAACGGCGATTTTTTTTTCCAACACAGCTCTTGAAAGTTCCTTTTTTATTTAAACCGTATCTGGTATGGCAGATCACGAATGTCATTTGCATTTGTATGTTAAATTTTCTAGCTGTGACTAATTTGAACGACACGTATAATCTTACTGAGTGGACAACTGAAGCCATCTGAAAAAACCTAACAAAACCTGCCTAACGCAATCGTTCCGTTTGGATAACATGACATTAGAGTAATACGACATTATAATTATGTTTCTGTGGTTTCATATGGGTTAGGGTTAGGGCTAATGATATAACCATATATCGTTTTAATGTATATTTTTAATTATCTAATGTATTGTCCCTTTCCAATAATTAAAAATTCCGAAAAGGAAGATATTGATACCATTTTGCAGCAATACCATTTTATAACAATTTATGGCGGTGATCTGATCAAGTGACCGATTAAGAATTTTTAAGTTAATTGAAATAATGAAAATAAATAACAATCGTGGAAATGACTATTTTAAGTGTTCGAACAAACCAGGCTCTAGAGAAACTGAGGTTCCATTCAAAGTTAGTTTCAATTCAACGTTCCCCTCTTCATCGTCTTCTTCTTCTAAAGCCTTTCTTAGGGCTGCCTCTGAACTCACCTCATTAATCATCTTTGGCTTCTGCTGGCTTCGAGTGACCGCTCCCAAAAGATCGCGCAAAGTCATGTTTGGATCAACCTTTATGGAGCATCCAACCAAGGAATTACCTTGGTTCTTCTCTTCTACATTCTACATGCAAAACATAAGTCGCTAATTTGTTCCATTCATTAAATATGTTTAAGCAAGTGCCCTTTATAAAATACTGAGTTTCATTATATATGACAGTCAAGTCTCGCTACTATGCCACCCGTCGAGACCGAGCAAAAGTGGCACAGTAGCAAGGGTTTGTAAAAATTGCCTTATTTTATCATATACAAATGGCTTTATTTTCTCAATATACCCATCAGCTCAGTCTAAAGCTCTCATAATCGTTGGCTGCCGCATCTCCTTTCGGCAGATCTCGCATCAACCTTTCGGTTGTCTAGCAGATCTTGTGCTTGCATCACACCGGACTTGTGAATCCACCCCTTCACCCTACGCTGTCTTGAACGTGGTGCCGTGGCACTTCTTGAAATTGTCAAATCAACCGTTCGCTTGCGTTTCTGAGCTGACATTTGCTAATCTTCACTCCAACTCGCAATTCTCACATAAAATCTCGACATTCACGTTCATTCCTATTTATACTCCCAGTCAACTCTGCCCATTCCACCAATCAAATTCTTTGGAATGTTCCATCACTTTCCTTAATCATCCCTCACCAACAAGTCCTGGGAAAGTATTAACCTGATCAAATCTTAAAAAATACAAGGTAGTGTCTCTTAATTACTTCCCCCGACTGGAAATATGTCCTTAACTTCATGGGTTAGATAAACACTGGCAGGACCATGGCGGCATAGCAGCGAGGGCTGGGGGTGGCATAGTAAATTTATTTTGTACTGAATCTTGTCGGGACCGAGCAAAAGTGGCATAATAGAGAGGGTGGCATAGTTGGGAGACTTGACTGTATAATATTTCGCTAAATAAAAGCGGTTTAAAATTTTAACTTAAAAAATATTGATTTTGCTAACTTGTATCAACATTCTCATTTCAAGACACGTCTGAAATTACTGCGCAGAAAATCCATTTTAGGCGGAGCCATTTTAATCTCATATCTAAATGCTGCTAAAATAAATCCTAGCAAAGGTCCAATTACCTGTTGTCTGGGAGGTGGTACAGGATGGTTTTTGTGTTTGTTGATTGATTTTGTGCTCGGCTGGCTATCAACAATTATAGATATTTGTCTGGCGCCATTGCTATTTTCTGTGAAATTGGGGCTGCAATCCTCTCTAATGTTCTCTTGCCACTTCATAAAATGAATGTCAGAAATTTGTAGCATCTTGTGCAACTGAAAGGGCCGACCAATTTCGTTAAAGTCAAGCGATTTGGCATCGCAAGAGGTACTGAAAAAATCAAAGTAACTTTGTATTATATAACCGAATAACAAATAAAGATTTTGATTTTAACATTAAGTGTCCCAATTAAACTAAAACACATGCTTTGTTTGAATAAAGACTCTGAAATTAATCTCATCAAATTGGTCATGTCATTCCTTGTTGCATTGATAGAAATTAGTAATTACTCGTTAACCAACTTTTTGTTCCCGGAGATTATATCAATCTTTTTTAATTGGTCGAAACGGACACAAAATGGCTTCCCAACCAAGAAACTAGATGTTCTGAATTTCGAAGATTGAAGATGAGATATTTTAAGATCTTTGAGCATTACAGTCCCTCTATCTTGCACGTCCATTTCTTTGTAGCCTTCTTCGTGAATTAATGTATATTAATGTTTATTAATAAAATAGCCAATTTGCTAAAATATAAAAAAATGAAGTTGTTAAAATAAAAAAAAATGGGGGAGCATATAGATTTAGCCCACGTAAATCTTCAAATCTATCTTCACAGGCAAATGCTTCTTAAATGCAATGCATGTCTACATTTTTTCGACTTACTGCCAAACCATCTACATTATATATCTTTCCAACAATAAAGTCATTTGTAGTTATAAACATATTTTCGCATAAGTAAATGATTTCCATTCAAGCAATCACGCCAGGATTATCGTAGCCAAATTGTCACCTGAACTCAACGCCATTAACCGCAATTACCGCATATCCTGCTATAATTAACGTGTTAATTGAAATGTATCGGCGAAGACCCTTTAATATAATTTTTCGAATGTCCCAATATTTTTCATTCTCACAGATTCGTCGAATCATTGTGAATTAGGTATCCACGTAAAAAAAATATCCCTACGACGATGACCCAATAATGTATTTCAAGATTTCTATTTTATAAATCAAGTCGACTAGTTTACTAAGTTTTTCACTTTAGGTATTATTAATGCTAAGGAATTAACAAACACACCTCGAAATGCCCCAGGAGTGATTAATGAGGCGCCAATTCCATGATGTTGTTCCTTTTAATTTAATTATTATTTTTTTAAATAACCTGTAAACGTTATATGGAATGCATATGCGGGTGTTTACACAACAAGGCTGACGAAAAGTGTAGTGGTCGTTTTTCAAACTTCACACATCCCGCGTTTACATTCATTAAATTATATTTTTTAATAGTTGATTATTGCTATTTAATATTACTTACAAACAAAATTATATGAATATATCAAGCTAGAAGTCAATTTCAATTTTACACGCGCATGCGTGATCTTGCCGGCGCTTCTTTCATTGTTTCTAGTTCGGGGTAGCAGCTTTTTTTTGAAGGGGTGCCGGTCAAGAACATGCCTCCCAAGAAACGTAAAAATGGGGGAGGTGAGGATAGAACTCGTAAAAAGAAGAGAACAAAAAAATCTAGGGATACTTCAGACGAATATGACGAATTTAGCAGTCTTAGTGATGATAACGGGCCTCAGGACTTAACTGACGCCGGAATCGTGTCTGGAGACAATGTCGTTTTGGATGCTACCATTGATGGAGACTGTAAAGTGGTCAGTTTAAATTTAATAGCCAGAATTCATGTTTTATTTTAGGAGTACTCGGATCGGTACTGAGGATTGCACTTAGGCTGTTAAAGCGTTGTGAGCATGGTTTTGCTGACCAAGTAGCTAAAAATTTGGTTTAATTATCAGAATTTTTCAAAATGCTTATTGAAGATTGAGTGTTTGTTTAAAAATTCAACTCAAGGGTTGCCTTGAGAGCTTGAAAATCTACAATTATTAAGATAACAGTTCTTATGACTCTGAGGTGGTGCAGTTGGATTCAGTGTCTGGAGAACTGTTGATCAGTGGGGGAACAAACTGGGATATGATTGGTAGGAAACAAGCACCAAAAACAAGTAAATTTTAATTGTTTCAAAGGATGAGAATGGACTAGTTGGAACCTAAAATTACCTGCTCCCTACCTTGTAATTTCATGTTGTTACCAAAGTTACTTTTCCAGTTACAACAACAAATGCTGGACGTAATCTTTATGGGCCACATCGTTTGACTGCTTTGAAAAACATAAATGTCAGAACAATATCCTCTGGTTGCATGGCTTGTCATAGTGTGATAATCACAGCAGAGGGGAAAGTTCATTCATGGGGTGAGGGTTTTAATGTTTCAAAGAAATTGTTAAGGCTGATAATTATCAGAAGCTATATTTTTTTTTGGATTGCCCTACATTACATGCATCATAAGTTATAAAAATATAGACCGGTCATTATGAACATTCCATTTGTGACCAGGCCGCAATGACTTTGGCCAGCTGGGACTAGGGGACAAGAACCGTAGGGACGTTCCTACAGAAATACAAGTGTTTGGTACTCTGAATGTGGTTAAAGTTGCTTGTGGAAAATCTCATACCTTATTTCTCATTGGTTGGTGTCATGATGGTGCCATTACAAATTCCTTAGTTTATGTAATTAGTATTTTCTAGAGACCGGGTTAGTATTTGCAACTGGATGTAACTCTTCGGGCCAGTTGGGACTCGGAGCTGTGACTCCTCAGGTCATCCTTTGTCCCACCAAGGTCATTTTGTGATCCTAGTTGAGCGATTCTAAGTTTATTTTTTCAGCGATTTTGACAATTGACCGTTTTTGAGAAGTGTTATTGAACCAATTTTTATTACATGTAAAATTATAGGTTCAGCATAAAGGTCCCCCAATCCAAATGATTGGGTGTGGTGCTGAATTTAGTGCTATGGTGGACATAAAAGGCAATCTATACACTTTTGGTAGTCCAGAGTATGGACAACTGGGTTAGAAGCTCAGATATATATTGTTAATAATGTTTAATTGTTTGAGTTTATTTTGTCTTTTTATCCACACAATTCAGGTCACAATTCAGATGGCAAATACTTTGTTTCCAGCTCAAAAATTGGTTTTGACTTCAAGACCCGTCCTCAGAGAGTCCTAGTTTTTGTTGACAAGTCAAGAGATGGACAGATCACTCCTGTACATGACATTGAGATCATGGCCATTGCTTGTGGACAGAATCACATGGTAAATTAGGCTTAAATTTGTTAATATTCCTATTATGTCTCTAGTAATTCTTTATTAAGAGGAGTCAGTAGATGTTTTTTAGTGGGAAATGATGACTTTTATCGTGAGTAATAACTGACAAGGCTTGACGTTATTTAACAAAAATGTTATGAATATTAATTAATTTAATTTAATGACAAAATTTGGAATTGTTATCTTTTAAGAACAAATCAAATAATTCTCCATATAGATTGTCTAAGTTCTAATGTTGTTGATTTTCTAGAATGTCTGATATAGATGTTATCACCATTAGTTATAATATCCCAATATATCTTATCATCTGAACTCTAGATAGCATTGGACAAGAAGGAGAGGGTTTATACTTGGGGCTTTGGAGGCTATGGTCGCCTTGGACACACTGACAACAAGGACGAGATGATGCCTCGCCTCCTCAAGTTCTTTGAGGGGCCAAACAGAGGAGCCATTAATATAGCTGCAGGATCAACCTATTCTATGGCTGTATCTAAAACTGGTAATACAAGTTCTTAAGTGTAATTTGTGCAATTATTCAGAGTTTTGATAGGGAATGATATTTTCCTTACTATCCAGGCATCTTGTACTTATGGGGTCAAACAAGGAATACTGGCGAGGCAGCCATGTACCCCAAACCAGTTCATGATCTTTCTGGGTGGAATATTAGGAGCATAGGATGCTGGTATGGTTTGTGAGAGGTTTATTTTGATTAATTACATTAAATGAGAATGTCTATCATAAAAGATTATTTGCAATTACAGCTTTGTAATTGCATTAATTTATTGCATTGGTTTGAGACCAATTTTAACAATTTCAAATTAACTTAATTTCTTGCGGTAATTTCAGTTACAAGAGCATTGTAATTGCAGCAGATAGTAGTCTTGTCAGTTGGGGATGCTCTCCAACCTATGGGGAATTAGTAAGTAAATAGCCAAAGTATATGGTGCATCCACAAAATAATTCTCATGTTTGTTTTGTAGTGCTTAGGAGATAATGCACAAAAGAGCACCTCAACTCCTATGGAATCAAAGCCATTAGAGAACATCTACATTGAAAAAGTAGCTTGTGGCTGGGGCCATACTCTTCTCATTGCCCGCAATTCATCTGATGAGGACAAAGCAAGGCTAGAGGCTCTTCCTGTTTTCGGCACAGGTTCATAGGACCGGGCATTGGGCACTGTTTATCCGATTTTTGAGTGTTTCCTTTTGTTTTGTATTGAGTCAAACCCAACTTTTTATTAACGTTTACATTCTCGAACAAATTTCCACTCATTTTAAGTTTTTTGATCATCAGGTATTGATGTTTATATTTTCTGGCAGCTGACTACTCAGATCTAGTTCTAGATGGCAGGTTATCAGGGCTTAAGTGATTTATGGTGACTCTGGCTAAGTTTTTTGAGATTTTTCATGATTATGGAATGAAATTTAATAAGTCAACCTGACCTTTTTTCATGTTTATTCTTGCTCGAATCTGTCAAATCTAGTTCACCTTTGTAGATTTAACGTCGAGTCCATAATATGTTAATCGTCTGGTGGTCGTGTTGTGATTCCCGTAAATTTTTTGGCGTGTCGGAATCTGCGTTAGAACCGGGCGGGAATTTCCTGGCTTTGGGTGGTGGCTGCTTCGGTCATTCGTGGGTCGGTGGAGTTCGATGGGGTTCTGGAGGCGCTGCAAGATAACGTGTGTTATTTTATATTTTAGTTATTATATAGATATGAATTTTAGTTATAATAAATTGTCTTTTTTAATGTTTTCTGTTCTTTGCTTAAAAGTGAACCCCTGGTTCGTTCAAGTGTTTGGGTGCTATGTCCGGAAGTGATTTTGGGTTCGATTTTGATGAATTATCAAGGCACGTTGACGAGTTTGAAAAACTTTCCTCCGAGTGCAAAAGTGCATTTCTCAAGAATGCATCGTCCTTCTGTCATTTTCACTCGACTTGTGTGCAGGGAGGATTGGATGAATCATGGGCGAAATTACTACGTCATGGTCTGAATTG
This sequence comes from Hirudinaria manillensis, assembly GCA_034509925.1. Classification (NCBI taxonomy): domain Eukaryota; kingdom Metazoa; phylum Annelida; class Clitellata; order Hirudinida; family Hirudinidae; genus Hirudinaria; species Hirudinaria manillensis. The sequence continues at coordinate 4,998,649 of CM067535.1, read as the reverse complement.
CTTGAGTGATAAGTCACCAGACGTTAGAAAGGCAGCAGGAATATTTATGGGTGATTTAAGTCGAGCATTTAAAGAGGAAGTTTTCACAAAATCAAAGTCTCACATTTTTCAGCAGATGAACTGTCTTTTGAAAAATGAGATTAGCGTAGATAACGCAAATTTAAGTAATAGGTCAAACGACGAGCGTCCTTCTGATGTAATTATAGGGGTTTCGTCTCACAAGTACCTTGATTCATGGATATGTTGTCTTGAACAGATGGTGAGAGGAACTGGAGAAGAAATCTATAAACTGGTTGATGTAGAGCTGTTAGTAATAGTTATGAGTTGCTTGGATTGCAAGGACATGTATCTTGAGCAGGATTGTCTGAGACTGATTTACATTCTATTACATGACTGTAAGCTGTACTTACATCTAAGGCATCAACATGTCAATCAACAGAACGAAGCAAAGGATGTCAAGGAAATTGAGCAAGTCCTTATTTCCATTTTACTCAAAGGAATGTTCAGTCTCAATCCTGGTGTGAGGTACCATTCCTGTAAAGCAATCAAAGAGATCTTCTCATCAGAGAAAAAGCCTGAAAATTCAAATGTTGAATTGTTGGATGCCTTGCTTCCTGCTGTTTGGTTCAATAGGCAATGACTTGTTATATTTATTTATTTATTTGTTTGTGTTCAGGGATGTGAATTTCACAACCTTTTGGTTTTAGATATAGTAAAGAAAATGTGCTTCAACAGCTATGTCAAGAGACTTGGGTAGAGGCAACAGAAGGTCAAGGGAAATCGATAATAGAAAAGCATTTTGAGACAGCCTTGAGATATTGCTTTGAAAAGTTGGATGGAAAACTAGTTGTGGATCTCATAAATTCTTGTCATTGCCTTTCAGAGATAGTGAGGAAGCTTGACCAACAATTGGTTGCACCTAAAGTAAATGACATATACTTCCATGTGAAGCCTATGGTAATTGAAGCTAGGATAGAATGGCAGACTTTGGATGCAGCTTGTCTCTTACTTGGTGACATGGTCTCCAACTATCCAATGCAAATGGAACCTTATTTGGAGGAACTTAAGCAGGTGAATTAATGATTTTATTTAGTTATTTTGAATGACTTTCGTTCGTAAACATTTTACTTTTATCACTAACATAGTTTGGTCATCAGGTAAAACTTCTTAGAAATGGCAGAATTATAGTTTGGGTTGGGATCTTAGTTTTAGGAAATTTACTGTTTGTGTTCAATACCTGTACATTAATCATTGTGAATTTTTGAAATAAATTGCATAAGTAACAGAACAATAAAGCCACGAAATAAATAAAGATTATTTGGAGTTATGATTTGATGATTTCTCTCATTTTCTATATGTTTTACATAAAATATAATCACTTTCCAAATATTAATAATTATTTGGGGGAGCTGTTTAAATGAATATATCTTAAAATAAAATGAATATTCAACATTAAACATGTTTTCAATGCAGATAATGCTGGAAAATGTTAGACATCACCAAAGCACTAATGTCATGGATAGTTCAGCCTCAATGCTTAGCAAATTGGTGAAATACTATGGCAAAACCAGGCCAAACCTGGAATCGATGCTTAGTGAAATTGAAGAATCTTTCCACAACTTCATTTCTGACACAGAAGGGTCTAACATTCAGGCATCCACTGCACCCTCAGGCTTATTGAATGCCATTGTAATTGAAAGCAAAGAAACTCATAATATTAGATCACTATGGCAATCTGAATCAATTAAATTCCCGCATCAGATTTATGGCTATTTCTGCCTCCTTTTGCATCTGCTGCCTTTTCTATCCCAAGAACATTCTCTGGGAGTGAACAGTCTTCTAAATGAGACATGGATGATGCTAAAGACTTTAGAAAGATTAAGAATCAATGAATTAGCCATGCTGATTTTATTGAGATTAGAAGAATTCATGAATACAATGACAAAACAAAAACAGAAGCAACAGATTGATCTATTCTTAGAAACACTAGTGAATATGGCTAAACAGTCCCATCATGTTCAGCTCCATCAAACTGCAATGTCACTACTGGTGAGTCTCTGGAAAAATTTTGGCAAAAACATAATAATGACCAAGTTAAAGATACTTGATGAAAAGTTTGCCATAGAGTTTGCAGAAAAGCATGCCAGAACCACATAAAATTTTTACAAAAATGTGGGAAATGGAATTGTTGTGTTTTGGACATTTTACTCAGATTACTTGGAGCATCATAGGATTTGTGAACAATTGTTTGCAGGATCATTTAATATTTGGCATTGAAGATATTATTTATTGGATTTTTGTGTAAGACAATGTCTTGTGAATAAAAGTTCTCAAAATCAGTGGTGAGAATATTGTGCACATAGCTATGTTGAAACATATAAAGACAGATTGCAGGCTGAGGGTGGGGGCAAGCAGATGAATTTGAAGTATGGCCCTTGCACACTGTTATCAAAAAGTTACTAACCCTGCTCAATAGCCAATAGGTTTCAACCATCATTGCCTTTTGACTGGCATCAAAATGCGAATTTTGAAATAAGACATTTTCATAATGAACATAATCTAATGATTTAAATTAAGCAGTGGTTCAATGTTCGCTAGATATTCGCCTTTTCTGAATTTTTATTTTCGCTCGTTTTGTGTTTCGGGACCGATGCTGTTTCTTTGCTGTCGAGGAGTTTATCTTCAGCTTTCTTGCCACTTTTTAGGCTTCGCTTCTCTTTCGTGCTTCCAGTATCAAGTTTGTTGTCATTTTCCAATTTAAGGAGCCGCTCATCTATTCCATTAATTGTGGCATCCAAATCATTGCAATGGTCTTTCAAGTATTCTATGGCATTTTCTCTCTGAGGAAAGAACAGAAAGGCATTAAGGCAGGAATATATGTAGGCAAAATTTGATGGTGCAAATAAGAACTTGCTTACAAAAATGAACTTATAAATATGAGTGTAAATATTAATATTGAGTATAAATGTATCAAATAGAAAAACTATGCCTAGGGAATATGAGCAGAAACGGCCACTGTCAGGAAACACTTAACAAGGTTGCAAAATCTATTTATATGTGGTATTAGGATATAAGTCCATGAAAGAAGTTTACAGTAAAATAATACTTATAATAATAATTACAAAATAAATAATATAGATAATGGCATAATAGTTGGTTAGACCCCACCTCCTTTATTTCATGCTGCATTTTCATGGCCAAAATGTTCTTTGTACCCTGGAGAGCATTAGCCAATTTCTTTAGCCCTTCTTTGGTCTAAGAAGTTATCAAATGGTATCTGTTAGTGATTTTGTAGTGGAAATATATTTATTTACAGCTTATATTAAGAACTTTTTGCTTGCTAAACATTAATGCTAACAAGAAATTTGTGTCCAAGGTTCCTGGTCTCCAATTATTTTGATTAAATAAAACACTTTACATATATTTTTATAACCTGTTTTCCAATGGAACAAAATATAATTGGTTAAATATTGAGAAAAAAAATCTTATGATGGCGCTATCAAAATCTAACTGAATCATTCCTTGGTTCGTTCGCAACTGGCTGTCGAGATAGTTCATTTATAAGTTTCTTTACACTTTCTATAGCCTTTGTCCTTACATGGATAAAAAGAGTTGATTTTAATTCCATACACAATATTTACATAGAATTCAAGAGTTGGATTTCAAAACTGATATCGATGAAGCCAAAAATGATCAGTATTCAGTTATATAATATGAGTGTCTACCTCTCTGAGGCTTCGTTTTCACATTCCTTTTTGAGTGAATTCATCTTGCCAGTGTACTGGAGTAACTGTCACAAATAAATACATTTTTATTACAAATTTTATTACACATACATTACAAGTTTTATCGTTTTTATTGCCAGAATTAATGAGCCCTAAATTAATGTTTCCAAACCTAATTTACATAATTAATAATAATAATAGGACTTAATTTGCATTAAGTAACCAATGATGTATTCTTAACAAAATTATTAGAGGATTTGGATTAGGGTTAACATGTTTTGACAACTGTAAGCTTATAATAATTCCATATTTTGTAATTTTAGAACGTTGTGGCCACCTTTTCTTCATGCATGTTGATATTTTTCCAAATTTCTTCCAGACTTGAGTCAACTCGCTCCTTCCATTCTTGATTAATCGAAGATCCACTGAGTCCGCTTTCTTGTTCCTTAGCTTGCAATGGTGTTTTGGATTTCTGCTCAACAAATATATGTAAATTGGTAAACTACTTTAAAGTTATGTAAATATATCAGTGGACCCTAAGACAGCTGAATAAACCAGATTTATTTACATTAGTTCAAAATTTATATACAATTATATATAATTAACCATAATTATTATTATGCAGTGCATTAGTTCAAAAGTTGCTGAAGAATTAAGAAGCAATAGCATGATTGAATTTACAAGTAACATAGACAATCTTTTCCAATGGGACTAAATGTTACTTCTTCCAAAACTGTATTTATCTATGTATCTTCAATCAACAGGTAAAACAAGAAGTCATTAAGCACAACCTTCAGAGCAGAAATTTCCTTTCTCATTTCTTTTAAATTCCTGTCCACCTCTTCTTTCCAAGAGTCCATTGGTCCCAGTTCGCGATCATCCGAGGGTACACTATATCTCAGTTTCTACATAGTTAAAACCCTTACAGATGATTGCTGGGATTATTGTTTGGAGGGGATTTTTATGAAATAAAATGGAACACTAGCAAATTATAATTATAAATAATAATTAAAAAATAATAGAGCAAATGTCCAAAAGTGAGTAAATAAGAAAATATAGATATTAACTGACAGAAATGCTATTCTCTATTTTCTGCTCCAGACTTTTTTCTGTATCTACAATCAGTTTCTTCAAAGAGTCCACTTCCTTTATTACCAGATCACTCTTTCCCTTTTAAATGGATTAATTGACAGTTGTGAAGATTATAACAAATGCATGCCTTAGTTAATTTGTAAAAAAAAATTTAATGAAACAAAAAAAATGACTAAAGACCAAGGAATAAAAATTGAATGCCCACCGAGCTGATTCCCTTTGCGCTTGGCATTCCAAAAGAGGAGCCGATCTTAATCAACTTGTCATCCAATAAAGTCATTTGTCTGAGGGTGTCGCACTCGAACTGCTGTCTGGTAATGATTGCATTTATATGCCATTTATTGTAATAATTGTTGGTGATCATTTTTATAACTTTATTTAAATTTCTTTAGGATAATATTTTTTATACTGGTTGATGTTTGTAATTGAAAAGTTTTCATATGCATAATATTGTTAACAATATAATAATTAACCTTGTTAGTATCTCAGTCTGCAGTTTTTCTTGCATTGACTTGTGGTGGTCAACTTGTTTTTCGGCAACGGCAGCAAGGGATTCCTTAACGACTTTCATTTCCTGGTTCATCTTGATCCTATCAGTCTTTGACCAAACGATTTAACACAACTAGGACAATTAATCTGATTTGAATAAATTAATTTAAAGATTAGGATTATAAAAATTACAAAATTTACTTTTAAATTGACTTGATGATCATTGGTGTAATTCACATACATATTATGTTACATAATAACAGATCAAAGTTAGGGCTTTAAGCTAAATTGACCCTAAGCAGATAATAATCACTGAAAATCAGAGCACCTTCACTGATTGGAGAAAATTGGTCAGCTCTTCTTCCCATTCCTTTTTAAACTCTGTTAACTTTTGTCTATAGTCTGATCTTTTTGAGTCATTTTCTAGCTGTTTCCTTAACATCTCTATGTCTTCTTTAATCTGATGAAGATGATACGCATTAGACTTCTAAAGGTTATATTCTTATTGAGCAAAGTTAAACATGGTGTTGTGATAGGCTACATTCCACAAATTTATTCTTTTATTTGATGGATAAGATTTATTTATTTAATTATTTATTTGAGCCTTAGAAGCCCTAAAACTATCTCTTACAACAGCAATGATCACTCTTCAGCAAATTGGCAACGGTAAAGCTAGTTAATTGATTAAAATCAGATAGTGAACTAACCCTTTGGATTTCAGAACTACCATCTTTCTGTGACCTCATGTCGTTAGCAATATGATTCTTAGTAATTTCATCCTCTAGATGTGATATTCTTTCTTCAAGTCTGGCATTCATCACATTTGTTTGTAGGGGCTTGGCATTGAGTTGTCGGCTAGTAGCTATATCTTCCCTCTGTTTATTTAGCCTGAAAGTAGGCATTTTAGATGATAGAAAGTGGTGAAAACATGAGATTGATACCTTTCAATTATTTTATGCTCGTTCGATTTTCTTTCAATTTGTTCATCAGACACTCTTTTCCACAAGTCCTGCAGAGAATCCTTCAGAACAGAGATCCTGTAATTTGGAATAGAAATTCATAAAGTCAACAAATGTTTTTAAAAATGGAAGGCATAAATAACAACAGACTCATTGATTTGCTTTGCAAGTTTCTCTTCACAATTCATCATAGAATTAGCTTCTATCTCAACAACCTTATCTGCCAGAGCAGCCAAACCTCCCCTTTCTTCTTGAATTGTCTTTTCTTGCTGTTGCACATGAACTTCGATTTTTGTTATCGCTTCATGCATGTTCTTACAATTGCAAAATTATATTGATTACTATTCTGTTATTTAGAACATGTGAGTTGATTTTTATCACAATTATCAAAACCTGCAATTTTTTAGTGAGATAAAGAGTCATATCTGTTGCATTTCTCAGGGCATGTTCAGTTTGTCCATCCAAATGTGGATGTTCTCTGAGTTTCTTCAAGTTATTCATTTCACTCAGCAAGTACTGATTTGAGGCTTCTAAATCTTTAATTTTGTCCTCCATTTGAGATTGTTGGTGTATCAATTTTTCAATTTCCTTTTGTTTTGCTTCCTTAGAAAGTATTTCAATAAGTTCTGGTTTGAAGTAGGGTTATAGGTGTTTCGTAGGTGGATGCAGTGCAAGTGTAGGTTGATCATAAATAAGTTAACAAATTTCAAACATTTTGATAGAAATGCTTAACATTAGTCTCAATAATGAAATTGCTACAATTCGATTTGCAAAATACATTGACCAGTTAAAATTATTGAGTTATTCAAGACGTCCGATAAGGCCATTCTCATTTAAGGAGTAAACAAAACTTTAGCAAATTGAGCAACCTTCTGAGAAGCAGAAAATGTGTCTTTGATTGGAACGAAAGCTTGAGCAGGAAGCACAAACTGGTTTTCCGACTTGTTAATTCGAGCCATGAAAGGAAATCGATAATTACCCAAATTTTGTATTGTCAATTACCTGTATTAAGAATGTACTTTGCTTGCAGAAGACCCAAACTAATTATTGAGATGTGATAAAATATTTCCTCCGACAAACTAATTAAAATTAAGCAAACCTTTTAGCAAAATTACAACTATTCTGTTAGGCAGGTTGACTTAGAGATAATAGGATTTTAAGATCTCAAAAGCTTCAGAAGTTTGTCATTTAATTTTAAATCGAATGTTTAATTCGGAATCTGCAGGTCTGGGCATGCAAATCGTCAGCTATTGCTTTGTCGGTAAGCAACAGAGACCGGGTCAGGTAAAACGAAAACGAGGATGAGCGGGAAAACTAAATTTATTATAACCTTTATTACAACAGAAATTTTGTTTCTCAGTCTCATCCTTCCGCTTGAATTTTAAAATTTCTTCAAAAAGAAGAAGCTAGGATATCTTTTGTTCAAGTTCAAGTTAATTTTCATTTAACCCTTGGGTCGCCGAAGACGGGTACAATTGTAACCCGACGTTTGTTTTGTTGAGATCCTGGAGTCCGTTTTTAAAATTTCGTCATGAATTTTTGCGTGAATTATCTTCAACATGTCTGTTACAATGACATGTAAATATTATTTGGCAAAAGTTAAACGCATCTTTTGTATGAAAGTTCAAAAGACATGAGGTACATTTGTACCCCCCGTTGTGCACTAAAGTTACGGACACGCATGTGATTTTTTCAATATTAATTGCAATATTATACATGACAACGTGTAAAATGCTATTATACCATGTAAAATATAATATAAAATAAACATAACATATATTTATTATAACATAAAACATGTTGCAACTTTAGTTTCTCTTTAGTAATGAACTAGTTATAGCTTAGATTTTCGTTTATTGTAAAATAAGGATGTTATAGCATTCTGTGGATATTATTATTATAATGTAAAAAAAACACTGCATCCATTGCGGGAGTGCTATATACTATAAAATCTACAAATCTGAGTTGAGAACATAACGGCCCGCTTTGAAGCATTGAACGCCGACCCGGTACGCGGTGTTCCTGACGAGGAAAGTAACTGTTGTACGATCGAGTTATATTGGGTTAAAATTTGTAAAAGTATTACAATTATATTTGAGGATTTCGATCTAGAAGTTTAGATCATAAATATAATTATATACTTTATGGCGGAAGCCGTGCGACAGACTGAAGAAATGTGAAAAAAAAATTTGAAGAAAATAAAAAATGTTAAAGCTTTTATTAACTGTAATAAACTGTAATTAGTGATGTAACTAGGTTTTTTTGACAACGAAAATGATCGATTTTGTCTTGTAAGTGTTGCTAAACTTTCACTTCTATTTGATTATGTTTGACACCAAATAGTCAACATTTATTTACGAATAATTGTTGGAAAATATCAATTTTAAGTAAATATTGGAAATAAAATTTTAATTTTAAAACAAGTAAAATTGGTAAAACACAGCCCTCCTGCATGGCACTACTCTCCGCAGATGTCCCTTGTTTGTAAACACTGGCACATGGCACTTTTTAATGGAAATTATATTTTTATATTCCCTGAACCTGTGCCTATTGACTGGTGAAATATTTTTAATAAACTTTCGGTTGACGCTCAGTAACAACAAATGTGTTGGGGTAACCATCTTGGCTGAAAGTGGAAGTTCTTTTACCTTGGGCATCCAAGGGTTAAAAGAATTTATGGCTGAAGGAAAGACTTTTGAAGAAAAGTTCATCGAGCGTTGCCCAATCAGTATTAAGTTCCAAGAATCATGAATTTTTGGTACTGGTCGAGCGTTCTCGGGAATCTATCAGCCCGATTTAATGCTTAGGAATTATTTATTCATTTGGTAATCAATTACTTAATTTCGGAATTGCCGCGAAAGTTTGAAGAAAACTAAGTTTACTATAAGTTTTAGAAAACAATTTTCAAAAGCGAATTACAGTGGTCCACAAAAAAAATTTCAATTCCAAATGAGTGTGATATTACACCTTGGTTTTTAAACCGACGTATCAAAAATCTGGAGAACCACCAATTCCATCAATGTATTTTTAATCACAATTCCACTACTTCATTCTGTTGAATGTCGAACCTTTGACAAACATGTCAGGACTTGGTGGCTTGGCTGGAAAATAAGTAGTAATGATCGTTTTTTAGAAAACTTGTTAGTATTTTAGCATACTCTTTTAACAAGTGTAAAATTACCGTTGGTTTTTGCAAAACGTAAAGAGCCATTAGATGGCTTGGCTTCAAACTTCTTTCTCACTATCCTCTGTTTGTAAATCTGTGTTATGGAAAAACATAGCATAAGCTACATGGAAAATCATTTCAAGGAGACCTTGTGAGTTGTATTGCAAAAATGTATATATTTACTTTCTTGACTTTGCTCTTATCAGTGATTGAGTCAAAGTTGTCATTAATATGGGATCGTCTATCTTTCATTGCCCAGCCATCACTTGGTCTTGATAATCCAAATTCTGGTGGTGGAGTTCTTTCCAGGCATCTGTTGTGTTCAGCTAGTCTGCTTTGAGTCAGAGGAGCCAAATGCTGGGGTTTTCTAGATGTCCGAATTTTCCTAATGAACGAGCTCAGCATTTTATAAAATGTGGTGGCCAATTTAATAAATCAACCTGTTTGAAGGGTATTTTGTATTGCATGGTATCTCAAATTCATATCAAAACTCAGATATTCATGTAATAACCACGTTAAGCTGAAGAGCTCATATTACCTCAAATTTACAAAAACTTAGCAAGCATGGACTATTGACTCACTTAAAAACAAGAAAGTTATGCTAAAGGCATTAATGGCAGCAAATTGGCATATCTTCAAACAAGCCTGAATCACCTTCAAACCAAATGTCACTCAAAGATTATGCTTTTTATAAGCTCACTTTTTTATAAGTTGTGATCTTTCATCCCTTGAGACTCTCCTGTCAATAAAATTTGGCAAATTCATGTCAGCCACAAACAGACTGACATCATCTCTAGGACTCTCGATTTTCTTTGGCATCTGAAGAGTAGGTGGCAACCTTTTGCCACTCCGGTTACTATTCGTGTTATCTGCCGTTGAAGGAGCTGCAATGCTGCTGATTTCCTCAAAGGACCTCGAATGAGATGGTCTGAGGTCGTTTGAAAATATGTGATGATTGGGATGTTCCAAGTTGGTCGGAATCGATCGGTTAAATTTCTCCTGGTGTTCTTGTAACTCTTCCATTTCTTTCCTGGCCGTGAAGGAAGTAGATCATTGGTTTTAAAATATTACATCATTCTCTTAAAAATCACCATCATCATCATTATCCCAAATTCACAAGCAAGCAATTACTTTCAATTTTCCTCAAACATTATTAGCACAAGGCGACATTCAAATGCATAATAAAGACCCTAGAAACATACTTAAAGAAAACATAAAGATTTTGGAGGTCAGTTGGATAGTGCATATTCTTTGCATTGATGATCTCCTTTTGCCTCTGGATGATTTCATCGGCCAAGCTGCAATGCCTCAATTGAAATTCAATTATAAGACTTCTGTGTCTTGACTCGTCGAGCTGTTTTGTCAGCTCCTCGTACATTCTCAAGTTTTCCAGCTCCAGACGATGCACTTTGGCCAATAAGTTTATGACTTCCCTTTGGCTGCTGCTACTTCCGCTTAAAGGAAGATGAAACATGTCCTGGAGAAATGATTGAAGTAAAAGATTGATTGAAAAGCCAAATTGAAATTTTATATAAATTATTCGATAAACAAGACATGGATCAGTCAATAATTGGTGCATGTTTTACTCGCCTCTTCTATTTTGGCCGTCTTTTTGATGGAAGACTTGAGTTGGCACTCTATTGATTCTTTGGTGGACTCCATTTTTGATCTTTCATCTTCAAGGTCACTCAATTCTTTCATCATCTTATTTGCATTCTTTGAAGAGAGTTCTGCAACAAAGTTTATCCACAAAAATAACAAATTTAAATGTTTTCATATTTTCATCATATTGCACTCCAACTTGGATTCATAATAACCTTATGTCCAAGTTAATTATTTTTATTCATCAAAGTCACCAAGAATTCATGATCTAATTATTTGCGTTAAATAAGAAATAATTTGCTAATGTCATTACAATGATGCAACTAATGGGACCTTTTAACACATCACCACTGCTGTGGAGATTTAAGTTCTTCATTCTTTTATAGCTATTTACCAGCATCTGCTGTTTTGTTAGCTCAAGAGTGATCTCTGATTGGTTGTTCTTTAGTTCATTCAACGTCTGCCTATAAATTTTTAATTATTCAATATTAATAATTCAAAATCAAGCCAGATACTCCCATAAGATGATTATTATTTCTAAAGCCTCTTTTGAGAACATTAATAAACTAATTTTATCCACAACTTTGACATAACTTAACCTAAATTAATCTACATTTTGAAGTCATTTGAATATTGCATTATGAAAGTGGCTGAATTTTTTAGCTAGATCGATGTTATTGTTTATTTTCATTTGTTAATATTAACGGAGCCGTAGAAGTGGCTTCACGCATATTAAATTAGCCTTTTATGTTTACAGAAGTCTCAAATTCAAGTTTTATTTGAAAATCTTCTCATTAATGCATACATAACCGTCTAAACATTTATTGGAGGCACGACAATAGAACCTTATTGACCTTAATATGTAATTAAGCATTATGCATTACATAAATATCAACCTATAATCCATTTGATTTCTGTGGGCTTCATCTAGCTCAGTTTTCAATCTGTGTACTTCTTGCTCATCAGATTGACTAAGAACTTCAGCTGTAAAGAATATGAATAAATAATTATATTAACATACAATCTAATTCTAATTGATAGGGCTGGCCTTAGATAATCATTCATAGATAAGTTTTAATGAATATTTATTAGCTAATTTCTCTAAATTAAAAACCTAAACAATCTATTGAAGATAACAGCAATAGTAATGGCCAATTTATAAATCATCCCATCCAATCCCAAAAACCAGCACAAAATGCCACCAGTTACGAATCTTAGATAGACCGACCGACCTTGTATGGCCTGCATCGTAGCTAAATTCCTATTTAGGCTTCTCTCGTCCAATTTTTGTTTGAGTCTTTTTATCTCTTCCTTGAGATCGCTTATAACATTTGAATATTGGGTAATGTGCAGAGTCATATCCAAAATATTCTGCCTCACCTGTAAACAAGAAAAAGATGAAAAACTGATGAGCTTCCATAAATCGTTAAAGCATACGAGGCATGTAAACTGCTTCTATAAGTTATGACGTTCGTACGTATAGAACCGACGCACTTTGGTCTTGATGCTCTTGGCTCTGTCGGCATAGCTCAGCGTGTTTCTGGACTCTTCGAAATGGAAACTGGCAGGAGAGATGTGTGCCACCATGACGGTTTTGCAATTTCCACCGAGGGCATCCTTGAGCAAACGGGTGAGCTTGCTGTCCCTGTAGTTAACGTATTTCGATCCCGATTTATCGCCGAGAGCGTTGATGCAATTTCCGAGGGCAAGGAGGCTCCTGTTTATGTGCGCCCCTTCCACCATCCTTTTGCCTCTGTTCTGCGTATTTGCGGCCCTTTCCGAGCCTGCCAGATCGATGAGAATTAATTTTCCCAGCCTGTATTGCTGGTGCATACCAGGAGCTAACCTGCAATAAAATTGAATTTATTAATTAAGATCAATCCATAACTTGTAATTTATATATTTGCAAGTAACTTAAATACAAATGTATCGGAGAAAGACTGATAACAAAATAAATTAAATGCTCGTTAATCATGTACCTATTTCTCTGTCTAACGTGGATGAAAAGTACAGCGTGGGATCTGGAAGATGTTTTATTGGCTGCAGTAGGTTCCTGCGTCCTTTGCTTGTTACCTTCTTTTAATATATCCATGACCTTATTAGCATGCATGGATGATTAGTCATCCATATTCATTGTAAATCCAGTAGACTATTGCTTATTCTCACCTCTAGAGTGTTGGTGACTTCATGAGTAGATAGCCCTGCAACTTGTAAGCCACTACTTTGATCTTCTCTCAAATCGAGAAATCCACTATTGGGATTGAGGAGATCTCTTATCATCTCATTGTAAATCTGAAACAAATTTAAATTCAGCAATAATGTTAACATTCTCATTTTAAGCATTTCAAATAATTTAAGTAATTAATACTTTCACCATCTTTCATGCTTTAATTCAAAGCATCTTATTAAAGTTAAAGTATCTTTGTTATTATATTATTGCTATTACGATTTTTCAACAAATTCAATGCATTATTACATGTATATTAAGTGTCAGTTATACCTCAAGATAGGACATGGAGACCTTGAATGTCAATCTCTCTTGAGACTGATTCATCTTTTCAAACATATCTGTCAGTGATTGAGCCATGATGCCAGGACTGTCATCCCTGCCCAGCATGGTATACGTTTTCCCAGCACCTGACATCATTAGGTTTATGTATTAATATTTCCATCAAATACACCTTGACAATATTAGTCCATACATTTAATGAAAATGAAGACAATGGAATTAGCCATATCTAGAATAACACCAGCAAATAATATTATTGTTACCAACATTATATTCTAATTTCAATGTTATTATATAACATATTATATGTCCTAATGTTATTATATCCATGATGTGTACGCTAGCGATATTTTATTTTGTCATTATTCCAATCATTTCAACAGACCTGTAGCTCCATAGGCAAACACCGTTGCATTGTACCCATCGATGATGCTGGGGATGAGAAACTTGCATGTTTTTGTGTAAGTGTTGTGCTAAAAGGAAATTAAAAAAGTCTTTCAAAAACACATAAATTCAATCATCTTATTCCTGATTATACTTACAAAGTTGTATCGTGCTAAATTGCAAATATATAAATTTAACAATCACTGATAAGTGAAATATAAATATCAACATAACTAAGTTCAAATGTGGAGTGCTAATATTGTGGAAATCTACACCAATTGTGATCTAGTTTTCAATAGTGGATATCTTTCATAAGAAATAATTTAAGCTTGAATGCCCTCATTAATGCCCACAAAATTAACAAATTATATTGCTTTAGGTAAACGTACTTGCGTGGACTTAGCATCAAGAACTACATCAAATATGTATTGTTTTTCTCTTGATCTGTTTTGTCTCAAGATGTCATCCAAGTCGTCTGCAGGATCCATTATTACCACCATCTGAAAAGTGAAACTTCATTCAAAATGTGCTCAAACATTTCATTGATTTTTTTCTCTAATTCAACCTTTTTTTCAATCATACCTTGAAATTTATGTAGAATAATTATGGGATCTTTACTAAAACATAAACTTGTAATAAATTGAATTAATATTTAGCTAAAGATAATAAGTGGAAAATAACATTGTCATCCACTTTGTGAGCAATAGGTGTTGCTCCATTATAGATTTCATCCTCCATGAGAGGTCTTATCCTCAGTGCCACCTGCAAATATTGCAGTCCAAATTATAGGCCTATAAATAAATGTTATCTAATGCATCCAATTTCAGCACCCCTGTAGCTTGCACGGCGCTTTATAAATGACATAATATTGTTATAACCTTTACTATGATAAGAAAAACTTATAAGTATTTGCCATCTATTATGAAAACAGTTAGTCTATATATTGCAGCTAATGATTTTTAGTAATTCATTTCCTAAACATACTAACAACTAAGTTGGAATTGGAATCTTCTGTTTTCAGATCAACTGTGCTAGACGAGGTCGCCATTGAGCTTAATTAAAAATCAGGCTGTGGTCTAATATCACTCTAAACAATATTAAAGTGTTTCTTGTTTGTCTACTTTTTTGTAGGTTCCCTAAACCTTTTTACAAGACCTGCAATTATAATCTCCTACATTGACGCTGGCATATCTAGAAGATTTTGGGAGGGTTAAAATTTAGAGGTGGGAGACAAATTTTGGTGGTGGTTAGGTCCAAAGTATATATCAATATATTCAATTCAAAAATGAAATATGCTTGTCCTCCGTCAGGCATAAAAAATTTGTTCTTTTTATATCATGGGGGCCTCCATGATCTCCCCCAAACAAAAACTCCTTTTAGCTTTAAATGCATCCTCGCACACCACTTAGCCATATCGAAGTCATGTTTTACGCTAGGCAAAACTTAGTAAATAGCACTAGGGTTTGACACTAATCTTGGTAAAAATTAACGCTAAACTTAAAATTAAATTAACTTTAAAAAGAAAAACTAAAATTTAAAATAAATTGTCACTCGACTACTTACTTTAACAAAAAAGCGGAGGCTTAGTCAAAATATCGTATTCAATAAGCTGATAGGAAAGATGTTGTAGATGTTTTTACGTAAATTAGCAGTTTATTTTTTATGGATAAAAGCCAATAACAAAATCCCCTTCGGAACTTGGAGTTTTTCAATATCACCTCAGCTTCATGAATAACTCGCCTGCCAAACCATTGGCAACACCCGTAAACAAAGATTTGTAAGTATAATCTCCAAATTATAATTGCTATTATAGCAATAATTACGAATTATTGTGACGAAATTTTAAGATAAACAGCTATATAACTTCCTTTCAAAGATCAAACAACGTTATAATCAAATCTTTTTTGCCCATCATAACAGTAATCAAGTCTTAACTAAAATAGTTGATGAGTTTTTCTGATAACATCAACGAAGTTCCGAATAAGGCTTTCCTAGACGAACATCGTTGTGTGGAAGGCTGTTATCTTTGAAATGTTGCAACAAATCTTCTGTAGATTTGAAAGTCTTGCCTCCCATAACAAATTCGCCATTCTTTGAAAATATATTTCATTATTTTATTTAAAAACTTTACTATCACAAAAAGTGAAAACATTAAATACTATATTTTCTCAAATCAGGTTGCTTAAAGCATTAAGTGCGTAAGCTGTAATGTAATTCTTTTGAAGTTCATTTACAATCACCAACCTCTTCTTTTATGCCGAACTTCTTTGATGTTCCATCACAGACAACATGCAGAGTCTAGACAACATTAAATCAAATACAGTTAAACATTGTTTCGATTGCTATAAATTTCTACATGTAATTAAAATTAACTGCGTCCGTCTCTCTTATACTCACGTAACCCGATCCCTGCGAAGCCACTCGGAGGAGAAAGGCTCCTTCGTGCTGCATAAGACTGCTCATGATGCTGAATCGAATAGATAAAGGCAAAAGAATTATTTGTGGCTAATATTTCCCAAATTTCGATTTAGATACAAAACGTAATGGATTAAAATTAAATTTGGCCAATATTACGAACACCATTGGAATCTAAATCAGACTTATTTTCGGTGTGGATTGCTTTGAAAAGTGGCACCTAACAGCTTTGGTGATACTTTTTCTTTAGTGAGAAACATAAGGGATCTATTGTAGTTCACAAATTTATGAATTTACAAATTTAACATAAGGTTATTATCGTTGGGTATGCACGCTCGTCGTCTATTTTGCAAATTATTTTTCAATAAATCAGCCTTATTTTGGTCACTTGTCTCCCGGACTTATCCAGTCGCTGTTGACCATTCACTTTAGTGTGCCTAGTGTGTTTAATAGTTTTTGTCTGTAATTATCCCTTTTCGAGTTTACGGGATAATGTTTATAATAACTATGTTATTTTAGTTCTGTAATTATCTGAAAGGCCAAATGCAGATCCACAATATTAATGATCGTCAACCTGGTTGCTTCTGAAGGCGATCCATTCCACATGGCTTTAGTAGTCTGAGCAACAATGTATCAAGTGTTTCAATCGTTAAAATGACAGAATGTTTTGATAAAAGATATGCTAGACATAGTAGTTCTTACATCTTACCTATAAAATTACCCAAAATCATGAAATCATGACAACTACTCAATTATCATAAAAATCTCTATCACCATTACAATCGTTACCAAGTCAGTATGAAGCTCGTAGGGCAATTGATCCCCGACGTAAACGTCTGAAGGTTCGACCTGGACGGATATCTGAGGCTGGGGAGAAATCTATGGATGATGATATAATTATGGTGACCACTAATATTGATGATTATTTATGAAAATGGTACATCGCTAGTAATAATGAAGATTAGTTCATCGTATACATGCATTGAATGTCATTGGAAAGGTTTTCTGGAGTCAGTGACAGAAGAGTTTCTTATAACTAGTATTATCATCGGTCTCTAAAAATGGTGAATTTAAAATGTTCTACCTTCACGGTTGGCTTTGGACCTAAGGGGGCTGCAATTTGTTAAACTACGTTTATTTAAAGATTTAAAGTTTAGGCAACAAGAAAAAAACTAAAACAGAAGAAATAAATAACGAACGAATATTGAAAATAATGATCCTATGCAAGATATATTCATAGATGAACGTTTATACTATTACGTATTCTGCTCATGTAATTTCTACAATTTAAAAGCCCGCATTTGTGCCTAAATTTGTGCCAACCGAAACATGATTTAATGGAAATAATTTTTAAACGAAGTTAGATTAAATTTCGATAATTAATTCTAACGCATTGGTGGCGATTTCTTTATCACTTTCGGTTGGGCTGTAGAGATCAAATAAGTTTTCGTTTAAAACTTATTAATTCATATAAATCATGATGTTAGGTTTTCCGTGATATCTTATTCAAAATATTTTCATTGTTAATTTTGAAAGCTGACCATCCTTTTGTGGGGTAGATGGCGGTAAGGGTGGGCCTTTTCGCAGAGATGACGATCTGTCTGGAAGAAACGAAAAATAGGTTAAAGAACAATGAAAACTACTTGAATGGTTGGACTCAGTTTGTGATAATATTTTCATAAGTTATTTGGCGTGAACGTAGTAACACAAAATGGTTATTTGTTAATGAATTTCAATATTATTCTTGCGCAGTCATTGCCCGTGAGGCCAACAGTACCCCAACCATCAGTGGCGATGCATTCAATCAGAAATGTAATAAAAATCGACAACTTGTACTTGATGTGAATTTCTATCAAATTAGAGCTGCAATCCGAGGCCTCTTCCTGGCGATGCCGAATGCAGGATACCGAAGAAGACAACAACAGTTGCCACAACGGTAACCCATTCGGCCAAATTTGCGCGACTAATTGTTATATGATAGTCTTTAAGTAGGCCACATTTTCGGCACTTTCTTCAATTTTATATAATAAATTTTATTCATTTTATATAATAAAATTTGGGTATGTGATTTAAATAGTAATATGAATTCTAATTATAAACTTAAAACTTATTAACTGTTTTGGCAGGAATTGCAACTGAGCGTGCCGATTAGGCCTAACCCTAACTCGTCACACATATATTTAAGAGTGATTTCATATTATAACATGCATAATTACTTATTTGGTGGGAGGAAGTGCTAATTATTTTGTTAGATGTGTATAAATATATCAATTTGAACAAATTATTTCTGGTCGCCATGAATAATTTCATTGAAATAATAACAGTAACGCCTGCCTCGATGATAATAAAAATAGCATTTTTAGTTCTGACTTTAAAACCATGTTTAGCTGCCTAAAATAAAATTTGTTAAACACAGTGTGAAGTAAAATATCTCGAAGAATCATTTTCGTCCTTTTATCCAGAACGATCCGCGTCTCAACGTGCAAATTATTATGTTTTTGTCTTCTTCAAATGCACTTGGTGTAACTGGAGAAATTGTTTCAATCAAAATTTCAAAAATCAGAAGAACCTAATTCGACGGAAGGAGAGGGAGCAGGCGGTCTTTTGAGTAATTTATCTTGAATTCCTGCTAAATAATAACAGCACTTACCACAGAATTAACGTGCAATTTTACAGTCATCATAACAGGTTTGTTAATAGCGCAAATGAGTCAAGTATGAGAAAATAAAGCATTGAACAAAGGTATACAATATTTAATGAATAAATCGATTAATGTAATTATTATTATAAACGAATATTATATTATTATTATTATTATTATTATTATTATTATTATTAGTAGTAGTAGTAGTAGTAGTTACCGAAACATAATGAACAAATTAATTAATGTAAATTACCGAAAGGAAGTACTGGAACGAATTGCCCGGATGCTGACAAAAATGAATCATTTTATTATAAGTTATTACGCCAGTCCGTACTGTACAAATCCTCATTTTAAAGCAAATGTAATATTTCCGAAAAATCATTAAACAAATTAAATAACACATCACTCGTGAACGAAGAATTTTGATACAAAAGAGAAGCGAAATCAACACGAACATGTCTGTAGATTGTAATTATTTACAGTGTAATTTTCCTGAGACTAATTATCTTTGAAATGTTATTTTGAAATTATAATAAAGAATTACGATTGATTTAAAGTTCTTACTTTTCTTGAGGCCGGGATTTCCATCATCGGGTTTGTTATGTGGTTTCTCGTTTCGGTTGTGGAAGTTGTTGCTGCTGAGTTTCAAGTTGATTTGAGAACAATCACTGCCATTATCATCCTCCGGATCGTCATAAGCGCCTTCCGGTGATTGGCAGACCCCTGCTCGTCGTAATTTGTGATAAAATTATCATATAAGCTATTTAGGGAAGATAATTGCCAGAGACGAATTTAATACATTAACTTAAATTAGCGTTTGATCAACACATCAACATTCCTCACATCGTAAGACTTGCAAACAATAATTATTTGAAAATATACTTAATTAACTTTCTAATTCTGCATCGAAAATCTTTAGAAAGGCAGAAAATGGATGAAAAAATGCTTGCTCTTACCGTTACCTGGTATTGCGGGCAACGGTCCTAAACAAAGTCAAAAACAGTAGCTATCATGGCTATTCTTAATTACCTCAACAGCTTCGTAAACACCATAATGATACCTACCTCGTGGAGATTTCCCATTTGCACATTTTAGTCGCAAGTTATCTAGGAATTGCGACCAATTTGATTACTTTGTATTGCCAAAACACAACACACACAGACGCATCTTACTTGCAACAGGATTCTCAAATGGCTCTTCGTAGTCTGCATCTGATCCATCGTCATAATTTATCTCTAAATATTCTTCGAGTGCCTTTAGCCATTTCTTCAGAAAGTACAATTAATTTAATTGGTTCAAATGACGTGAGTTAGACAAAGCGATAAAAACAAATTATGTTATTAAGTTTAAAGTTAATTGTTATAAGAAATTTGAAAAAAGATAATGTACAAAATAATAATGCAATAATGCAGCTACATTAACGTACAGTGATTTCTTATTTGTTATTCGAGAGACGATGTCGTAATGAAGGCGTCCATGTTATTTACAAAATACAAACACCAAAGGCTTTAAAAAATGTCTATTTATAACTTTAATAATATTTACAAACCTGTTGTTCGTCGCGAGAGGAAGCTGCAAAGACCTCTTCTAATCCATCTTTGCATCCATCTTTTTTGACCAATCGGAAGGGCCAAGGAAGTTCCTTGACACTCGACGTCATGGCTTCCACTCTTTAATATTCATTTAATCAGACCGTTATTGCCGTTAATAATGCTACGACGACATTAACAACTTCATCACCCTTGAAAATTAGTCAGCCTGATTCTTCTTTCCGGTTTCCTGGATGTCTCGTCCTTAAAGACGTAAATGACTTTGTCGTAAAGTATGGCGAAATGCCTGGGCCCTGTGAATTAACATAGTCTTGTATCATATAATTTGGCCTAGCCAGGGTTTGAAAAGAGATCGTTGATTGCCACTGATGATCGATTAAATATAGAGCGGAGATGCAACCTAATTTTTAAAGTGAATATGTCCGGTGGGATATAAACATTGAAAAATGACAATACGAACACATCTCTAGTTTTCTTTCTTAAAAATTGCATTATTTTATAATAAACTGATACATCTTGCATAACAAACAAATTCCAATATACAATATAAACACATTCGATTGATGTCTTTGTCATCTAATTTCCGTCAAATTTTCATTTTCATTGCCCAAAATGCGAATTGTCAAAAGACTATCTCACTCACTAAAAAGTAGATATGTCATGACACAACTAAAAGTTTACATCCATGGGTGAGAGTGTCATTATCTCCTTAAGCACCCCACCCTTCCAAAATGGCTCTGTTTTTCCATTTCTTCGAAAAACATGCGTGCTAGCGAACAAAAGAATAAGTCCAACCAACATGGAATAATGCCTGCAATTTTGTTCGGCATATCAGACAGTTTAGGTATATTCTTTCCTATGGCATCGCCACATTTGTGTAAAGCATTTTTCGCCCTCAGCCAACCGGAACATGACGGGGACAGATTCAGCAGTTGCTGGCAATCTTAAATGAGATCTAAGATTAGGTTTCAGATTTAAGGTTTATATTTAAATTTAATAGTCCTGTTATAACAAAGCCTAGAAATATCATTTTTTAAGCATATTTTCACATGTAATCACTCTTGCATTTCACCATAAAGCGAAACGATTTAACGTTTAATCACGCTTTAACTCTTCTTGCAAGCTTATTTTTAAAGAATTGCCAAACTATCATTTCTTAAATTTACAGCTATACTTGAAGTGTCACTTTACTGTTTCGTTCTGAAATTGTAGTCTAACAAAGGTTACTGCATAAATGCCGCAAATTCTACCTTCTGTGTGAGAATGCTCCATTTCAGATAGGAGAACGTATCCAATCAAACCACCAAAAACTTTTTAATTTTAGCGAACGAGGAAACAATGACAATTCGATGTCAGTATAAAGGAAAATAATAGGGTCTCTTTCTTAAGTGGCGACGAAAGCTTCCTGATCCGAAACTTAACAAATGTTTAATGACATCCCTTTGAGAGCATTCCGATCTTAAAAACTAGAAACAAGGCATCAGCTTTAAAACACAAAAAGTCTATAACTTCAACCTAACATTATCAGTTGGATTTAAGTTATTCAAGTGCTTGAAATAAAATAATATAAATGATTATGGAGAATGCCTCTTGTGGCCCTAACAAACCTAAAGCTTTAATTGTAAAGCAGATCGCCTCTTTAAGGTAAAGGCCTTCATTGTTTCTAAGTCATGCTTCTTCAAAGCTGTGCTTTGAGTCTGCCCCCCTGATACGCAGATGATAAATAACTTTTTTCATTCGTTTTAATATTCCATATTTATTCTATATTTATTATTTACTCTATATTAGCTTTTAGGCCCTCATTAGCTCTCATTTGCTTGCCTATCATTAACAGAAATTATTAATAATTCCCATGATTGTCGATGCGAATTACTCAGAAAGCCGAGGAAATAATTGTCCCATACTCGTTGCTGAAGGAAGTTTAGCATTTCGGTCGAGAGAGCAAGTTTGAAACTAATTTATCATTGTAGCGGATAACATCGAGTGCCACCAGTTGGAAAACGCTTGAAACCGTAGCAAATCACGTACATCGTAGCAACGACGATCGGATAATAATATTGACCGAGGATAATAATAAATCGGGGTGTTTTAAGGATAAAACCGGATGAGCCACCCTTGCTTATACATAATTATCTTAGTCCCTCCCCCTTTACATATTTAGTCCCATCCATTGGAAAGTTACAATATAAAACTGGAATGGGGAAATACGTATCTAGTTTTATTTTAGCAATGGCTTATCAAGGTATTCGTAGCAAAGATTTGACAAGTGCGACGAAATTATCTCCATTCAAGATTAATTTTATCTGGTAAATTGCATGCGATCCAGTGGATCACGGAATATTGGCCAGACGCCTTTCCTGCCAATGTACGGGTGACAAATATGTATGGAAGTGTCCTAAATGTCACAACACCCGGTCAGTTCGGAACGGGAGCTTCTTTCAAAGGAGCCACCTCGAACTGGAAGAATGTATTATGGTAAGTATATAATTATAAATATTAATAAGTAGATGGCTAAGAGACAATATTGGACTTGTTTTGAATCTATATTGGTTGATGAGGTCGATCAGCCAGAGTTAGCTTGTTCCTGGACCTTGGCACAGGTCACACCCTACCGAATTGTTCAACATGCATCGAGACCTCTGTGTTTACTGGGTTAGAGAATTGGAGATCCGGGGCATATTGTCCAAAATCGATGCTTATCCGGTTTTTCTAAGAGTGGCTTACGTCCGGGAGAGATTTCAAGATCACTGGGGACGATGGTCTTCTGGGAAATATGGAGTCGGTTAGATCGGAACTGGTTGCGGAAGAGGCCACTCTGTTCCAAATCCGTGGGCGACGATATCGACTTACCGATGGAGCTGCCGCTGAGCGAAATTTTCGATTTCAAATACAAATTTAGTCAGCTTTAATTAGATCGACCAAAACCATAGGATACAAATCTGAACTTTGATCGGAAGTTAGAAATTCCTCCGAGGGGTAAGCGAATAGGACGCTAACTTAAAAAAAAAAAAACACAACCATTTATTAAGGTATAGAATCTCAAAATCGAATTAGTCAAAAATATTACTACTTTAAACATTGTTAGTCACAAGTGAACATACTACAGAAAGTGAAGCTTTGATGCAAAGCAAGTCTTTTGTACTTTTTATTCTTTTGGAAGACAAATCGATTCACAGCAACAGATAGGGTCAAAGACATATTCAAACTGCCAGTATCTATCATATACTCATCAGCATTCTTGGGGATTAATCCAACACCTGTCAGTCTCTTCGATGGCTTCCATTAGTGTAGTGAGACCAGTATATACCTCCATTCCTAATTTGGTGATGAGCCTGGGTGGCACAGTAAACCCCAAAGTATCATTTCCTATCTCCATGGTGAAAGAATACTTCACCCCTGCTCTTCCTTTGACCCAGTCGTACGAACCACCGCATGCAAAATCTGCCGGGTTCAGTTCGGAGCAATCGCACGAAAACAATATCTTTATTTTATAATTAACGTTATTATTTAGATTACTAATTCTCAATATAAATCTTTAAACACATCATCTGAAAACATTACAAAACTAACTGTTAACTTTAATAATGAGTTGGTACAAAACTTAGTTTATGAGAAACTCGAATGCCCTGGAAAATAGTCTGTTCCCGTACGACCACCACCTCATCATCAAAGTAGTCTCCACTCATGCCAAATACCACTTCAACATTCATAAAAGGCATATCGACTAACAAATAATGTCGCCGGGCGTCCCTGCTTCGTATTTCACGCCATGTACTTTCCAAATTTCTTCGACTGCTCTCTTGGACACGGCAAGCTGTTAGGAAGAAAATAATTGCATTAACTTGACCAGATTTATAACGTTATAACGTTATTGCTTTTATAGCAGTCAGCATTTTATAATATTCATTTATAATCGATTTCAACTTTGCTTCATATTCTTAAAGTAAGGTTCTCCAAAAAAATTAATATTTTCTTGGTTGTGCCAACTGAAAGAACTAAAGCAGAGTGCATCCAAAATTAAAAGCATCGATGTTAAAAATGTTAACTTTATTATCACGTGAAAGCCTAAAAGCAAAATTATTGATGAAGATAATGTTATTGGTGCATTCTGAAAACATTGCACTATGGTAAGTGTCAGTATGCTGCCTCGATTGACCAAGTTTCTTTGATACAAGAAACAACAAAAGATAATCCGTCGTATGGGTTCAAAAAAGTCCCTGCATGTCGACCTGATTTTAAGGTCCTGACATCGAGCCATATGGAAATTATAGATGAGGAACAAAATGTGATTTTAACCAGTTGTTCATAATCGGGCGGCTTTTCTTCTGAGTAGCCATAGGGCAAAAACCAGATGTTTCCATATGTGTGAAGGGAAAGGTAAGCCTTGACCGAGTGCCGCACGGACCAGAAGTACCTGGAAAAGTGGTACGCCTCCGGCTCACTGAACGGTCTCTTTCCAGCATAAGTCGGCAGACACTGCCGATAAACTCTGTGAATGTCCTTCCTGCAACCGCCTTTAAAAAAAGCCAAAAGTATTTAAAAATAAACACCAAGGCTGCCATGTACATCACCAAGAATCTTAATATAGAAAGGGAAGACAAAATACTTTTTAATTCCAAAGACAATAAGTTAAATAATTTGATGTCATTCATTGATTGAAATTAATGCCTTCAGAATGTTACAGAAGGAAACATACCCCAATGAAAATTGAAATTTCTATTTGCATCCACTCCCTTACATTTGGGGGCAATTGTGAGACATCTCGTCTTTCTCCAAAAGCGATCCTTCAAACAAATGCAAATTTTGATGCTTGTGTGGATGCATGGATTTTAAAAATCTATTTCTGCATTTTATTTGTCTTGTGAATTGCAAGGAAAATGTGAAGTGAGACATTGTTGTAAGTTCAAAAGATGTTCCAATCTCAATAGTAACAATATTATAGTAATATTCTAACTAAAACAAAAAGTAATGCAAATAAAAGGTATTGAGATAATATACATATATAATGAATATATGTATAAATGATAATATAATGAATGATTATGACATACATGATTGAAAGAGTAGTGATAGCCATCTGGATTGAGCAAAGGTGCAACATAAAAATCATATTTTCTCAGAAGTTCCTGTGTGCTGATGTTGCCATTGTAGCCTGTAACCAGCTGAAAGAAACGACAATCTTTTAAGAAATAGTAATTTAAATATTTTATGACCTGGAAAGCATACATTTTTCAAAATGTTTAAATAAAAGATATAATTAAAATTGTCAAAAAATGATGCAACGTTTTTTTTTTATTATGGAACCCTCTCAAGTCAAAAAAAATTAAATTCAGTCTATACTAAATCTGTCTATACTATATATCTGTCTAAGTTTATACTAAATTACTTAATCTGGATCTTTGTAGACACCCAAAGCAAAGTGATCATTGAAAAAATCGTGCAAATTTCAATGCCACCTTGTTAGGATAGGTAGGATAAGATGCAAAGCCAAGGAAACAGATATCCTAATACTAAAACATTTCTCTCAGCAAGTAGGTGCTCCAACCAAGCTTTGAAGTTAAGAACATTGGAATTATCCATCACATAATCATTTACAGCCAATGAAATGTACTTCAAAGCAGTTACTTATTACTTAATCTGGATCATTATAGACACCCAAAGCAAAGTGATCATTGGAAAAATCATGCAAATTTCAATGCCACCTTATGGATAAGATGCAAAGCCGAGGAAACTGATATCCATTCTCTGGCATGAATCCCTCCATCAACCCAAATGATTGGCTTCAGTGGACCATCCTGGTTGTTGGTAGCATTGACAGGCAATCCTATCTTGGATTAAGTTTTTTTTATTGTAGTTTATTGCTTTATATAAATGTAATTATATATAATTTCTTATATATTAAAACAAAAAGCCTTTAATTTTATTAAAAGTTATAAATTAATAAATGCAGGGTCCCTTGGCATTACACAACCAATTTTCTCTTGGAAATCATTAGCACCTGATTCATTGGTCGAGATTTAAACTTCATTTCACATTTAAAAAATCTTAAAACTTGTCAGGCAATTTTTTTCTAATGAAGTGGCAAACATTTATGGAATATTTTTATAAAAAAATTAAGTGACCTACCTTTGCAATAATAAGGGATCTATTTTCATAAGAATGGCCATACTTGTGAAGAGACATTACCTCACCATATTCCTGAGCCATTTTATTGAGCCATCTTTGCACCTATAGCATTTAATATCAAATCAATAAATCTGTTGCTACAATAATATTTAGAAATTAGAAAGTCATAAACAACAAGCAAAAAAGTGAGGGCCATTTATTTCTCAATTCCATTAATTCTGAATTTTGAAAAGGAAAGTATAAGTTGTGATTTGGATAATAAAAATATATTATTTTATACATCATCAAAACTCAAAGGAAATTTGTATAACCTGGCAGTAAGTGAGGTAGAAATGAAGAGGTTCATCTCTGAAATGATAACCTGTCAAGCTTTCATTTGCATAAATTCTTTTTGAGCTAGGAATCTCTGCACCATTCTCCAAGTCACAATGATGCTGCCATTCTGTGTGCTGTCTTTTATTTCTTCTACTTTTCCATCTTCCTCCAAAAACATCACTACGTTCTTCTTGGATGAGCCTAGATAAATTAATAGTTCAAAATATAAATGTTGAATAATTGAGATTATGATTCTTAAAAGGGAATTGTGATACTTCACCAATCTCCAAACATTTTCATATTTTTAGAAAGTGAACTTCACCAAAAACATAGTAATGCATATATGTTAATATTCGGGTTATTACATCCTTACGAAGGTCAAACAACAAGTCTCATTTTAATTTCTGAGGAACGCTAAACTTCACCAAAATCTATTTTTTATAATATCTCTCTTTCATTATTTCTTCATTAAAAACTAATGAATTAAAACGTTAAGAATACAAACCCAAATTAAAAAAAAAAACTGCAAGCCCAAATCATATCAGACAAAAACATAGCGTTTCCCACCGAAAATGAACTTCATCAAAAATATCTTTATAAAGACGCACATGTACAGGTCTTACAAAAATAATGCAAATGATAATGTCAAATCAAATAAGTTTCCCAACATGCAACAAGCGTGTATTATATTTTTCCAATTGTCAATTAAATAATCTTACGAATGCCAATATCTACTAACTTCGGAAGATCATCCGAAACGATTTTGTAGTGAATTTGGAGATTTCTCAAACGCTGTTCAACTTTTGGGCACGCTCCAGGAGAAACGAGAATGATATTTCGAGACCAAATATCAACCTAAATCGTATACGAATTGAAATTCCTAAATAGTTTCTTTTCTATTAATTCGTTAACAAATAAATTATGATTTTAGTTCATTGTGTGTTAAAACGAAGCCTAAGTTTTGTGTACCTCATGAGACTGAAACTCGGTTATCAGCTTTTCCCTAATGCATTCTGTCGAGTTGAGCTGCAGCAATTTGTAGCTGGTAACAATAAAATGCAGGTGAAGGTTATTTAGAAAACATCGACAAAAGTATAAATGTAATATTTATTTAATAATAATTGCACTGTAACAATTGATACGTGTTGTGACTCACCCTGCATAATCAAGTTTATTACCAACTTTTGTGGAAGGTTTCTTGGAAAACACAATGCATGAGAAAGAAATGCAGCCAATTAGTAAAACACTGGAGATTCCACTATAAAGTAGTTGCATTTTCTTGCATGTAAAAAACATTTATAATAATCTGCTAATTGTAATATATCTTTCTAGACATTTTTTCGAAAGCTAAAAAATGTTGATATATAGTAGGCGGCTCGTAACGTGAACTCCGACGAGCCGAGGCTTTGGAAATTAATCCAGCAATAAGTAATGCTGGCCTGGCTCTGACGGATGATTTCAGTGCATAATAATGAACTAAATCAGCTTGCGTTAGCATTGGGAAGTAAATATCCAAGATTATTGTAGCATTATAATTTTAAAGTAAATTAAAAGCGGAGAATACTTAAAATTGCTTTAGTCCCAATCGCCATTTAATGTAATGAGAATAACATGGTCTCATATATCTCCAGATTCGACTGAGAAACTATATTAATAACTAACATAAATTCCCCAACTAGGAACGGCTTAATACCGCTATTTTTATAATTTGATTTGCTCGAACATTCATTACCATAAACAATCCCTAAAAGTTCCAACGGCTTTTCTCACATTCCCACTCTAGTCAATCACCACCCACTTACTTCCACATCCTTCTTTGCTAACCCGAACTCTCACGACTAAACCGTGACCCCGCCTTCAAACGTCGCTCACACTTCCGGCGATCCTAAAGATTACAGAAATGCAATCCCAAACAAACCCCAAATGCTTGTAAAATATACCCTGTCTAAACTTTTTCTGACGATTAATTTTGGCAAAGCAAGATTTCAAAACTATTTAGAAACTTAAAATAACTTGACCCTCGCAACAGCGTTTTAGATAACGACCCTTGTTTCATGCTTTCATCAAAAAACAATTATGATAGGAAACAACCTGAAAACAATGCAAGAGACCTTGCAAATACTGACAATATGATGTACAGAGTGACAAGTTTATAATATTGATAATGTTAATTAGCTGCTACAGCTACATTAAGAGGTTTTCTTTCAGATGCACCAAATCTCTTTTATACCAAGCATCCAGAAGTATTGGGTCATTGATTTCAAGTATAACTTTCTTCAGTTCCTGCCAAGAGGTTGACATAATGAAATTTCCCTCTTCTTGGAGAAATACATGAAGAAGATGTTGAGCCGCTTCCCTAAAAACATTGCCACCACATTTGTTTGAAGTAATCACCTATGACTATCAAATCCCCTACCTGTAAAGTCCCAATCTTCGACACATCGACGCAATATTAATTCTGACTTTGGTGTAACCGGGCCAAATGTCTAAAGAACGTTTGAAGGCCTCAGTAGCCTCTCCATATTTCTCCTCTTGGACCAACACTGCTCCCAGCATGTTCCATAATTTTGGAGCCTTGGTTTTCACTTGAATGGCTGTTAAGAGGCAATGATATGCTGCTTTGAACCTGTTGCTCATGATAAACAATAGTGCAAAGCAAGTATTCAAGTCTGGATCCTTTGTAAATGCAGAGTTTATTAAGTCATATTTTTCTCCATGAAATAATTCTGAATCTTTGAAAAGAAACTTTTCACTGGATTTTTTCATTAGCTCCTTGGCCTCTTGTTCATCCATCAGTTCAGACTTGGATTCAGCAACGATGTTAAATATATTGAGAAGCTTCACAAGGTCTGATCTGAAATTAAGATTAAATTGTGGTTTGTTAAAATAGAAATTTATTGCCTGCACCACAACTAAAATTTTTCCTCACTCATCAACAAATGATTTTGGCATCTCATTTAGGCTAAAAAAGCCAAATTTCTGTTTGATGATCATCTCGTGAGTGGCTTTTTCTGCCTTATGCATGCACAGCCAGATGCAAAGCATCTGACAGGCCGAGCTATGGAGACCTTCATTCATAAAAGAGGAAGCAAGCTCCAGGTAGATGTCATGCTGGGAAAAATCCAGAATCAGACACCTGTGCAGCATTAGAAGCAACAACCATGCAATACAACTACGTAAAAATTAAATAGAATGATTTTTAATGAAGATATGTGCAAGGTAATTCAAAAACTTGCTCTCTAAGTCCCATACCGTTTAAAGGCACAAATTGCTTGGTTATCATTCCCAATAGCAGCCTGGGCCAAGCCAAGATAATACCAACTCTTGAGAAGTATAATAAAACACATTTGAACATTAATTAAATCAATTACATAAATAACAAAAGCTGTATTAAAACTAAGCGACATAATAAAACAAGCTAATTACAGAAGGGGAGTCTTCATCCTGGAGAAGAACATTTTCAAAGCACTGAATAGCTCTCTCCATGTATCCATTATCAAAGGCAATGCATCCCTCGCATACAGCTTTGAAAGAATCCATCTCTGCTTCTTTGATTTTGAACTTGTAATCCTAGAACAACCCCCTTTTTTTTATCTTAATGACAACATACTTAAAGATATGAAATGCAAGTCAAACAATTGAACAATCTGTGTATCTAATCAAACTAAAAATAAACTTGGAAACTTGCTTGGAATTTGTGTAATGGACTGATAATGTCAAGTCCACGGAACCACCATGTGCTCTTCAAAGCCCTTCTGAAATAAAAAACAAACACTAAAATTATACAAATTACATTACACAAAGCAGATCCTAACTGTGAGCCGTCGATTGAAACATAGTTCCTCATGTAACATTTACACCAAGTATCCTGGAATTTAATATGACTTTTAATGGTATTGACATTACTCAAATTTTCAATAAATGAAGGTGAAATTTGTGCATGTAATTTGTAAATGACAGCTCAAAGCTTGTTCGACTCGAGATTAAAACAAATAAAATCTTAAAATACTCACTAAATAGGTGTCCCTTTTTAAGCATTCTTGTGATATCTTCTCGACAAAGTTTTCCTCTAGACCCCTCGAAGTAACTGGCTGAACTTCTCCGACGGGTAATTTATTATTTGTCGGTAAAGCCTTAACACGGGAAGGCTCCAGCCAATCGTTTAAGACCTTTTTCCAGTCTAACCAATGAGAAATCAAGGGAAATGGCTCAATTCTGACTGGGAAAGATGGTGCAATTGGTTCCTTAACACAAAACTATAATAAATGCACTGAATTGCATTATGAAACCTATGCTTTCATAAATCACAACAATGATCAAAAGCCATAAAATAATTTCACGTTTTAGTAATGGTACATTGGATAAAAAGTAAACCTTCAACAGTTTTAAAGATAAGATTCTATTTGACGTTCCTGGGACATGTGGAATTGCAGCATTTGAGAGAAATTTCACATTAACTGAATTTTCAGGAACAACATCTAATTTGCTGTTGACAACAAATATAAATTGAGATTTATTAAACATGTTGACTTTTTATTTAATTAAAGTTGAACTTCATTACCAAGACTTTGCTGTTAACTTTTATTAGATGTGCTAAACCTCACATATGATGGTGCCAAGAAAGTTATTGGGGATGGGACAACATAAATCAGGGGACCTCAATTTCTTCAATATTGGAATTTGAAAGGTAGCACAGTCACAATATGCAAAAGCCAATCATTATCTAATTTCTAGACTTTTTTTAAAAGATTTATCCTTCAGAAAAAGGATTAATTTCTAATATCTCTGGTCTAAGCTACAATAATAGGCTAAAAAGAATCACATAACAATTATCATCTACCTTTCTTGAGGTTCTGCATGTTGTATAGCCTTAAAGTAGGTATTTTCAAACTCATATGCAAGATCATTTGCCAAACTTGAGTCAAACAATCCTATATTATAATCAATTATCAAACCATTACAGAAGCATTGAAGCTGTTGGTTAAATGATATAATGATAATATTTAATATCATAAGGGCACTAAATTTCCAGTTACAATCAATGACAAAATTCTTACCCCCTCATGTCTATTTTAAGCAGTGTTTTACCTTGTGTTTCACAACTGGGAAATGCATCTTGGCAACTTTCATTTAACTGCTTCCTTTCATTGAGTAGTCTCTGCATCTCAAATGTTTGAGGCAAGAACTTGTTTTCAGTAATTTGCCAAGGGAACTGTAATATATATATTCTACAATTATTCACAATAAACAATTACAGTTTCAATTCTTAAAAATTATAGCTTTACACTATTTTATGGTAAGATGACAAGGAAACAACATAACAAAATTGATCTCTGATCTTGAGATCTAGAACTAAAAAAGCAATCTCGATCACCAGCCCATTAAAAAGCTGAATAGATGTCTGCAAATTTCATATTTTATGAAATCTCTAAATTCGTAAACAGAATTGCTTACCTAAAACGACTTGTTATTTCTTCGAATAAAAATATTTTGCAAAATTAATTCGTAAATTTGAGTACTGACTTGGCAAGCAGTGCGAATAGAATTTCCAAAAAAATTTGCAATAAAACAGTTCGAACAATCCTTGGTAAGGCCCTCCATTCTTTATTTGCGCACCAATGACTGAACTTTTACAAAGAGACTGATGTTGTTGCAACAGTAATGCTAAAGAAAATAAACAAAAATCAAGATCGCCAGTCGCAGCTGCAACCAAATTGACAAGTCGAGGTAGATCCTACGCTTTATTATACAAGTATGGGAGCCGCGAAAACGTTTTGAGGTCATAAATATAAATTAAATTCTACGGCTAATGCATTTATGTTTATATTTAAAGTAATATATTTTCTAAACATAATCAATGATCACCATAAAAAGAGTGCTAAAATAAAAACACTTAAATCATTTTATAATTTGCTGAAAATATGAAGAATACGACCAAAATCTATAGGCATAATAACTTTAGACAATAACTGTAATCATTAGGTGGAACAAATGTCATTTAAACATAATGTTATTCAACCCATTTTAAATAATGTATTCCAGCATGACATCGTCGTAAGAACCCTTTCCACGTAAAATGATAGCAAAAGTTGCCAAAACGTTTATATGTTTTAAATGACGGCAATGCATTGCAATGCAATAGCATTGATAATGATCTCGCCATAAATAAAAGAATTTATAATATCAGCGGGTGTACATCGGATGCTCACACGACCATCACAGCTATTGACCAGGCAAAGCTCTTGCAGCACGAGTGTGCGTAAAAAGGAAAGGGAGTCATATTGAGAAAATTTGAAATTATTACCTTCAAAACAAATTTTATTAGGACCATACAATCTCACTGAACTCGAATTTTACCATGCACCAATTTTTAAGCTGTCCATTTATGTATGGATTTTTCTAGGAGGCACGCACCGCTTTATGGATGTATTCGATATATCTGATAGACCTGCTGGACTGCAAAAGCCTAGCGGTCAATTTTCAAAGATCTCAGAAAACATTTTATAGGAGCATTTCGAGGGATTTGTCGAGCATAATCTAAAAAAATGCGATCATGTAATGATTTTTAAAATAAATTGATTCAGATGAAATATGGAAAATCGTTTTCCGCAAATGTTTTCTTCTGAACCATTTAACAATATCTTGTATTTCAATATCTGTGATTTCAAGCTATTTTAAGTTGCCTAGATTTGTATGCTTGTGGACAAAGATAATGATTCTCGTTCCGTCAATGTTTGTGTTAATACTAGTAAGACAAACTTTTGAAAGCCCTGATTCAAAGAGACTTTACGATGACCTGCTGAAGAAGAGCGGCTACAACAAACTGATTCGACCAGTAGGTAATAACTCGGACACACTGACTGTGAAGATCGGTTTGAGATTGTCCCAGATCATCGATGTAGTTAGTTTAAAGCGTTTTGTTTTCACTTATAAACTTACTGAAAATATAAGTCGTAATTATGCTAACGATTCACAGGACGAAAAAAATCAGATCATGACAACGAACGTTTGGTTAGACCAGGTTTGTGTTAAATGATTAGCTTTGAATGAAATAAGCTGGTTACATCACTGTGAGATATCATTATCAATCAATTCCATTTACAGTTTCACTAGCTGATCTTGAAATTTTATAATTCGTTAGCAATGGTTCGATTATCGTCTGACATGGCATGCAGAAGAATATGGAGGAGCAGACAGGCTATTTGTTCCTTCAGATGAAATATGGCTACCTGACATAGTACTCTACAACAGGTCATGGATGCACCCTAATTAGGATTACAATTAATCTAATGCCATGACCTTAGTCACGTCGAAGAGTATTATGATTTGATCTCTTATTAATAAACCGGCCGCTACACTACATTCTCATGAAATGTTAAATATTATATTCCATAATTATCAACCTATCATTTTACAGCGCCGACGGAAATTTTACAGTAAAGTTGATGACAAAGGCCACAATTTACTCAAATGGTCTCGTTATGTGGAAACCACCAGCTGTATACAAGAGCCTGTGTTTTATTGATGTTGAGTTCTTCCCTTTTGACGAGCAGTCTTGCACTCTTAAAATAGGCTCGTGGACCTATGACGGTTACTCGGTTGACATACGGCACAAGGATCTTCCTCTTTCCAACAATCCTTTGGACGTGGTCGATCAGGGCATCGATTTGAGCGATTATTGTAAAAGCACAGAATGGGACTTATTGGCAGTTCCTGCAAAGAAATTTGTTAAATATTATCCGTGTTGCGAAGAGCCCTATCCGGATATTAAATTTAACATCACTATAAGGTAATTTTAAATATCGATATTAAAACGATTTAATTAAATATTTTGTTTAAAAAAACCCTCAAAAGTCGATGTGTCCGATCAATGTCCAACTACGGTGTTGGTTCAACATTCAGACTCATTACCACCAATAAACATTAAGTACCTTATTACAACTATTACATTATTTAATATAATAATAACTATTAATATTATATGTTACATGGGTAAGATCCATCATCATCATCATATTTATTATCACATTATCAGGAGAAAGACGTTGTTCTACACCGTCAATCTGATACTGCCTTGTGTGGCCATCTGTTCTGTTACTCTCCTAGTTTTCTACATTCCCGCCAGTTCGGGGGAGAAAATCACCATGGGCATAACCATCCTTAATTCTCTCAACATCTTCCTTCTTCTTGTTGCTGAAATAAACCCGCCCACTTCATTGGCCACCCCTCTCATTGGAAAATACCTTTTGTTCACAATGGTGCTGGTGACATGCTCCATCATCGTAACGGTTTTTGTGTTGAATATCCATTTCCGCTCACCCTCGACGCACATTATGTCTCCATGGATACGGGAGTTATTTCTAAATGTCCTTCCAAGGTTGCTCCTAATGAGACAGGTTGGTTGAAATGGCCCAAATAACTTCTGTCTGTTCTGACGAATTTGATTTATGATGACCAGGTTCGGCACCACGTTATCCCCTCCCTCCCCAAAAGACTCTTGAAGAGATGTCTATTACCATAGATTAAATCTCTTAATAATCTAATCAGTGCAAACACATTTTATGCTAAGACAAGCCGTCTTTGTAAATAATCAATTGACGCTGAACGTTAATGATTTAAGCTAACTGTTTGTAATTATTCCCGTTAAGCAGGTTCAGACGAAAATATTAAAAGTCAATGTGAGGACGGAGTTCGGAAGTGAATATAGAGATTCATTTCATCTCGGTACAGGAGAAAATAAATTTAATCCAGCCAGGCGTCATGAACCTCATTCCAAGATCGAAGAAGTTGATCGATTCACCGATTTCGATGCTGTAGCAAGAGAACTGCCTTGTTAGTTTGATTAAAAAAGCTTGATTTATTTTGTAATTCAGACCGTACTGAAATTACTTTCAAAAAATATCTCGAAAATTTTTATATTTTAAATATGACAAAGTTTTTCAAGATTTATATAATATACCAGCAGGTAGATATGCTGCAATAGTAACTCCATCAAGACCTGGCCTTTTCGCATCGTCGCAGCAAAATCTTGGAAATTATTTCCAATCCCTTCCGTCTTTTGGCATCCCCTGTCAGCAACCGCTTGTGGAAAATGCTATGCTCGGTGTCAACTTCATTTCAGACCACGTAAAGCAGCAGGATGATTTTCAACGAGTGAGAACGTGTGCACTAATAAATAAATTGAAATTTCAGATCTTTTAATAAAATAGTAATAGATTTGTTTTATAATTTACAATGTTACCAATGAAAACTGAATTTCTACAGATAAAACACGATTGGCAATATGTTGCAATGGTCCTAGACAGACTTTTCTTGTGGGTTTTCACAGCTGCTTGTCTGGTCGGAACGTTTGGCATAATAGTTCAAGCTCCAACTCTCTACGACCGCAGAACTCCATTATTTACGTCGAGATGTACTTAAATTTGGATATTCAAATCCGGTTATAAACTCGATGTTTAACATTCTATAATATGGGCTTCATTCGAGAATTTGTGAATAAAAGATTAATTAGTTCCACATTTTACTAACTCCATCTCCATTAAATCCTGGTATCAAATTGTGTATCGTTAAAAGATGTTCTTAGCTAGATATAAAAATGATGTTATACTCTACCATTGGTTAAAAAATTTATGTTGCGGTCAACTCATAACATCATAACAACTGCTTATGGCGGTTCCTCAAATTGCGGTTTGTTTATAGGATGGATTTCCAGTACGAAGATGTATTGGATAACGACTTATTTTCATTCGTTACCAAGTTTACTACTTATAACGCTATGCTTTTTATAAGAGACCTCCATAGAATTACGAAATGGAAAGGTTGAGTAATTTGTTGATGTTGCGAAATCGAGTGTCACAGGTCTATGATTGAAATTGTATTAGTCAAAGGATATGATGATATACGAAAAACAAGTGTCTTAATTTTATTTATGGCTTAAATTATAGTTTGCTACTAATATCTGCAAAGATAGACATCACTATTTATTGTTGAATATATTTCTTTCCTGAAGGTATTTTGTTCCACAAATTCTTGCCTGTCAAACATTTTACGGTTATAGGGACTGTCACCAATGTTTGTAGAAGAGACAAAGTTGTGCATTTGGAAGGTCTTTGTGCTGTTATCTCTTTATTTTCATGCTATGATTATCATTTATTGGTTCCACTTTCAGTTGATGACGGTACAGCCTCAATTCAATGCATCTTCTTTCTTGGAGATTGTGACAGGGAACCCACGAATGAACACATATTTACAGGTAACTCATTTGCATTACATTTATGGCATTTTGAATCATGATGTGCTTCATAGAATGAAGTAATTCTAGAATTGATGAAAGGTTTTATTCATGTTTTGAATACTGTTCATGCTTTGCTAACTTTCTGGTGCATTTAAAGTTTTACGTTTAGACACAAGTTAAGTTTTATGTATTGCCAACTTTGTAATTTTTAATTATTTCAATGTTCAACTTAAATGTTAAATTGGACATTTCAGAAGACTTCAAGCAAAAGAAGTGCCTAATGTCCATGCTAGAGATTATAGAAACACATTCAGCCAGAGGTTGTGCAAAGGAGATAGAGCTGGGGTCACTTGTTCATTTGAGAGGAGATTTGGAACATTCCAATGGCCAAACAGAATTCATTTGTAGAACAATTGGTATGTTGGACATGTTTGTTGATTGATAAAATAGTATGTAATTGTTTGTTTCTGTTATTAACATTTCCTTTTTATATGCAGAGGAGCTTGACCCAAATGATGAAGCTTTATACAAATTTCTGAGATTAGAACTTTACAAGAGAATCTATGATGTGAAAATAGACTGGTATCAGCTTTTCTTGGATTTTTTGAAGGTAAGTCCCACTTAGTTGATTTTGTAGGACTTATTAACTAATTCAGGGTTAATGAAATTGTGATTGAAGAATGATTGTTGGCTAAGTAACTGGAATTTATGGAATATAGTATGTTGAAAGGGATTTTAAATGGTTGTTAATTGTTATTCAAATAGCAGAGGTTTTGATTGTTTGACAAGGTTAATCCAATTCAAATCCAGGGGAATCCTGGCATCTGGATGGTGCAATTTCTCCGTAAAAGGAAACGGCCGTGTTTTACAAAACAAGATCTTCTCGATCTCAAATCACAAGTACTTGAGGAACATGTAAGTTTTATACATATGCAGGTCTTTCTTCAAAGTTCATTATTCTCTGGATATCCATTTCAACCACTTTACCAAAGTATTGATTATAATTTTGATGAAAATAAATTTATTTTATTAACTTCCATTAGCTCATTGATGTAGCTCTGGAAGACATGAGACATGCCGGTTTCATATATGAGAAGGAGAGAACCATCTTTCAGGTAATTATGCTATTGTTGGTATTATAATCTTACAAAATGCTTTGCTATAAATTTTCTCTGAGATGTTTATACTTATATAATATTTTATGGACAGATTGTTGAATTTGATGAGGAGCTACAAGAGTTTGTCTTAAAATGTGTACAAGATGACCCAGAAAAAAGTTTGGATTCAATTTTAAATTACATTAAACCAAATCATAATATATGACTTTTTAAGTGGATCTATCTCATATGGATGTTTGGATTTCTAGCATCTTGATAATTACTAGCACGTAAACGGGCTGTTAAATAACTTATTCGTGTCAAATGTAAATTACAATCATCCGATTAATAAAACTGGCTAATAGATGGCATTACTATACGACAGGTGGCACCAGTGCGGGAAGTATATATGCTCACCTCAATCCGAAATTTCTTGACATCGCATTGGGACACATTAATCTCTGTCTCAAAGTTTTGGAATTTAGGGGAGACGTATACGCCTCAGGAGGCGAAGGATGTTTCAGAGCGGTCTAGGATTAAGACTGTTGCGTACCTGACCCTAATTTTCTGAATTTTAAAAATATTTCAAATTTCGAATTGCTCCTGATTACTGACAATTTATAAAATGTTGAGGTGAAATAAGCAATTTCTAACGATACAACGTATAATTTCCTCTATCATTCTGGTTATTATGAATTAGCTCATACGGACTTAATATCGTCCAGAGCAGTGAACGTCCGAGCGGTTTGAAGAGTTCGATGATGTTGTCGGTGTTGTCATTGAAGAGTTTCGTATGTGGGAGTTATAACACATTTTGTAGGACCTATGCCAGACAAATAGGAAGAGGTGACAAAATATTATGTTTGCACACCACTGAAATATATTGTATTTCATTTAGTCAAAGTAATCGTTTGCAGTTTATAACGAAGTTAGTACGTAATTGCTAAATAGCCTAAGAGATAAGTGGCAGCTGTGTGGAATACCAATTCTAGTTAATAATTTGAAAAACATTGCCAATAAGGCAAATCACGACGCAGGGAACCCGGGTTATTTGATAATGTGAATGAACTGGAAAAGCAAGAACTAATCGATACGGCTGAAGGTGTCGAGGATTTGCAGGAAAGGCTGAAATCTACAGCAATTGCAAGAAAGACTCAAGAAGAAAAGCTAAGGTTCAGAGTTGCTTTCTGCAAAATTTATTTCATTCTTACCTTCTTCATAATATTATCGTTGTTGTTTCCCTCAACAAGGGAACAGAGGCGTGCAAAGGAATGGTTGAAAATGAAGATCATCGAGCATAAGCACTTTAAGAAGGAACCAGAAATAAATTTGCTGACATATGATGCCAAAGAGCAAATCAGATACTTGAATGGAGAATATCCTGAGGAATGGACACCAGA
Organism: Hirudinaria manillensis; assembly: GCA_034509925.1. Classification (NCBI taxonomy): domain Eukaryota; kingdom Metazoa; phylum Annelida; class Clitellata; order Hirudinida; family Hirudinidae; genus Hirudinaria; species Hirudinaria manillensis. Next base: position 4,958,942 of record CM067535.1, on the reverse strand, counting down.
AAGGCTATCAAAGAGTTTTCCAATCAGTGTCAAAGGAGTAAAGAAGGCAAATAATTTTTTAATTTTTGATCTTTTTTGACGTCATTAGTTAATATTGCTATTTCACCACCAGCTCTTAAAGTCCAAATGCCATCTCACTACCTTAGGAGAGGTTCAGAGGCACGATACAAATGTTATTAAACATTGGGAGCAACTTGATAAAACAGTGGCCTCAAAAATAGTATCACGATACCTCCCCTCATCCAAAGGAAACCAACATATAGAAACTGTGCACAGATTGGCTGGAGTTAATCCCAATCTACCCATGCCTGCCAAATCACTATTGGACAAATACAAAGTAGAGCAGGAGGATCCCTTTGAACGTCCCACTGGAAAGTTCGAGTCTGTCATTACACGTCATTTGGAGCTGAGAAAAATGAAATCCAATAAAAACTAATTTTGACTTCCATTGTTTTAAATTTTTTAACCAACAGTGATTATTTAACATCTTTGTGATAAAGTTAAATAATTTAATTTCCATAGGAATATAAAAGTAATCTTATTCGAAGCTTGTCAGAATTAGATTTTAGCATGATTTAATAAAGGTTGAAGATATTCCAAAAAATATATTTTATTTAAAAATTTGGCTAATGGCCCAGTTATATGAATCATTTGGGGGTGTGTTTATCTCGCTCGCTTGGCCAGAGTCTCACGATGAATCCATCATAAATGACTTGTTCATTACCCTTGAGTCGGATCTCGGGTGGAAGAGCGAAGGTTGCCGCACACGCGAAGACAGTGTCTGTGCCATGAGAATAAACATACTTTATGGGCAGGCCAGTCTCTTCATCAATTTCTTGTTTTGGTTCAGACTTATCAGCAACCTTGCTGAATTCACAGGGCAGCTCAGGATTTATGCCATACTTCTTTAAGAGATCATCAAAATTGATTGTTTGGGAGTCTGTTTTAGTATGATCTCTTTCAGCTGCTGGTGTCACATTAAGCTCAAAAGAGAGTTTTGCTGAGAGGGGGTGTGACGGTTTCCCAATTTCTGTGGCGGATAGCACTGCAGATTCTTTTGTAGCATAGTTGATCAAGTATAAACCTTCCTTTTTTTTTGATTTCACCACATGGAGGACTTCACCAAATTTTGAAAAGATGTCCTTTATCTCCTCTTCAGTATAAGCAGGTTCAATACTTTTCTTGTTGGTCTTCCAAGAGACCCTGACACTATATCCATCAGATCTACTTGGTTCTGGGCAGAATCGCTTTGCTTGTCTTTCTCTTTCCAGTTCTTCTTCTCTCAATCTCCTCCTTCCTTCCTCTCGCATCATGTGAATCTTCATTTCTTTCTCTCTGGCTTGTTGTTCTTCTTGCCTTCTTTTTTCTTCGTATTCTTTGACCTTTTCATCGCTCTTTTTCTTGAACTGCTGTACCTTGACGTTCATCTCTTGACGCCTCTTTTCTGCTTTCTCCACGGACTTCAATTTTTGGTCGTATTCTGCCTTTCTGGTTATGTCGGAAAGGATTTCTAAAACTTTTTGTAGTTTTTGGAAGTTTTCTGCGGCATCTTTCTTGTCTGGATTTTTGTCGGGATGAAGTTTAAGTGCTAGTTTCCTATATGCTCGTTTTACCTCCGCCTCGGTGGCAAATTTTTTAAGGCCAAGATAACCGTAAAGTTCTATGTCAGAAATATTAATAGCTGTCATGTTCGAATTTATGAATAGACTGTTGGGAGATTCTTCAGGAGTATCACCGCCGTAATTACGCCCTGCACATTTCTAACAACAAAAGATTCTGAATAGTAGTAAGCTGCCACCTTGGAATTTTTTTTACAATTACATTTCGATATATAAAATAATTATAAAAATTGCCGATTAAGTCATTTATTAGTAAACGCAATATTTTTAGATTTTCACATTTTTTTAATAATAATAATAATAATAATTCAGTTTATTAAAGTGGCGTATGTCCGGTGGACTTCAAGGCCACTGAGGGGGATGAGGGTGACTTTCCCTGAAGAGGAAGGTCTTCAGGGCGGAGTGGAAACCGGCTGGGTCTGAGGTCGTCACTGCAGGATCTAGTCTGTTCCAGGTCCTGGGCCCAACGACGTCGATGGACCTGCCGTCAAGCGTGGCGCGGTTGGCGTGTGGGCGGAAGAGGGAGCCTCTGGATGTGGACCTGAGGCCGCGTCTGCCCTGGAGGTGCGCACTGCGGGTGAATGGCAGGTAGGACGGTGAGCAGCCCAAGAGAGATTTGTAGACCAGCGTGGCGATCTTGTAGTCGATGCGCTGGTGAATGCGCAGCCAGTGGAGCTCGTAGAGGAGCGGTGACACGTTATCATACTTTCTCTTGTTGAATATGAGCTTGGCTGCCGTGTTAATAACTCTCTGGAGCTGCTCCAGGCGACAGGACGGGAGACCTGCGAGCGTAGCGTTCCCGTAATCAATCCTTGAGAGAATCAGGGCTGTGATTAAGCTCTTCCTGACCTCGAAGGAGAGAGGAGAGGCAATGCTGCGAATCTCCCTTAGGGACGCGAAACAAGAACGGGCGATCTTGTTGATGTGTGTGCTCATGGAGCAGTCCGAGTCCAGCCAGATCCCCAGGTTGCGGACGGAATGCACGGGGTGGATAACGTCGGAGCAGATGGCGACCGGGATGGAAGGAAGCGCCGAGGCACGTCTGGGCGAGGAAGTCCACATCGCCCCCGCGATGTTGCCGTGGCCAACGCAGAAGGAACGATCAGCGAGGTAGGACCGGAACCACTCAAGGACGCGGTCTGCGAAGCCGAAAGATCTCTCGAGTCGTTGGAGGAGTATGTCGTGATCGACAGTGTCGAAGGCGGCCGAAAAGTCGAGGAGGACGAGCAGTGACACTTCGCCGGCCCCCGCATCGCGGAGGAGATCCGAGGAGACGCGGAGAACGGCGGTTTCGGTCGAGTGATGTTGACGGTAGGCTGACTGGTGCGCCGGGAGGAGTCGATGGTGGTCCAGATGGGCCATGACACTGCGGAGCACGAGGTGCTCTAGGATTTTTGAAAAGACGGAGAGATTGGAGATAGGCCGGTAGGAATTGACATCTTCAGGGTCGAGGCTGGGTTTTTTCAGAAGAGGAGTGACATAGCAGGATTTGAAAGGAATGGGGAATTTGCCAGAGGTGATGGAGCTATTGAAGATTGTTGTGAGTATCGGTGGAATGAAAGTTGATAATTCCTTGAGGAGCCAGGTGGGTATGGGGTCAAGCGAGGGAGGGCACGAATCAGCTTCGAATATATACGAATATACCATTTGTGCGCGAACCAATATCCTAACCTGCGATAAAGTGGGGTTAGCACCTTCCCGCAGCTGGCTCTTCTTGAGTCTTTTTTGAATAGCAAATCAAATCTATAATGGCGTAAAAGTATAGCTTTGAAAAATTAGGATCTGCTTCCCTTCGACATCAATCAGATAAATCGTCAAATCGAAAATGTTAAAACACAACTATTGAAACTCGACATTGTGTTGAACCCAAAGTTTCAGAGGAAAGAACAATTCCTCAAAATATACCTGAGTTAAATATTGGCACTTCTGTTTCCAAGGCATTCTTCAATCATGCTAAGCATTGCATAATATTAAAAAAAATATATCAGATTATGTTGAACAAGCTTTAGCACCTAAAATTATTAAAATTATTTAAACTAAGACCTATAAATATATCCTTGACTGAAAAATACTGGACGGGCTCCCAAAACAAAAGAATGAATTAAATCAAATGTTAACATTAAATTTTGACATTGCATTTGATGTGAAAGACACATTAGATTCACATAATGGTGTGTGAATGTGTGTCAGGACAAAAAAGAACAACACAAAACAGGAAATGCTTCTAGTTGAACTCTAAGAATATGAGGTACAAAATCATAAAAAAACAGGCCAGACCCAGACTTTTATAAATTTCCCATCAAGATCATGAAATTCTAGAAGCTATGAATTTTAAAGAACTTTAAATGGATATAAACATGGAGAAATTAACATGATATACATAACAATGTTCAATATCATATCATCCATAAAATAAACAAGCATCAGGAAGCATTCAAAGTTCAATGTTTTGTCCATCGCTGGATGGAAGTCGGCCCATGTCTCCCCTGCGACTGGCCTTGTTTGGAATCAATTCATCGAGAGTAGTCGATTCCTCAGTATCGGTAAAATAGCCAGGTTCTCCGGTGTAGAGGGTGGGTTCTATCAGTAGAGGACGGGATGAAACGGCCACCAGATTACGGGAGTTGAAATGAATCTTCCAATCTTCCCTGTCCACAAGGAAATCTCAAAAAGTCTAAATTTCATCAATGTTGGCTATTCAGCTATTGTTGATCAATGTCAATGGTAGACATGGCTTCCATTTTTATATGGTATTGACAAATGTCATAATAATTATACATGAAATAAACAAGTGAAATTATCCACAAATAATCCTATCAACTTCAATTTTATCATTTTGTTTCATTACAAATCTCTCTATAAATTTCCATTCATTTTGCATTTGAAGATTTGTGTTTGTAAAAAAAAATATATAAAGGAACTTTTAATTCTTTTAATTTCAAATCTGCTCATATTTTTTAATTCATTTTACTCATTTGTCCACTGTAAACAAAACTATATTAAGCATTAACACGAAATATATGCAAACGTATTTAGAGGGTTATAATTATGAAGCGATACCTGGGATGTCTATCAAACATGATGGGTATGTATTCATCTACTGGCACCATCTTCTTTAGTGGATCTTCCTGCACTAATTTCCAGGCACCGGTGTATGCGAGGGCATATCCGATGGTCCAATACGAGTAAAGGGGCCACACGAGATTGCTCGAGTCCCCTACCCGAGGCTCGTCGTGCTCGTATAACTTTTTTCTTCCGATATACCTTAAGTTTTATTAATCTAAATTTCGATTAAACTATTAACTGTATATTTTATTATTAAAAGAAATAGTTGCTGATTATAAAGCAGCATTAATATTATGCTTCTAACATGAGATCCCAGGCCAGTTCCATATCTTTAAGTTCTTCCATGAGCAATTTGAGCTTTTCTCTGAAGTAGATGTGAAATCTAACATCATCCTCAAATACGATCACTCGTGACAGCTTTCTGGAGAGGACCTGTATAAGGTGGTGGATCGAGATGTAAGCGTCTTTTTGATGGTAGCCGCAAGAAAACTCGGATGGTTGAGAAGACATTAACGACAGCAGTTTAAAACATCGTTAAAAATATTGAATTCCTTCAATAAGGAAAATGCCTTTAATGTTGTTTTGGCAAAAATCTGATTTTTTTTTAATGCTACCTAATTCTCCTGATAATTATTGGTTTTCATTCTGTTTTGTTAATAAATATCATTTTTTTCAAAAATTGCATTCTGAAACTAACAAAAAAAGGCCTACTAACATCAAGCCAAACAAAATAGTGACTGAGAAAACAGCCTATTTCTCCAAGAGTCATGGTCCTCCTGAAAATGGTATTGAGCATCAATTTGGGCCACACAAAATAATTAGACATTTAAAATCTGCAAAGTGACACCAGCTACAGAAACCAATCAAATGTTGCTTGAAAAGCATTGTACATTTCTTGATATTTTAAGAAATCAATTGCTTGCTAACTTTTATAATCTTTAATCTTAATTGTACCATCATAATACTCTTAAATTAAATTTTAAATTAATCTTAAATTACTTTAAAGGATCCAGAACGTTGACCACTTACGTTCCATGGAAAGGATCAGCATAGGAAGACACAACTTTAATGTTGAGAGATTTGATATATGATTGATTTAAGAGTCTGTCATCAAAATTTTCATAGCATTATCAAGGGGATCAAATTAAAAAAAACATGTAGAAAGCAGTAATAATTACATAATTAGAATCTTCTAGAAAGTGTTTGAAGTGATAATCATTAAAAATGTAAATTAACATCAGTAATGAAATTGAATACTACTACATCCTACTCACTTGCCATCAACTGCATCGATAATGGTGGCATTTATGCCTAATTCCCTAAAACAAGCCAACATTTTGGCCCTCCTTTCTGGTCTACGAACCAAATTTATCATGTAAATCTGTCACAACATTTCATTTGTCATGAGCAATCACATAACATATTAATATGACATAACTAATAACAAATATAAATTATTATAACAGTTATTTATTCAAATGACTTCCACCATCCACTTCACTATACCTCATCAAATCCAACTTTATCTGGAGTTCTCGTTGGTAGGTCAATGTAGGACAACTTTTCAAGAGGAACATCGAAAACTGTGGTACATGTTAATGATTCAATAAATATTTAATTACATCATGATGATTTAATGAACACCAGTGCTCACCAATGCATTCCATCTTCATGTGAACAAATTGTTCCCTTTCCTGATCAAGGGTGTGCTGAGATTCCATTGGCAAAAGCATCAATCCGTAGTCTTGTTCGTTGCTTATAAACATAGGTAAGCCTGCTTCCTTAGCACTAGAGGCAAATATTATTATGTCATCTATGGGACCTTGATAATCCATAGGAGGAGGATCATAAGCCAAGCTCTTGGTCAATGGATTTCGAATTTCAATGAGGAACGTCGAATGGACTACGGGCACTTGGAAAACTCCTAGTTTTTCTCGATTCTTGATTTCTGCATAGTCTTTGGACCTTCTATAGTAGCCCTAAATATTGCAATTGCATATTTATTTCAAATGAAATCAATACGAGTGCACATTATAACGATTATAATTAAAAAAAAAGATTATTAAAAAATGATTGCTCTTTTAAGGCATGATTCTTTTTGCTTATAAAGTTCCAATCAATAAATGCAAATAAATTATGCGCTCACATCTTCTCCCATGGCACCCCAGAAGTTTGAATAATGTTCCGAGGCCGTTACATTGAGTAATGGCGAGATGACGGGTCTAAGTTGAAAATTATTTTATTTATCATCTAGTTACTTCAATTCTAACTATATTTTAAATATATTAGCCACAATGAATAAATATTAACAAATGTTTATTAAATGTTAATGACTTCTCAGCTTGTAATATTAATATTAATGCACAAGAAAAATATTATATTAATGTTAGCTTATAAACTTTTTTTTACAAATTGAGCATTATCATAAAAAATTAAAAATTCATGCGCATATTTTAAAGTCCAACTTACTTTCCATGTCCAATGAGAAGTTTGAGTGTTTTGTTATTCAACAGAAAGTTGTCGCAGTCGATGAACTTGAACAAAAAATCAAATACAAAAAATTGGATAAGACTATTATATATAAGGATTATATATAATGATCCATAATAATATAAGGATATATAATGTTATTAATTATTAAAATTAATTATTCAAATTTAAAAACTTTGTAGATTATCTTTTTTAGGCAGATGCAGAATGCACCTTCGTAAAGAATCGATTTTTGAATGAACATGAGATACTAATCAAAGAGTGAAAAGAAAACATTTTTTTTTTTAGAAAAAATTCACAAAATAACAATAAATCACTTTAATAATCTTTAATTATTACCAGCAAGTAGTCTGCCCAGCTATTTCTAGCATTATTTAAAGCATCTTGTCTCAGCCTCAAGATATTTGTGACTCTCTTTTTTGACCAGTCAAAAGGCCCTTCTGCATCTGGATAACCTAATACGTAGATCTTCAAATAAGACTAAACATAAAATAAAGAGTTTAAATTATATCACATATAAATTTCATCTGCCTTCATGGCAAATATATAGATAAGTTGTATAATGCCCTGACTTGTTTCCGAATTGTTGTCAGAAAAGTCGATGGAGTTGTACTTATTGTAAACATGTCCTAGCCATTCCCTCACAATGGATACTGACTTGTCTACATTGTGGTCACTTCTGATCCTGGAAGATGGAAAAATACAGTGTTTCCCATTAAAAATATTTTACCATTAATTCAGTCGCAACTTAACAATAAAATAAAGTTATCTTAGCTGTAATATGCACCAGTAAGTACAATAACAACTTGCCAAAGTTTAATTCGTTCCTTTGGATAATCCAATTTCTCTAAATGATTGAGAAAATAAGGTAAAGTGTGTGCCTTGTTTCTAACAAGAATTGCAACCATGACACTCGGGGCAATGTTGGAAGATGGCCAAATGTCCTCAACATTACTTGTTTTTTCACATGTAATATATACGGTTAAAGGAGCAATTGCACACAAAAGACTAATCAGACGAGTCTGCGCGCCAGAAATTAAATTCATTGCTAATTATATGCAGTAGTATTCGATCTGTAAAGATAAAAGCTAATAAGATAATCGGATCATTTATCTAATTGCTACGTGGAAGCTCTGCTATGGCACGGGAGATGCTAAATTTATCGATGCCTGTTGAACTTAAATTTCAACCTCAGCAGCATTCAGCAGTTTCAGAAAATGAAGATACATTAATTAAAATAGATCTAATAATTGTGAAATGTTATTAAAGCAGAACACTAAGATAAAGTATTTTGCAGATTTTTGTAAATTCTTTCATTCAACCCAAAAGAAGCATTTTATAATTTTTGATTATGGAGATGATACAAAATACAAAACCATTGATTCACACTAATATTTATTGTGATTATGATAATACAAATTAAGCGCTTTTTAAGAAGCCTTTGCGCCTATAAATGTTTTTGTTTGAAATTTGAAACTTTGTTCTGGGGCCGTGTCGGCGATCAGGTGAACATCTCAGTTAAGCGTTGAGGAAATTTATGTTTGCGTCAAGGTTATATATAAAGTCAAAATGTCCGACAAGAAAAGCGATTCCAGCGATTTTTCTCCGGATTTGTCTGATTCTGCTAATCAGAGGTCCATTAATTGTTTTTGTTATGATCATCAGTAACATCTGTTAAAATTTGAATATTGGGGCAATTTAACTATTTATATTAATTAGACATTGATGTTTACTTTAGTTATCGCCGCAAACATTGATCGCCTTAGAATAATTGCTAATTATTTCTTTTGGCATGACCTTCCAGATTAATTTCTGCTGAGGTGCGTGATGCGATAACTCCATTCCACACCCATGGAAATACAGGTATTGTGGTTTGGCTTTTTGTTAAAAGCACTAGTTGATGTCTTCATAAGTAACATGTTATTGGTATAAACTAGCAACCATGTGTAATTTTGTTTGCTGATATTTCGTTTTTCATAAATTAGTTAACATTAGCATGTGGTTATATTTTGGGTATGTTACATATATATGCTTGTCTTAAATTTTTGATTTGAATTGAATGTTTAACAAGGCTCTGGGAGTGGCCAAACTACTCCTGTCAGGGCTAGGACCATGAAGGAATATGATCAGGTGGGGTAATGTGTTTGTTGAATGAAGGCCAAGTTTTTGATGAAAATTTTTTTCATTACAAGCATTGTTTGTTCATTAAAAAACATAGAGAGTTAATTGAAATTATGAGCACATTGATTTGTTGTTACATAAGCACAGAGCTACATGTTTAATTGTTTTATAATATTTACATTGTCAACATTTACTGTCAACTATCAACTAAGCAAATGAGCTAATTTACATTGATCACAAAGTTATCATTTATTGCATTTTGTGCTTATTGTATTTGTTATTGTAATTATCATTGGGAGAGTTAATGTCTTTGTACTTTCATTCTCTGGTTAGATGCGACCAACTTGGGTATTAAAATAATGACTTTAAGCGTTCATTGATTTGTCTTAAGAATACTCATTATTTTTAGGCTTACTTATTGTTTGTAATGAGTTGTGCAACTAGGAATAATTCATACTAATTAATGTACATAAGTAATACATAATATTACATAACAATATATATTAGCAATATGTATTAACAATAATATTGGTTAAGAAGGATGATGATCTGCATGATGTTTATATGATCGACTTATTTATTCATTAATGGTGGTGCCCAGCCACATGTTGCTGTGGCTCAATCTGATTAATTTTATAAGAAAGAAATTTTCTAATATGTTTATTTTTACAAATTCACAATGCTTGAGGGTTACGATAGTTTAAGCTTTTTAATGTCTCGCTAAAGTTTATTTACGTAGATTAGGCAGTGACGTTATCGTGGCAAGATGGCCGGATTTTCGAAAAAAACGTATTTTTACATGCTGTAGTTGTGGCACATATATGAAACCTATATAGAAACACTCCTCTAACCGAGCACTATGTTGTGTCAAAATTTCAAAGCAATTGGTTAAGTACTTTCAGAGAACATTTGCACATTACAAACACACTGCATTTTTATTTATATAGATTGACCATTTTCAACAAAAGATTCCCTGATGCCTTTCTGTCACAATAAGCTTCAGCTTTTGCCATTTAACATCATGCTATTAATATCTTTTGTGACATTAGACATTAGACTCTCCTTATAATTTGAATAATGAATTAGTTGCAAAGACAACCATCTAATTATATATATATATTTATATAGTATATTGTAATCCACTGAGCAGCAGGTGACCAGCTTGCAGAAGGAAAACTTCAACTTGAAATTGAGAATTTATTTTCTTGAGGAGGATGCCAGAAAGAGGTTTGGCGGATCAAAAGATGATGTCCATCAACTTGTACGTTTTCGAAGCTTTGAATCTTTGTGCTTTATTTCTTCTAAGTCTATTTCAAAGATTTCTCACATGGAAATCTTGAAAAGCATTTCCTTATTACTTTATAATTGAAATTTAATAAGCATAATTGTTTTAATTTATTTTGTAAATGAGTGATTTATTGTTATTATAGAATATTGAATTAAAAGTGGAAGTTGAGAGTCTAAGAAAAGAACTTCAAGACAAAGATGTTCTGTTAAAGAAGGCTTCGTCAGTTGAACCATTTAATGATGATTTCATTGCATATTATAATTATATATATAATTAATAATAATAAATATATAATTTAATTATAAATTACTGGCTTTGGCATGCTTCAAATGGAAAATATGTATCACAACAATGTGATAAGTTGATAACAAAGTTCAATGTTTTGAAACAGATCCGCTCTGAACAGCATGTCGACCAATCACGAAGCAGAAATGAAGGCCATAAAAGGAAGGCTAGAGACGGACTGGAAATTAGAAATGGAGCACCTGAGAGAAGAATTAAGTCTTCTTAAAGAGCTTTTCACGAATAAAGAGGAGGTGAATGCTTTTAATATAAAAACATTTGTCTTCAAATAATTGTAACGTAAGATCAAAAAGTCACGGTGATGCTGGTAATAAAATAAAAATATTCCCATTAGGAGCTGGAAAGAGCAAAGGAGGACCTTGGTAAAGCCCAGGAAAGAATGTCAGAGCTTGAGCACATCAAGGAATGGCTGAGTGAAGATAATAAGAAGCTGATGGAGGAGATGCCAAAGCAGAAACTCGAGTTAGATCTCATAGACTTTAGTGCGTCAGAGAAGAATTCCTTCATCTTGGAAGAGCAGGTTGTAATGGTGATTGGGGTGAAGTTGATGGTGCTGACAAACAGTGAATAGCATGTGGTTTTAGAATTTATGTTTGTCCTATATTATTATTTTTTGTGACACATTTGTAAACCAAACTAAGTCTTATCCAGGTGATAATATCTAGCCCAGAGTGTTGTTTTAATAACTTGTTTCAAAGAACCAAATATTAATATTTGGTCTTTGTCATATTAACATTACTGGAATCATTGAAAGTTATTAGAATGTCATTTCACTCTGAGTTTTCATGTTTGAAGGTTGCAGAATATGAAGATGAATTGGACAAGAAAAATAAGTGAGTAAAACTTTCTCTTGAAATTTCATTAAATGATATAATTATTAAATGCAACAATCATTAATTAAATAGTTATTAAATGCAGCAATTTTAGTTTCTACCTGCAAAGGCAATTTAACTTTTTTTTTGTATTGTTACTATGATTATAATTTTGCTAATTTGTTTTTCCAATTTTAGATTAATCGAGCAATTGAGATGTGCACTTAAGGTGAAAGATGTTCTCATAGAACAGGTCGAATCTGAGAAAATTGAGGTTGAATCAAAGTTCAAGACTGTCTCCAGATTTAATGGCAGTAGTGATGAGGTAATTCATTCTTTAACTAGGTATTTAGATTATGCTTATTGAAGAAAGGGTTAGGGTTAACAAAAGACTAAAGACTGTAAAAGACTATTTTTCATTACTTTGAACAATTATTTTCAATTTCAATTTCCAGAATTTTGCACGACATGCTTGCAGTGCTGGTGAAGAGGAAACCTCCGATCTGTTTATGTCAACAGTAGACAAAGAAATTAAGGAATTAACAATCCCCAACCGCTCCGACCTTCCGATCCACAGAAATCAGAACGAAAATGCTTGTCAGGAGCAAATCCTCCTGGAGAGTTACGTCGACAAGCTGACCGACCGCTTAAAGGAGAGAGATAATTTAATCATAAGGAATGAAGAAACCATCAAAGGTCTTGAGGACAAGTGCTTTTCTCTCATGCAGATCATTGATGAGTTGAAGGATGGAAAGAGCGAGGAAAATGAAGAAGATTATGAAGATTACGACGGTGCTTACGAAAGGCATGGCGAGGGCTTGAAAAGCAGTTGGAGTCACTTATACAAAGGAGAAGACGAGGATAGAGAAGAGGACGGCGAGAGGGACTCGGATTCTGGAGATTTCAACGACATTTCCCATCTTCAGTTTAAGGACGTGGGAAGGATGACGTCCTGCGACCGTTCTCTTGACGGCAGCAGGCAATCCTCGGCGAACGATCAAAATCATCTCAATATTTTTAAAATTCCTGCCAAGTCCAAGAGGCTAGAAAAAGAAAATTCAAAGTTAAAGGAGAGGCTGTGGGCAATGGAGCAGCAATTTCACGAGTGGAAGAATGACGAAAAAATGACTCACTTGGAGAAACAGAGAATATTAAAGGATGAATTAGAAAAGGCCTTGGAAGCAAAAGACAATTTAGAGGAGCAATGTTCTGAACTGGAACAGGAACTTTTTCGTATCAAAAAGCACTTTGATGAATTTGGTTCGTTCATCGTCGACTTCGATGCTGCTCCCCGACGAGAAGTGCCAGAAGATTCGACTGCTTCCAGATCCGCGCCCGATTTCGCGGACAGGTTGACCGGTCTTCGAGAGGTGTTTGTTAAACAGGAAAGGCTTCTCAAGGATAGGCAGGATGCCATATCTGCTCTTCGAGCGAAGAATGCCGTGGGTCGGGCCGCACCGGAAGATTCGTGTGGCGGAGGCGAGTCTGCTCTGCTGGACGAACTTAACGAACTGAAGCTAAAATTGTTGGAGAAAGATAAAGAACTTCAGGAGGCAAACAACCTTTTAAAGTGTGAAAAAGATTTCCTCTTATCGAGATGCAAGGAGGTCGAGGCCATAAACTTGCAGCTGAATGACAGTTTGATTGAAACTAAACTTGGAAAGGAAAATCTTTTGAAGAAGCTTTCTACCAGTGATGCCTTAGGCCAGCAGTTGAACACTCTTCTCAAGGAAGGAGGTGAGATCACCAGGCAGCTCAATGCCAAAGCTGAGCAGCTGAGTCAGACCAATGAAGATCTCTCGTTGAAGTTGGAGCAAAAATCTAAGTGCTTGATCGAACATGACGAAGAAATCAAAGATTTGAAGAGAAGGATATCTGACAAGGAATTGATGATTGAAGATCTCAAGAAAGAATTAATAGGTAGCAAGAATATTTCTGGTGATCTACAAAAAAAAGTGGCTGATCAGAGTGATCTTATTAGTTCTTATGAATGCAAGATCTCTAAACAAGAATTGCTAATCAAAGAGCTGAACAAGAAGCTATCAGGCATGTGTTTAGATCTAAAAGGCATGACCCAAGACAATAGTGTGGCCCAATCTTGTAAGTTTTCAGAGAGGCTAGATGCTTTGTCCAGCTCAGAGTTGGAAAAGATATCTCATAAAAAAGAGCAGTTGCTGGACATGTTGCACAAGAAACATTCATCTGCTGCTAAATATTCAGAAAGGGATGATTTGGTTGGGCAGTGGAGTGAGCTTGTCTGTAATATTGAAAGGGAGTGGAGGAGGGAACTCAAAGAAATCAAAGTGTTGGAAGATAAGTGGCATGTCAGTTGTAAAATGTTTCACTACTTTCTAATTTAATGCTTTGGAGGGTGCTTTTTCTAAGCAAGTGATTATTTGGTTAACCAATTTAACATTTTGTTGTGTGTTATTGAACATGAGGTTAGATTTAGCCAGATAATAGTCATTCAGAGCACACATGCTTGAGTACTTACTTATAATTATTTATTCTTATTTCAGCTTTCAGTGCATTTATATCTATGTATTTATACTTCTGGTTAAGAATCTCAAGACTAGCATTTCTTATTGGAGCAATGTTGTCTTTCAGGAGATGCTAATTGAGCACCAGGTCTTAAAGGATGAGAAGAACTTGCTTGAGTCTAAGATGGAACATGAGATCAACAAACGAGATGCAGTTATAGAGGTACTTTGCAGGCTTGAATCAGCTTGTTGCCTTTCACTTAGTCGGGTTTACCGAGGCTTTACGAGGTTTCACATTATATACAACCTAATTATCAAATATATTACAGGATCTTAAGGTGAGATTCGCGGTTACCGCTTCGGAGTTGCACTTGGGTAGCCAGTCACGGCCTAACGCCGATTTGGATGATGTAAGTCTTGGGAATATGCAGCAGATCTAATGCTGCAAAATAATCAAATTTCAATTAAATTTCTTTTATGCAGAAAGCATTGAGAAGCGATTACCGGAGTCTGGGGGGCGCTAGCGACTGTTTAGGAGCGGGAGTTGGGGCGGTGGTCGTAGCGTCGAGAGGTGAGATATATGGCCGGGGACTCGGTAATTGCGCGTACATAATAATATTCCCGAATTTCTCAAGGACATTTTTGAACTGTGCAGCGGGCGATTAAGTGTCACGAATTTTTATTTTGGTTCGCAGGTGGCGCTTATTGGCCATTAGTAGCATCCGGGCAATTTTGTTTACTTTTGGCATCGCAGGCGGGATATTTTAAATAACCGGAGGGACTCTCGCGTTTGACAAATAAGAGTTTATTTTTATTTAAATTTCCGATTTCATAGGTTATACAGGACCAGGAGAACAACCGGCGAGGTCCAAGTTTGTTGCGTTGAAATCTTTTCATGACACTGACTCAATGAATAGCTCAGACGACCCAACACGCAAAGCTGTCGACCGACATCGTTCTTATGGCTCCAGTCAAACTTCGCCTGAGGAATTCAAAACTCTTCATGCCATTGCAACTAACACAAGTTTGCCATTGCATTTTGAATCAAGGTTAGAAGATTATTCAAGCCATGAAGAGCAAAAGAGCAAAGGAGAGAAGCCTTTTATACCAAGGACTTCATTATCAGCAGCATTGAACCAACTTGATAATGCATCTCTGAAGATAAGAAACGGGACTTTTGAGAACAATGAATTAGTTGCAATGCTAGAGAATGTAAGAAGCAATATTCTTGACATTGATGCATTTCAACAACTCAACAAAGATGTTGGGGGGGAAATACATTCATTTTCCCAGGTTTCGATATTAAACCATTTGGGAAATGAGACTAGCATAAGGCAAAATGAAGACATAGATAAGGGTTCTAGCTGTGGGAGCAATGGCAACCAGCTAGCAGGTGCAAATTCTCTGCAAGCAAAAATAATAGAGATCCAGAAAGAGCTTGATAATGCCAATGATGTCATACATCACTTGAAGGAACAGATTGAATTGAATACGGAGACGTCTGAAGTCCCTGGCAAAATGAAATTTAATCCAGAGTTAGTTATGCGTCTTGTTGGAAAAATAAACGCTTTAAAACAGCAGATGCAAACTGATAACAGACCGTCAAGTGGAGATGTACCATCTAAGGAAAGTAAACATCCTGAAGATTCGAACTCATCAAGTTTGAGAGATAGAGGATCTCTCCTGGATCGTCCTTCCGTGCTTGGTTCCGAGTGCATGAGGGTATCGACGGCCAGTTCTCTAGGCTTGACTTCCATGACTCCTCTGGTTGAAACTCGTCTCAAAAATACAAGAGCCTTTGAGAAACTACAGGAAGAGATTTCTCAGCTGAGGCAGCATTTTAGATGCAAGCTTGGCAGGTCTTCCAGGCCTAGCTTCGGTCGTCTCAGTGAACTGTATTCTGGTTCTCAAGTCATAGGGTCGAGCTTTCAGATCGGCTCTGTCGGGGCCGTGCTGGACGAGTCCTTGAGAGAACTGGATTTTTCGCACTCCCTTGTGACAGACTTTGATTCCACTCATTTAAATGAGTCTCATTTCACGGAAAATAGGCTGGATTTTACGACTCATGATGGTCATGAAGTCTTTCTCTCTGATATGCTGGCCGAAAGCGAGGGACGGTGTCGCATCATGAGAGACAGGCTGGAGGAATTGCTAGTGTTTCTCAGGGGTCTTTTGGATGCTAGGAAGGAACAATCTACCGTACCAGATGAGGAAGTTTCAAAGATATCTGATTGCCTTAATGAGACTGTAGGCTTGCTGGAAAATGTTTCTCGTTGGTTTGAAGGTACTTATGTCACTATTGATTATTTTGAAACGGATTGTTCTAATCTTTTTATTACTGTCAAAATTATGAAAATGTTATGGAGTTATTTCTCTGTTTCAGAGCAAGATGGAATCATGGACGCTTCCATGAATGTCAGAGGAGGCAATCTGGAGAATAGATTTTCTTCAATTGGACGAGTCTCCCTGTTACTAGGCAGGTCCTCTCTCATGCAAGTGCCAGAGCTCCTCGAAGATGCAGCAGAGGAAAACGAAAATATACTTGAAAGAACTGGGACGGATGATACTAAAGATTCCACAGAAGATGAAAAACCATTGAGGTTTGTCATTTGATGGCACTCCAAGTGATGTCTTTTACGATTTCTTTCTGTACAAGTTTAGCTCAGATGCTTGCATTTCTATGGCAACGATGGTGACGCGTCTTTTGGGAATGAGTTCTCTGTTGACAAAAAGCAATTTTGATGCTGAGCTTGTATAATGCAAGACGAATAAACTACAATGTTTATTCTGATTATTTTTCAGTAATGGTAATTGGAGTTAAAATTTCATCTACAGTTCGGACCTGCAGTCTATCCCGAAAATTGCAAAAGAAAGTGGTTTTTTGCCAGAAGAGTCATCTGAACTTCACAATCAGCTGCAGAGTTCTGAATTTTGCATCAAGGACCTGCAGTGTCAACTTTCTGCTTCTCAAGAGAGATACAATACGTTAACAGAGAAATTGGTCGATGTGGAGAAAATGAAGGAGGATCTTCAGGTTGAACTGGATAACCTCAGGAAGGAGTTCAACGAGAATTGTACGGCCGATGTGAAAATAACCAAATTAAATTCAGAAAGCAATTTAATCAGGCAGGAAATTTCTCTGAGAGATGACAAAATAGAGGAATTACTTAAAATTCAGAAAGATCTGGAGCAATCCCAATTGGATATGGTTCAGGAGATGGAGAGTTTGAGACTATGCACAGCACGTGTTCAAAAAGAAAATGAATCATTAAAATTTCAAAAGGATGCATTGTCAGAGACTGTGGTGCATTCGGAATTGCTTATTCCAGGTCTCCAGAACCAAGTGGATGAATTGAAGAAGACCAACAATGAATTGACTAAGGATCTCGAAAGGAGCAAGAAAACTGTTAATGAAAAAGAAGATGAAATTAGTAATAAGAAGATTCTAATTTCTTATCTCGAGGAGCAAGTCGAAGCACTGAAGGATGAGCTTCAAGAAGTCAAGGAAGCAGATGGTGAAACCATTTCTCAGTTGGAACTTGAAATAGAAAAGATCCAATTCGATCTGACCATTGCAAGAAACGACTCGGACAGCAAGAGTTCCAGGCTCGATGGCATGACCGAGGCTCTCGAGAGGAGCAGAGATTCCTTTCTCAAACTCGAAGGGCGATGCCAAGGTCTCGCTTCTGATCTCGAGCAGCAACGTGCGCAGGTGAATTCTTTGGAAAGGGAGTTGCAGGACAAATTGAAGAAGTTGGTTGAGGCAGAGAGAAGGGCTGTGGAGTTCCAGTCGAGATATGAAGATTTAAAACATAAAATCGACGTCCTTCAACTCGAAAAGGATTCTTTAGAAAGGCTTCTGTCGGCAGAGCGACAGAGGTTCGCTTCGGCTCTTTCGTGCGGCACGATCGGCAACGACCGAAATTCTTTGCCTCTCGCCGACAAAGTCAGATCCGACGGCAAAATATCGTCTCCATTTAATGTTTTATCTGATATTGAAACATTTGTGAAGAAAGAGTCAAAGCAGGCAATGAATTGTGAGGAGGATAATCACATAAAATCACTTCATTCCTCCCCTAAAAATGCCTCATGCTCTGGCTGCCTCCTCCTCAGAGATGAGCTGACCATGATGATCGAAGAGCGAGACACCCTATCCAGAAAAGTCATAGAGTTGTCTAGCAAAGGCTCTATCTTGACCTCTGAAGTCATTAGTGCCCATGGGAATATGAAGTGCCACAGTAGTTTTGTTAAGGAACTGAATCTCTCTCAGGCTTCATGTGGAAACTTAAAATGTCAAGAAAAAATTAATTATCTTGAGAACTATGTCCGAGAACTCAAGGAAATCATTAACCGAGACGAAAAGGTTGCATCTGAAATGAAAGATCAGATCCACAGGTATGTATAGAAAATACTTACTTAAAAATATTGCTCCAGGTATGCATATGGATCTTGATATTTTGTGGTATTGGTAAATTATAAATGTATAGAAAGTTGATAAATTTAAGTCATATTAACTTATGCAATTAATCGTAGTTAAATATTGGGCCGGAGCTTTGGTTAACGCTCTACCATCCACTTAGACAATGTAAAAGTTTTATTAATGTTAAGGCTTCTGCAAAAGAATTATTTAATAATTGTCCATATTAACATAGTTAGCTTTCATCTGCAGGATGAATATGGAAATCAAGCAGAAGAGACTGATCATCAGCAAGTTGGACTCAAAGCGTCTAGAACTCGAATCTTCTCTCAAAGAGGCGACCCTGTGCTCAAACCAGAAGGCAATTGAAAAATTGCGGAGCCATGCCAGCACTCTCGATGAATATCAGCAATTGGTCGAAACTTTAAAAATGGAGATCAACATACTGAGGGAGAGGCAGACGAGCCTGACTTCTGTCGACAAAGCAGCCCCCCCAGAAGCATCCGACGACAAGGAAAATCTCAAATCAGGTCGTTCAAATGAAAGTATCCTTGAGATAACACGTGATGCTATGTTTTTGGCATTTAAAGCACCAAACAATCATTAGTTTTATGCTTACAAATAAGTATTCTTGGGATTGTATTGAATTAAATAACTCGGATAATATGCCGAAGCAATCGCAGACAATTTCGCACGTCATCGCAGCACACAATTGCCGTTGTTGTTGTCTGAACTCAAACATCATCACATCATAGTTAAGCTATTGACTTTGCACTCACTTGAACAACAGACATATCCAGGAACAAGTCTTTATCAGAAGATGTGGGAGTTCAAGATTCTGCTTTCCAGATGGAGTTGGTGAGAAAAGAAGTTGAAAGATTGGTGATGAGCAATGCTTTGCTCAGGAAACAACTGGAAGGAGCCTCCAACAATTCCACTGAAGGTAGATTTTGCCCCAGGATGAAGACACCACAAAAACCCAAACCAGATTTATTTAATGATAATTGCAAATTAATCACACTAAATGAATTATAAAAAATTTTTATTTTGGGTGAGGGCGCATCCCTACCGAGTCTGCAATTTCCCGAACTTATCTTTAAATTGTTTTTTAGGCTCTTCTTGCGACCATTCTGGATTTATCAAAGAGGTTGGATTTCTATTTCTTGATAAGTAGATCAACCATTAAATAATGAGATAGTTTGAAGGAAGAAAAGAACAGAATCACAGGCACCTAATTCAATCACTTGATCTCTGTTTTGCATACCATGATTACTTTTGTCGCATTGACATCCACAAAGCTGATGTACAAACGTACTTAGGTGCATTTATAAGTGAATGCAGTCATAAACCAATTAGTTAGTCAGAAATATAAAGAAATAAATGTCGACTTCTCGACGCCCTATTTTCATTGCTGTTACGATTCATTCAGATCGAGCGACTCAAAAGACAAGTGGATTTGAAGCAGTCGACGAGCGGCTGTCGACCTCCTGCCAAGGACTCCTTGCATGCAATAAAGAGCAAGATAAACCCGTCAGATGTCATTGAACAGAGTACGTTCTTTGAATTTAGGATTAGCCATCGGTCGCCGTCAGTCATGAGTTTAAAAGTTAAAATTGGAAACAAAATTCCAGTCAACAAAACAAGGAAGGTGCTTGCCCAGACGACCGTGAATCTCGACCTGGTGCGCCACTCTGAAAAGTCAAAGCCCGAAAAACCGAAGCCCGGAGAGTAAATCAAACCTTTTGAAATTGCTGAAATCCTCCCCCAAGGTGAATAACACTCAACAAGGAACTAACAACTCATAAGCTATTGCCAAATGTGTTCTGCATTTTAAACTGTTACCTTTTGCTGTGTCACTTTCGTTTTTCACGTAAATTGATTTCTTGAACCGAGCGCGACCAGTTATTAACGAGCATTTATAAGGTCAACTCGATTAATTCCTATACAAATACCTAGTCTCCTATTGAGGGCTGGGGTCACGTTAGGTGTGGCTCTATGGTTCCCCGAGTTTTGCCAAGAGGTTCCAGGGCGGTCTACAATCTGCGGTTTATTTTGGATGACCGCATTTCAATGGGCAACGTCAAAACGAGAACAGACGCTTCCTAAGTTAGCGCAACTATCCACCAACCGACCCGAAGACAATGACCTATAGGCGAGTCAAACGCGCGCGGGACAACAGTAACGTGGAGCACAGCAACAAGAACCTTTCGGCACATCATAGTAAATGACTAATTAGACCCAACCGCGTCTTAGACTCTTAAATGGGCCCAGAGGTTGGGCGAAACATCGTAGCGGGTGGCTACGCACGAGCAATCGCTTATCGTGAATTGATAATTGGTGATCGAACTAAAGCGCATTCGACAGATTTCTGATAGCCAATGGTCGAGAATGCGCTTCTAGCACTGTGCAGTTTCTGGAATCCAATCGGAGGAGGTATCAGTGACCGGAAGCCTAAACGAGAATGAGGAACGGTTAAGGCAAGAGGAGCCACCACGAAGTTGGCAATTCTTTGAAAGTTCTTGCAGCTTAAAATTCGCTCCGATGGCTGTGCTTCCTTTAGCTTGGTTTGAACGGGTCGTGAAGTAAATAATGTAATACTGCCATTGAATTTAAGTGATGGTGAATGCAGAAAACTCTGGCTGTGTTAGAAACACTGAGGGTGGTCGAGCAAATGCAGAGAAGCAGAGTTATATCAGTAGTAGAAGCTAATCTACAGTTTCGAACGCCGCATTGAAAGAAAGGAAGGTTGACCGAAACGACGTCGGAGCAATATCGGATCGAGAGCAAAGACCTTGCAGCGGCTTTTATACGAAGGCAGAATCCCGGTCTAAAAGTAGATCCGTCCGACCGTTCTAGTGAAGAGCAAAGCAAACAGCGTGCGCGGCAACTAAGCGAAGAGCAATAAAGGAGATGGAATCGCAATTACCACGCGTGTGACAGCTGCCGCGTACCGCCGGCAACCGTTCGGTGCCGAGAAGTGGATTTTGTTTTTTATGACGCCGCTTATTCGTAAATAATAAATCGAATAAAACCACGAACGACGAGTGCATTTGAACACCGAGACCAAAAATCGAACGGCAGGCCATCGACCGACCCCGGCATCGCTGCAAAGTGCAAGAAGCGCCCGAGTTTCCAACGCAAACGCTCGAAACATGTCCGATCGATCGGCTCGAACCGTCGAGTAATCTAAGCCGACGACTCTCGGTATAAAAGATACTGTACGTCACAAGAATTATAACGATGAGGTCGCAATGAAAACAAAACCAATCTCAGAACGGAAGACAAGACGAGCGATTCAAGAGAACCCGTCGCAGGGCGAAAAGGACATGGTCATGTAATCGCCGGGAGTCGCCGCCAGAGAGCCGAGGTCGGATATCGTGGTCGTGCTCGAGTCCTTCCGAGAGGCGACGGACGAGACGGAAGAAGAGGAGCGGGGAGAAGAAGGCGCTCCGAAAGAGCGGTCGCGGGGAGTAGACGGAGCGTTCGCCCCATCGAACGACATCTCCAAGTAGTGTTCGACGTTCCCCTCGACGCCTTTGACGGGTGGCGAACGACTCGCCGCCGCATCACCCGCAGCGGCGGCTTCGTGGATCGGAACCCGAGCGGCTTTTCCGAGGCTCATGTCGAGGTAGTCAGAAAAGTGCGGAGGGCTCGTCCGGATTCCGTCAAAGCCTTCGGTCATGTCCAAGTACGGTTCGTCTTCGGAGGCTTTCTTTCCGTCGGACCGGAGTCGCTCGTCGGCCAAGAACCCGTGCATCTTCATGTAGCCGTTCTCGAGAGCCTCGCGACAGCAACGGCCGCGAGCAGCCAAGTTCTTCTGGTCGCCGGTGAGGGCTCGTGGTCGGCAGCAGGGAGCGGGTCTCGAGGTCATGGTGGAACCGTCGATGGTCGGAAGTCGTTCCCTCTTCTGCGAGCGCTCGTGGTCTCCGGAGTCGAGGACCGCGTGGTGGAGGAAGTGCTGGTGGTTGCTTAACGGGGTCGACCTGAAAATCTTCCCTCCGACAGGTTGCTTCAGGAGGAACAAAATTTAGGAATGCTTTTGCATAATCAGTCTAGATTTACAAATCTAAAAATTACAAGTGATTTTTATTTAAATAATCAGTCGCCATCAGTCGTAATCATTACCATCATCAGAGATTAGTCAGACACTTAACCAAGGCTTTGAATCAAACGAAACATCTCTACTACTACAAAACAAATATAATAGCAAATGGTACAAAACATTCATCTTGCATAGTGCTCTACATCATGTATTCTAGAGTCATGATAAGAGTAGCAGATCGTTGAGTCGAATCAAACTCTTTTGGCTTTATGCACCTGCTGGTCCTCTGGCACTCACCTTTGGGGTCATGACCTTGTTCTTAATGTGACAGCTGGCTCTTTTACAAATCCCTGCTGCCAAGTGTCTACTCTTGCCAGGTTTCTCGAAGTCGAGAGGAGCATAGAAAACCTTTCGAGAGCTGCTGGAGTTGAGAGCCTCGCAATAGAAACATCCCTCTTTGTATGGAGGGGGATCTTGCAAAGCTGTAATAGAAAGCATTACTATTACAATGTTCAATGTAAAACTTATAATTAATTCAATTTAAAACTTATAATTAATTCAATTTAAATACAACGAATATTCAAATCAGCGATTGACGACAAACGGCCGACTGTCGTCGTACCAAACTCGACGTCGTCCGAATGCAACACTCGAAGCTGTTCGTTCTCCTCCTCGGCTTCTCCTTCGTTCTTGAGGTGAGGAGCACTCGAGCACCTTTCCGAATCCTTGGACGTCTGACCGAAGTGATGCTGATGCTGCTGGACGTTCTTTAGATATTCTGCCTTGTTGCCCACCGAGGAAGTCCTAAGGAGGTCTGCCAGGTCGAGGTCGGTCTGTTTGAATCCCTCCATGAAGAAGTAGGGGGCTTGGAGGCCTCTGGCGGTCTCTTTGGCCGACGAATTCTGAAGACCGATCTTGCCTGAGCAAACGATAAAAGATATCATTCAAATTAATTTCTATTTAATTAAAATTAAATTCTGTTTATTATTTTTTAAAAAATTCAATTCCTTCACAAAGAAGCCGTTTAAAGGTGAATTAATGCATTATTTACCGAGGACGAGGTTGGCATTTCAGCCACGTCCATCAAAATTGTTGTCGAGAAGCAGTAAAGCAAGAATCAATAGAAAATAATAAAAAAAAAGTTTGTTAATTCCATTTAATTCCAATTTAATGCCATTTACAAAATAACAAAGATGGTAACTCGAGAAGATGCGACCTCAAAAATGGCTACTTTCTGAAGTACAGTTCAATATCAGAGATGGTTCGGAAAGAAAACCCAACAAAAACATCATTTTGTATTTGTAACAAATATTTAAAAAATGACAAACAGGTGAGCAGGGATAACTACTATCATAAAAATTAAAGTAAATGCATTACATATTATTATTGTTATTATGATTATTATTGTTGCTATTGTTATTATTAATATTATTACTATTATTACTATTAAGAATCAATACTTTAACTCATTTAAAACAGACGAGTTAAACGATCACCTAAATTACTCTTTTCATTAATTAATTTTTAATGAAATAAATGTTTAATAATACTTTTAACCACAACATGACCAACAGGTGTTTGTACCTGGTTATTGGTTTAAATTATTTACTAAATTATTTATGACCTTGTTAATGGAGTAAAAATAAAACCAGAATAAATAGAAATAAAAACGGGTTCGCATCGTTACTGAATAAAAACTCGGACCTGGAAGGAGTATCGAGGACAACGAGGATTTGTTGACGGAAGATGGAAGACTGCTTCCAGACGACCTCAGTGAACTCACTGAACTTGAACTCGTGGTTCGACCTACGAGTAAAATCATCGTCATCATCACCACCACCATCATCACCATCACCACCGCCATCATCATCATCATAATCATCGCATCAGAGTTATAATGAACATCAAATTAAGATGCACTCCATTCCATGGTTCATGTTTTAACAAATCATATAATAAAATTAATAAGTCAACAATGAAATCCATACGTTAACAAGCAATGAAACTGATCTGTGGGTTGATAATAAAATTAATCATCAGTTCAATTATTCACAGAAATCAAGCCCACCTCCAGGCATGTTGGACAGACCAAAATCGGAGCCTGCATCTGCCACCACAGTTGCAGTAGAGGAGGCTAAAATGCACCAGGAGGTTGGCAATTACTTACGCGATGATGATGATCAAATAATAATAAACAATAAATAAATAAACGAATAATTTAATCTTGGCAACATTTTTGACAATCAATAACAGCAACAAATGTAGCCATGGCAACAACTCACTGCTTGTGCTGCTGGTGGACAATATGCTGGACCTGAATTGGAAGTTATAAGAATCAAAACATTATTTTTTTAATAAAAGGTTTAATAATCAACTTACTTATTTAATTCAATTTAATACAAATAATGAGTTTTAATACTAATGCAGAATTGAAGCAAAGAATGTTCTTTTTGAACCTTTTGGATACTTTGCTGCCTACAGCAACTGCATTCCTGCAGAATTTTAATTAAATAATCATTAATCCCGATTAATAATCACTAATCAGTGTGTGATCTGCAACTATCCAAGATGATGCAAGGCGATGATAACTGTAACTACACCGACCTTCCGGGGCCACCCATGGTTTGGCTTCTAGGACGCCCTCCACTGCAGTCATTCATGCGACTGTAAACAACAACAACAACAATAATAAGAGATGATAAAAAGAAACGAAACGGACCGAGGTAGATTCAATATCTGCACTTGTACTCTTGGAATGCCAACAGCGCCAACAGAAACAACGTAAAGAAGAAAATAAAGAGCAAATCCAGCGATATCAATTAGACAAAGAATTGGGTCGCACGCACAACGTTCTCAGGCTCGGGTACAATATGTAGGTCACAAGTGCTGTTTAGAAAAACAACTGAGGGTGAGATAATAAGAAGAAAGAGAGGCAGAGAATAGGGCGCTGATAATGATAGAACAATGATGATAATGATAGCAATTAATTATTAGTGATATGTCAAAGTTGCTGTTCATTGAATTACAAACAACATACATAGAAATACAAAATGAATCACATACAGACACATCATAACATGTTATTGTAACAAGTATTATTATGTTATTAAATCAACTTTATAAAGATATTGTGGTTAAAACAGAAGCTTTTCCTTTTTGTAAAAGTTGGAATTGAACAAATGGCGGTCAATTGAAGAGAAGAGCACAATACAATCCAAAAACATTAAGAATTTGCAAATAAATAGATACCTTAAGACGTGCATGTGTATGTTGCTGGCTATGATGGGATCGTCCACTTCGATCCAAAGTTTACCTTCGCCGATGGAAGAACTCGTGCCCAGCTCCAGAAAGAACAAGTCTTTGGTGTCGCCCAACCTGCGGATGCTTTCCAGCTGGAAGATGAGTGGATGGATCGGTGAAGAAAGAGAAACGAAGCTTTGGTTGGTAAATAATCATTTGAATTTAACTTGATTGTACTATTGATTACTTATTAATAACTGT
This sequence comes from Hirudinaria manillensis, assembly GCA_034509925.1. NCBI lineage: Eukaryota > Metazoa > Annelida > Clitellata > Hirudinida > Hirudinidae > Hirudinaria > Hirudinaria manillensis. The sequence continues at coordinate 4,932,803 of CM067535.1, read as the reverse complement.
CAATTATACATAAATCTGTTTATTAGTTAGAATAATAAAAGATAAAAAAAAGTATGTTTCTAGACAAAATAGCACTGGACTTTCACATTTCTGGTCATAAAGTTAAATACTGATCAGAGACACTTAGAGAAATGACTTTCAGAATCATCAAATACCATGTTGTGTTGGCTGAAAGGAATGGTATCAATCAATTTATCAATCAATTTATCAATCAATTTATGGACCCAGAAGTCCCTTAACATGCAGAAGCCATTCTCAAAAAATACAATTTAACATTTTGTACCACTAAACCCATCAACAGGATGATTAACATCAGTTCTGCTCAACAGGTACAATCGTCATCATCGTCGTCGTCATCGTCATCATCAACATCAGAAATTCAGTCAACACAGTGACAGCTTTCAATTGCTACTCACTGCAAACTCAAATCCCTGCATATTGTTTCCTTTCCCTACGAGACTGATTCTCCTGTGACTCAAGCAGAACCTGTACTTTCCCGGTTCGATCTTCCTGCAGCTGCCGTCGCTCTTCTTCATCACTCGAACGTCCCAACTGAACTCTGATCGATAATAAAGGAATCGGGATGAACGCAAGTACTTGCCAGTTGATTAATAATAATATAATAATTATAATATAATACTAACAAACAACATTAGAAACCAAGATTTATTACAACACACAAGGCACTTTAGAGCTAACAAATGCTTGTTTAATTCAAGGTAAGCAAAACAATGGAAGAGGTACAAATAATAAAAAAGCGTGACATTAAAGTGAAAATATTGAGTAATTTAATCCAATAAATTAAATAAAGTCTACTTAAATAAATTATTCTTCCCACTGAAGACTCCTTCAGGTAATCGGGTGCGAGGATAAACCTTACTCGTGACTGTTTTTCACTATTGCCAGACCTACCGACTTACCGAAGCTATCCTGATCCGTGAGCGTCTTGTCTTCCTGGCTCTTGTTCTTGAGCTGCAAGAGGCTGCTCAGCCATTCCTTTTTCTCGGCCTCATTGGAGCAGCCTATCCTGAAGGCATCCTTTTTGGTGTAAATGTGGATGACCTCCGAACGACCGGACGAGGACGATCCCCTGCCGTTGGCGGCGCCGTCTGCGATGTCGAGGCAGTCCCTCAAGAGAATGGACCTCCTCGGCTTTCCGGGGGCGGCCAGGAATTTGGCTTCGTCCTGGAAATACTCCAGCCTGGCAGGACTGCTCTTGTCCACCTCGTCTCTGAGGACAAAGAATTTCTTCTTCTTGGTCTGCAATGGAGAAACTGGAATCAATTGCTAAAAATTGTCAAAAAAAATTTTCCATGCTCTGACTAAAATTATATTTTGATTATAATCATAATTTCCTACAAATTTTAACGTCAACCTGGAATATTACAGTTGGAGATCTAAATGTTACATCTAGGGAAATAAATTTTCATAACACATAATTAATGCCTAAAAATTAAAACATACATATATATATATAGTTATGTTTAACAATGTTTTAATTATATATATACATATTTAAATATATTTAATTAATATTATAAATGCTTTAAAAAATAAAACTACCAGAACCTCATCTACAAGTACTTCAGTCAAAAATTCAAGACCACAATTGCAATGAGTTATTGAATTTGAGCATAATCATAATCATAATCATATTATCATAATCATAATCATATTGTTATAATCATACCAAGAATCTGACAAAGTTTCATTAAGTCATTTGATTTTGAACTTCTAGAGTAGGGCATAAATTATTCAATTTATAGATATTGAAGAAACTGATATTATTGATACAATTTTTACTGTTATTGTTGATATTTTTGCTGCTATTAATAACATAATCTAAATTATTTATGTCAGTTTTTTAACTAGAAAAAATTAGTTTTGATGGCTGAAGAGACACAAGAATTAATCATAAGCTAAGAAAATCTCCAATAATTGGTTTTTGATAGATGGTCCAAGGAGAAGCTGTCAGTCAGCTTCCTTAACCATTGGCTTTCTTAAACATTGAACCATGTTGACATCAAGATCAGATAAAATGAGTCTTTCAAAGAATTTGGATCCTAAGAAGTGCAAAGTTCAGAGGATTTATAAGACAAAAACAACCTTTAAATTATTAAGGCAAAAGACAACGGCATTATTCAACAAAACCATTACTTTATTATTAAACCAAACAACAGCCTTTCGTCATAATTGGTTATAAATTATTTTATTCTCACAATGAATAATAGTAATAGTTATCTTCTTCACAGGACTAACTTGTCCTAATATAAATTTCTACGACATCCCCCACAATTATTTTATTGTCTGAAAATAGAACAAGACCAGCACCTGAGAGGTTTTTAAAAATGTTATAGCATGAAACAGTTTGACATTACAGGTACAATACTTGGGGATAATGTATAGAAGAAATAATATTATAGAAGCATCTGTGTCAATAAAAAATAATGCTTCCAGAATGTTAAATACCAACAAATCTTTCCTTTAGCCAGTAGATATTACAATTTAAGTTCTCCTAAACTATACCTCCAAGAAATGGATGTATGGATGGGTTAGGGAGATGACATGAGATGCAAAAAAATTCTTAAAAAGAATAAGGTGTCCCACTGCATAATCTAGCCAATCAGGACATCCCTCTGGAGAGACTGCAGCATGGAATTCTACTCCTTCCCAGGAAGAATAGTCACATCATATAATTAATTATGTGACAGATGTTGGTAAACAATAGCATAAAACAAAAGCTGCTAGCAATTGTTTTGATGAAAAATTGATACATAATTTTAAATGTTCATTCAGATAAATATTTGGTCTCTTTCCATAAATGAGATTATGGTAAGCTAAGGAGTCACAACAACTCATTTCTAAACTTTTTAAGTCAAATCTCAACACTCATAATTACAGTGCTACATTCCAGGCCCAGAAACATCAGGGTGCTGTTGCAAGTGTCCCTTATAAAATAAACAACAAAGTAATTCCTTGTTATGGATGCAACAAATGAAGTAATGAAGATAATATAATACAATTTGATATATAATGCTAAAATATACAAATAAATAAGACTCAGGCCAATTCCATTAAACTAAGTAATAATCAGAAAAACAAGGATTTGAAAGAAGTATTTAAAACTTTCAATCAGGAAACCTCTACGTGAGATTCCAAATGTATTCATTCAAAACGTTTTCTACATGAAGTTGGAGCTTAAAATTACATCATGCATTGTCTCAATAAATACAAAGTCTTTTTTAGCAACAGTGTCGCTCAAAGATTTTGACCTGTTATGTTGCATCTGCTATTTGTAATGTATAAATAAAGTTATTTGAATCTAATATATATATATATATGCACAGACATAAGAGATTCGCTGACCAGTTAAACAGAAACAAGAACCAGTTATAATTAAATACAAAGAATATCCTTACAAACATCATTACTAACATTACAAACATCACTAACAAGACTTCCTTTAGTGCAAATATCAACGTAATCTTGTCAATTAGTAAGTAAGTAATTTAGTAAATTCGAATGTTTAGCATGAAAAAAGATATTTCAAAAAAAACATTTAAAGTTAAAAGATGACTAGCATTAAGAACTTCCAGAAGTTATGAACTCATACAATTCAATTAAAAACTGTTTATTTAAATATTAAATATACTACAGTGATCCTAATAATTGGCATAATATTACTATTAACATAACAATAAAATACTAATCCTAATAATAAGGTACTCACAATCTAAAATATAAATAACTATCAATTACTATCTAAAAGAAATAAACGCAATAATTTACCTTGAGTTTTGTAAGAAATCCTTTCTTCTTAATGTCATCTGGTGGCTTGGAATTAGGGGCAGCCATGACTTTTCGTTGAAATCTTCTGCAGGGTTCAAATAAACTGTTCAAAGGATTCACATCAAATCCTCCGGATGCCTCAAAGCTTTTGTATTTACTTTAAATTCAATTTTGCTTCCCAGATATGGTATCCAAGATCTCGACCTTATTAGAAATCGCGCGTGACCGACATTAACTGCTGGTTAATAGAGTCAACGACTAGATGGAAAAATTCTATAAAAAAAAACCGACAACTGCTTAGCTGTCAGAGGATGTCGCTAGCGGTAGTACCAGCGATTGGTGATGATGACGATTGTAGTTATTTACGTTAGGAGAGAATCACACAACACTGCGCCCGCAATGTTTTCGTTCACTTTAAAAACGTCTCAATCTGTTCTCTGCTGATTTTACGCGTCTGACCAAAATGGTGTCTCGCTCAGTAATATTTTCCAAGAGTAAGGCACAGAGATAAAAAAAAACTGGCCCTCCTTGTCAAAATAACCATAAATGCAAGTTCGAACAGTATAGTCGATCCGATCTTCTGGCACACTGATACGGCAACGCACTTAGTGTGCAAGCAAACACATACGTGATTTACTTTTTAAAAAATTCTATTCACTGTCAAAGCCCCGAAACTCTCCTACGCAGAGTTCTGCAAACAAATTTATATAATCCGGTCTGCCAGCAGCTGGCAGTTCAATCGGTCAGTCGACTTCAAATACACCAGGAGCCCCTTCTGTGGACTCGATCCAAAATACTGATAAATGCCGACTTCTAGAGACACGCAGACACGAATTTCTGTCTAACTACCTACGCCGTCTCCTCCGTCAAACAATATTCAAGCGAAGAGTGCAGTTCGCAAGCACGCAACCTAAAAATATTTCTCCCCGATTCCTTCCTCCTTTCTCGCCAGTGACACACATTCGTACAGCAAATAGCAAAGAGATGATGATAATAACAACAACAACGATTGTTCTGGTGCAGATAGTATAAGGCTTTACGTCGATATACCCGTCTCGTCTATTCTCTGCCCGACCCGACAGATGCTAGCTAGTAAACAACTTCTGCGCATGAGCCTTTTAATTATTCATTGATTTGTTTTTCTGTAGATTTCTAAAAATTTCTTGAAAATAACTGAATACACTACAAATTGTTTTAAGTATCTATTTGAAATACTGTCAAACTTCTTATTTCTCATTTGCAAAGCCCACATTGTTTTCGAAGTTCAGAAAATAAACATGAACGCTAAAAATAGCAAGTTGTTTACGCCGATGGCCATTTCAGGAGATTTTCTATTAACGAAGATTTGCAAAATTTATATCGTATTTTTTTTAAATAATATATTCTAAAATATAGTTTAATATGTAAGTTAAATCCAATAATTATTTTAGAAGCAGCAATGTTTCGCTCTAGGTCGTCGGGTCAAGGTAACTTTCACCTCGTTAATATTCAAGAGAGCGTAAACATGGGTGTCTGCTTCAGTCCATTAATCATAAGTTTAAAAACAAAGTAATTTACAGAGGTCATCATCTTCCATTCAAAACAGCCAATTACAATGCATACTGATTTCGATTGTAGCTTATGTGAATTCGATGCCATTAACAATTTATGATTTTCTTGCGGTTGACTGCATTAGATAACGTGGATTATGAAGTTCTATGTATCATGTCTTAAACTTCTAATGAATTCTAGAAAGAAAATAAAATTGTCTTAGTTTTCAAATCTTAGATGTTGAATTCGAACATGGACATCTTGGTCCCTGCAATTATCTCTGCTTTCAACTCATTTTTAATTTATAAGATGTTCAATTTGTAAGATCTCATGATGTATGCATACATTCCTAATCTACAGCAGTCTACCCATATTACAGTCTAATACTGCTTCATTCTTAACTTGGACTGTTCAAATTCCCAAATATTTTTAATCCGCAAGAAGAAAGGAGAAAGAGATGTTGTATATCTTACAAATATCACAAATAAGCTTCAACCTAAAAAATAACATATCATCCAACATAACTTCTCCGATCTAATTATTTGTAAAAAGTCGAAGGTCAGGCTTTTTAGACAACAAATGCAACACACGGATGAAAAGGTACCAATGTAACAGAATCCAATCATCAATTAACGTATCACTAAAAATGCATGTCAAATCACTATCATTAATGCAGAAACATCCCTAAATGTTGAGGAAAATGACTGTTGCTTTATTTTATGCGCATTAACAACTCTCTTTGGGCAATGCCTCCAACTATTATTATAACGACGAGGGTACAACGGCATTTGGCCCTTTCCGTGTTCCTAAATTCATTCTTAACCGAACTTGTCTGGCTCACCGTACTGGCAATTCACAGAACTAAATAGACAATTTAGTAAAAAAAAAAGAAGCTAGCATATGTAACAATCATAAGGCCGATTTTTTATCCAGATAAACATTTCGGTAACAGGAGTGCGGAGCATGCACCACTTCTAATTACCGGACAGCACCGAAGCACTAGCCGACGCTATCGACGTAAACATCGCTAATAATAGAATTACGACGAAAACTGTGAACAGACGGAAAGGAATCTTCGAAAACAACAGCGTCCTAGCATAGGTCCGCTATGGCGCAATTTAGTACTTTTAGTCATAATAATGGTTACTAGGTCTTTAAAATATCTGAACTACATGATCCCAGGGCCACTCTAAAATGAATGTGCGAGGGGATAACCGTTGCCAACTTTCTTAAACGATCCAAATTACAACCATGTAGTCACGTTGTCAGCTACGCAGAAAATTCTTTAAAAGTAACCCACTGCAGAAGAGGTTTTAATTCAAAATTCGAATCTAGTAATGTTCAAAACGTCCCATTGGCCTCACCACTTAACACTACCTCAAACCACTGACGAGGCAACAATCACCAAATTAATTAAATAGTTAATCAGGGTTAAAATACAAAGAGGTTTAAAAGTTTTTTCCCCTTGAATATAAGCATAACCAAATATTATGATGGAATTACTATTCATGGATGTAGAAACTCTGTTTGAGTGGAAGCTAAAAATGACTGCATCAGCCTCAGGACGTCAGCATGTCAAGCTGCTGTTGGATGGTTTCCAGCTGTTAACAAAGAAAAGAAATCAAATTATAAATTCAAACAATGTTTGATGTTAACTAATAAAGTCTAAATCATTATTAAGTCCGGCCATGATTACAGCTTGGTCACTTCCTGCAACAACAACAACAACCAGACATTGACTTCTTCTCGGCGAATAAGGTTTAAACCTTATTAATATGTTGAAAGAGATTGAATTCATTAGCTAATTTCCATGATCCTTGAATAGATTAAATAAACCCTTGAACCTACTACAATATAATTAACAAGAAAACATGCACCAAAGGCAAAATACTGAGAACATAAAAAGGTGGGTTGATAAGCCATCTCGCATTTTAGAAGAGTGATTTGTTTTAGACCAATTCAGCATTTAGATATCAGAAGTAATTAAAATTTAAAAAAAAATTAAAATTAAATCCAACCAACCTGTTGATAAAACTCGTAGAGTTGCTTGTGATCAAATTCTATGGAGACCACTTCATTGCTCTGCTGAATAGAGTATAAATCTTAGTGAGCAATTCAAATGAAATAATCTCAAGAAAAATGTCTTATACATGTATATGATAATAATGATTTCATGCTACTGGTAAAAATAAAGACTGCACGGCATAAACTATGTAATGAATTAATTCAATAATCTTAACAACTGAACTTTTTTAAAACTCAAGGGCCAACAAGAAATAATAATAATAATAATAATATCTAACAATATTAATTATAATTATAATAATATCTAATAATAATTATAATATTAGCACCAACAATAAGGTAAATAATTAAACCCTTGTAGAATCATTTTTTCTTATTCCAAGGTCAAAGACTGCATTGGGCTTAACATGAGAGGTAGAGGAGAGTGAATCCCTGGAAAGAACAAGAGATAGGGACCAGTCAACAGATGACAACAGGCTCTTGGCTAAAGTCATTTGTCTGGCCTTAGCCATCAATTCTTTTCTGTTGGTACTCCAAACCCCAGAGAAAGTGGCAACCTGAATGTTTTAATGAGAATAATGAATTTGAGAGATTTCCTTAAAAACCAATTAAGTTTAACAAAACAAATCTAAGACCACAAAGCTAAGTCGAAATTGATCCCCTCACTGTAATTATTGACTGTAATTTATGTACATATAATAATAGTCAAGTACCAAGACATATACTAATTTCAAGACAGTACATAATGCAGAAGATATACAACAAAACATACACTGCTCTCTGAAAATCCATTAAGCCCAAGTTCGTTTTTCATCGAAGTGGTCGACATGAGATGGTAGATGGCCTGATTAGAAATTAGAAATATTAATTCAAACTCTTGTTAATGCCTGCAACATGATGTTCACATTATGATGCTTTATAAATTAAAATTATTTATATTATTATTCCCTAGAAACCTGTTGAAATATAAGATGGCACAGCTTGCTGATTGAATCCAGTTCATATTTGCTTTCCAAATTCAGCCCACAAATAAATTTCTGCTCTTCATCAGAATTAAAGAAGGCTTCCTCCTTTAGTAATAAAAGAAATCGATTATTAAAAACTGAAACATGCTCCACTCCAAAAATTAGTTAAAGGGAAATGACAATCAATTTACGAGTCTCAATCTCACAAAATCTAAATATGAAAAACTTGGCTTGGCAGGCACACTAAATTAAGCTAGCAGACTAATATTTCAGTTACCTCTGTTAAATACTTTTCGACAATCTTCAACAAGATTATTCTTAGTTTTTCACAATCAATACGATTTATCCTCTTAATGATGGCTTCTGACCTTTAAAAAATAACACAATTTGTGAATTTAAAAACGAGCTGTTAAGCAATTAATGCGTTCTTCCAATGTTGACTACGTAGCTGCTTTAAATAAATGCACACCAACCCCACAACTTTATCTAATTCAAATTTCATTTCCGTGTATTTCCAATTCTTTGAGATTACTAGGCAATCTATTTATTAACACAACGCCTCATTCATGATCGCCTAATTTCTCTCGGGGATTAAAAACATTTAAACAACTTTTACTTGTAAAAGTCATCAAAAAAATTACTAAAAATATTTAAAAATTAAAATTTTTGTGTGACAAGTACTCATTAGAAATGAATTATTGCCACTGAACTTTAATCTCATTTAAATGTTTACAGAATAATCACATGATCCTCTTGAATAGCTAATTATTATGTAATATTATCAAGGGTTTTGACTGTAGATTAAAGGTTTTTTAAATTGACTATAATATTCAACTTTAATCAGCAGGTTGCAAAAAGGTTGTCGTGGGTGTGGCTGCATGCTTGCGGGCAAGTTTGGTTTTGAAATACTCGAAAATATAGGCAGTTTAGAGGCCGCTTAGAATGGGCGAAACACAAGGAGATCCCCTTAAGGTACTGATACAGTTTCAGTTTGAATTTCAAAACGTTTGAATAGTTTTTGATATTCTCGAGGAGTTTCCACGTGGTAGGTGAAGGTCAGATGGATTTAATCGTAACACATGCAGTGGCTAAGAGGAGCGCATTCGTTATCATTGGGGATCAACAAGTTCAAAATATTATTTTTGTACATGCTGCTTGCTGTTTCACAAAAGTATGCGAAATGTTTGATAAGACGCAAGTTCTCAGAGCGAGAAAAAATTCTTTAAACAAAACAATTTCGTTAATTTGATTTATTATTCTCATGCTTTTTCATATAATAACCGATTTGAGAGATTGTTGCGACGGAGATAAGGTTTTAAAAGGTGGTATATTACTTTCATATTAAAAAATGTTTGAGCTGTAGCACCAGAGTACTTAACAGATTACATAATTTTACACTTTAAGAGTGAATCAACCACAAGCTGAGTCATCATGAAATTGTTTACAATTAACTTTTGCATGATGCATATTAAGTCACCTTCAGCAACATCTCAGGACAGATTCCATATCTAAATACCCTTGACCTTATCAGCTATCACTCATCTGATGTGGACCATAGTTGGGCAACATGCATATAAATATATATAAGGCAAGATGTTATTCAAGCAACTTAAGAACTCTGGTGTTTTTTGTTTGTTGAGCAAGGTGTACCTATGTAACTACTTTTATTTTGAATAGGAAAAGATACTCACGCTCAAGTTTTAAAACATGGTAAATAATTTCATTATAAATAACATAATTATCAATTTTGATGGAAGTTTTGAGAAAATATGCTATAATGTTTGAAGTTGGAACTATGTTCAAGAATATGATGAAGTATTTAAATGTGATTTTACCTTAAAATGTAGCTTTTTATCAAAAATAAATTATACAAAGTCATATAAATGAATAAATCAATGATTATTTTGTTTGTTAAAACAATTTATTACCTACCACTGAATTCTTAGTAGTAAGGTTCGCACTTAGTACGGAAATGAACGTTCATAATGTCATGTGAACTGTTGTCACACTGAGTGTTCTTTTTAATTGGTGGGATTACTGGCTACATCCTGAATTACATTATTAAGATGCTGATGCAGCGTTGATGGTATAAGAGGTACATGTTGCAAGAATGGGTTTGAATTAATTTTAAGTTGTAATTTTAAGGCAAAAAAAAACAATATTTTTAAATTGTAAATGGTTTGTAGAAATTGGATAACCCATTCTTTCGATAGTTTGAAGGTGGATGGATTATGTTCTATTTTAGGGAGAAGAAGTCCAAAGTGTAACTGCATTGGAAAATGCCCAGGATGCAAAAACAGGAGGATTGTTTGGAAATACGCAGGATGAAAAGCAGATTAATCACGTCGATCAGGGTCACGTTAAAGAAGAACTGAAACAGGTTCTCGTGACTTTATTCTTGCTTATAATTTATCACTCGCTTCAATTTGTTATTGATGGATTATCATGTGAGTATGTAATGAGATATACATTGATCAGGGATGGACATGGACAGTCATATTTCTTGGGTTTATGATCACTCTCAGCACTTCTTACCAGTTTGGTTACAACATAGGTGTCCTCAACCAACCAGTTGCTGTGAGTACAAATCAGAAAAACAACTTGTAATTTTTCCCTTTAATAATTATATTATAATTAATGACAGCTGGTCAGGGATTACCTCAACCAATCGTATTCTGAAGTATCGTCTTACGACAATGGAACAGAAGTGATTACGTACATGAGCGAGTACACGTTGACTTCGATTTGGTCCTTGGTTACTACGCTCTACGTGCTCGGTGGAATGATCGGAGCCTTCTTTATAGGATTCCTGGCAGACAAGTTTGGACGGTAATGTGAATACACAATCAGATATACATAAAACTTGCACAATTATCCAATAAAATAATTATAACTTAAATAATAAAACTTAAATAATTATAACTTAAATAATAAAACTTAAATAATTATAACTTAAATAATAAAACTTAAATAATTATAACTTAAATAATAAAACTTAAATAATTATAACTTAAATAATAAAAGGATATTATTTTCAAATTTCCAGTAAAAAGTCTGTGATGCTGATGGCAATACCTGCATGTCTCGGAGCTCTGCTCAGTTACCTGTGCGTAACGTCACGTTTGCCATCACTGCTCCTTTTGGGAAGATTTGTCACTGGAATAAACTGCGGTGAGTCCATTCGTTATTTTGAAGCATATCGAGAATTAAATTGAAATTAAATCACAAATTCATACATTTATTATGCATTTATTTAAAATTGATGAGTTGTGACTCATTCTAGAACTTATATAAACTGCATCGTCGTTCGTTTATAGGGGCCGCTACGCAACTAGGACCGATGTATCTTCTCGAGATCGTTCCTTTCAATCTCAAAGGAGCCATGGGAACCTGTCATCAACTTTTCATCACCATCGGAATCTTTACGGGAAGCGTTTTCGGACTCCGAGAGATTCTTGGTATCGGAATCGTTCCTCTGCTTATATTTACATTCCCGACGTAGTCGGAAGAAATACACGCTATTTTAGATAAAACATTTTCTCGTCGTTTGGCTTTGATGGTCGGCCAAATTGTCGGTTCAAATGCCAATAACGTGTTCAACAGGATCGGAATCTTTGTGGCCCGTTCTCCTTCTCCTGAATAGCATCCCTGGCATACTCAGCCTCATAATCTTTCCTTTCCTTCCTGAAAGTCCCAGGTACCTCATGATGGTTCGAAAGGACGAAGCGGCTGCAGAGTCAGGTCGGGGGTTAAATAAATTCTTTGTAGCGGTTCATTTGTTTATTTAATAGCATACATTTGAATAATTTAGAGTACGTAATGCCTGTATGATTTTGGTGATGATTGATTTTTGAATTTGTTTTAGCTTTGAAATGGCTGAGAGGAAAGTCTGATGTTTCTAAAGACCTGAAAGAGATGGAGGACGAGTCCGTGTCTGAAGATTCGGAGCAGTTCACCATCTTGAAACTCCTCAGATCTTCGGAGCTTCGACCGCCTCTTCTCGTTGCCGTGGTCCTTCAACTCGCACAGCAACTTTCTGGAATCAATGCCGTTAGTTTTGCTTATCGCATATTGATTCTTGTCATGTATTGGTGCTTATCTTGTTTCATCAAAATTTCAGATATTTTTTTATTCAACTGGCATCTATGAAAGAGCAGGAGTCAGGTCAGATCTCATACAATATGCAAATGTTGGAACCTGTGCAGTCAATGTCTTGATGACCATCATTGTCGTTAGTAACTTTATGAGTTTGCCATCTTACAACCTTCTTCTGAACTTTAAAATGAATCGATTCTCATGAGACATTGCCACGAAATTATAATCTGTTTTACCCAGAATTTTAAGTCGAACGACTGAGCAGTGAATGAAAGCAGAAACTCTTAATTTTAATTGAATCACTTTATAATATAATATATTTTTATAATATTTTGCATAATTTATAACATTTTGCATAACTTATTTCTGGGATATTTTTACATAAAATAAATTCTCAACGTGCACTGTTATTTATAGGTACCCCTGATGGACAGGGCTGGTAGAAGGATTTTGTTGCTGTATCCTATGGCTGTTATGATTGCTGTTTTGGCATTGATAACTGCTGCTTTGAAGCTTCAGGTAGAGCTATTTAATATCCAATGTCCTGTTTGTGTTTAAATTAATTGTATGATTATTATTATTTATATTAAAATAAAATTAATATTAATATATAAATATATATTACTTTTACAGTCCACTTACTACTGGATGAACTTTGTAAGCATCGCTTGCATCATCGGATATGTGGTTTCCTTTGCCATGGGATTAGGTAATTATTTGATTATAACTATAAAATTCGTGCATGAAAATAATTATTAATTTATTGTTTCTATTTAAAGTTTTGAAAAAGCCACGTTTTTATTTGCATTTGACAACGTTATAAGGCAGATAAATGTTAAAATAGATTCAGATGCACCAAAATGATGACCACTCGCTCGATATTACGAACTTGAAACGTTTACTAAAGTTCCGAACTCCTTCAGGTCCGATACCTTGCATGATCACGGCCGAGCTCTTCAGACAAGGACCTCGTGCGAGGGCCATGAGTCTGTCGGGACTCGCCAATTGGATTTCAAATGCCGTCGTCGCCATGGGTTTCGAGTTGGTTCAGGTATGAAAGAACCTACTGATTGTTGTTCGAGAATCCGATCGCTAACACGTACCGTATTTTTAGGCGCTCGCAAAAGAATTTGTCTTCTTGATCTTCTTGGTCATCATGGTTCTGTCCTTCGTCTTCATCTACTTCAAAGTTCCAGAGACAAAAAATAAGACGTTCGACGAAATCGCCAACAAGTTTGCAGCGGGTCGGTCGACTTCCAGACCCCTGCTCCGCAAGGCGGACGCTGCGACGGCCTGATAGAAGACGGGTAGACAGGTGAAGGAATTTATTGAGCAGTTGTTTTTAAATCAGAAAGAATAAAATGATGTTCTTGGTGATGTTTATATCCTTTGCGATTCGCTCGCCTCGGTGACCACATTAAAAATGCCGAGATTTTGAATCGTGAAAAGTTGACGTTATTAATGTGTTTGAATAGTAGCCTTATCGTAATTAACTTTTTGTTTGACTTTATTATGACGTCTAATTTATTGTTTGCGTTTGGAGTTGGGCTGAAAATATTTGTTATTTGCGTGCCACTATTCTACAGTTTGCTACTTTTTGGTTGATTTTGATGGTTAAATAATTCTATTTGCTTTAAATTTTGGAGGAAATTATAAAATCATTGAAATCATGTAGTTCTCTAAAAAGATGTATTGTCTCTTTGCATGTTTGGCACATATACTGTCTTAGAATGTGCCTGAATTTAATGTTTGCCATTGCATCGTTTGATGTTCAACATTGTTACAATCTTCAATTGACTAACTGGCTATTTTTGAACTGGAAAAGCTTTAATAGAGATTTTCGAAAAAAAAAGAAAAAAAGTAAAACCATTTATTGACAGTGAATCACTGTTAGCAATGAATAGGACCTTTATTATGTCTTTATCATCATTTTAAGTAGAAGCCTTTTTTATTTCCAATCATGAATGATATTCCTATTTTTATGTAGTTGACCAAAACATTACCGTGCAGTCATTTTATAAAGCTTCAATATTCTGCCACTCTTGGTACGTAGATTCACTTTAAATATAACCTCACTTAATCATATCAACATTATTTTGTGTTACTCTCTGTCTTACCATCTGCTCAGTGATGGAAGATTTACTATTATATGCAAAGTATTTAACTATTGTTTCAAAGTTCTTGGTTTGTTAAAGGATCAGTTTTGCATTTTTGTTTGTGCCAGCAATTTTGTGTTTTCCAAATAATGCTCTTTTTTGACTTAATAATAGTTCTTAGTGCTCAACACAATGTTTCTTTCTACTTTGTGCCATTAAATTTGACGCGATTATTTTGTTTTGCCGTTCATTTTATGGGTTTATTGCAGGTTATCCTAATAATTAGTTAATAATCAGTAATGATTTTATTGTTCAATTTTCGTGTTTTGGTTGCACTTTAGATTTTGAGTTGTTTTTGACAATAAAGTAATGATAATTGGTACTGAACTTAAGGTGGTCCTCGGCTTCATCAAGAGAGGCCTGCTCACATCTTTAGTGATGGTTACATAGGGGTTATACAATGCTATGTCATAACCTATATATCAATAGCGACTAATCTAATTTGTAATCTACTTTCTCTTTAAGAATTTTCCTGAGCCATAAGTTTAATTTAATCTGCCACATTGAAAACACTATACAATACAGTGCGTGTCATAAGGTTGGACAAGGGCTAAAGTTTTACATTTTGTTTTTTACATCCAGTTTTCTGAAAAACCGTAGCGTGTAATTGCCCAAAGTTTCAATTATTATTTATACCTCTATTATCACTTAATAAAATTTCAATATGATTGTGAAGCAGAATTTGATTATGAATGATACTAAATGGAAAAATCTCTTTGATGTTGTTTAGAGGCGTTCCAAATATTAAGGATGGTGTCTCTTCCTGTGCAGGAAGTAGCATTTTATTACATCGACCATTACTAGTGCATACTATAATAAGGTTATATATATAAAGGGTAATGTTAAATAATTATTTGATTAAATAAAAAAATGCTAGTTAAGCTTATTATAATTGGGTTCTTGCTGAAATGGAGAAAGGACAAATTAAGGCATTAAATGAGTTAAGTAAAGTTGTTGTCTGAAATTTCAAGTGTTTAAATGTTCAAGAAATGTTGTCAGATGACTTTAAAAGGATCCAGATAGTTATAGAACCAACTAAGTATCAGGATAGATCATCGTCAGAAGAGACTTCTTATTCGTGAAGCTTGCAAGGGCTCTTCAACGGGGCTTGAAAAAAAGTTTAAATTGAGTATAAGCAAGTCTCCAATATGTAGATACCTTCGGAGAAGCCGATTTTTAAAGTATAGAAAGCGCCAGTAAAAGACATTCTTGACAGGACATCACAAAAGGATTCGATTGAATTGGCTCGAGGAGATGATGAGTTTGGATGTGAATTGGAGCATTGCAATTCTTCAGATGAAAATCATATTAAGTTTGACAATCCATAAAATAAATGCAAAGGTGTAATTAATAAAATTAACTGAGCCAACAATAGTTAGAAAAAGCATCTTGTAGTAAGACCACAAGATCATCAGATCTCTTAATATCTCGAGTCTGCTCCGTCCTTTGACGCGCAGTTCCTGCACTTTTTGTATAACATTGTAATATTTCGGTATTGCAGTAGTGGCTTAGAAAGCCAAAATAGCTTAAGATTTAAAAAACAATGGATTTGAACGAATAAATTAGTTGATGATTCGATGGTATTGTGACATCGATGCATACATATTTGAAAAAATAAAATATTTCTTCAAAATACAATGAAGATGGGAAGTACTCATTTTTTTAGATTATATATCTCGTCTAATAGATCATGAAAATTACCTACATTTTAATGGTTACTGTAATAGTGCTTTAAAATTAGAATTTGCTGAAATATACTTATAATAAGAATTAATTCGTGCATAATGACACCTTGGTCGGTTGGAATGGCCTGAATTTCTTGGTTCATAAGGGTAACTAGAAAATGATCTTTTGGACGGAACTTAAAGATCTTCAGGATTGTCTGAAGGTGATGATGATGATGATGTAATGAAGATGGAGAGTGAGAGAAAGACTTTTAAAAAGCAAGGGCAATTTCAGAATCTAGAAAGTTAAATTCATTCATTCTTCAAGACGAATTCAGTTTCCCAGGTGATTGCATCCAATGTTGACCATTTCTTTATTAAATTTAAAAAAAGTCTTAAAGTTAAAATCTCAAAAGTTTTTGTTTGAGTGTACTCTTAGCTCCAGTAATCTAAAATTACTTCACAAACTTATAAGCTTCTCAATTCTTTTGTGTTTAATTATGATAATCGGCGTAGCAGACATTTGTCACGGGAAGGCATTAATCATGAAAGAAGCAGATTTTTTAACAAATAAAAACTCGTTTGATGGTATTGTATGAAGTTGTATAAAACCGTTCCAGACGCATTCGTAATGAGCTTGTCATTATTGTTCCTTTCTAGTTTTTTTAACTCTTTTTTAACTCTTTGCACTCCTAGTTTATATAAGATTTTGCAGATGGCCAAGCGTATCTTCAACAATAATTTTGATGTCGCAGTATTTTGTGCGGAGACAAGGATTAAAGTTTTTGTATTAAAGGAGTAGTTTTTTCGATATGGTAAATTTAGTTCACATCGTAATATTGAAGGCTTCTATTTGTTCTCATTCTGATGGACTTTATATTAAAACTGGACTTTTGTGAAATTGCTTTATTGGACAGTCATTAATTGTTCAAGGAAGATCGGTGACTACGATTTGTTCCCCATTTCAGAAAGACGGAATGAAAGACACTCTGGAATTCGATGAGCATTCGAATAGTATCGATGAAACTATGAATGGAAGTTTTGTAATGTCTTCCACAGATAATAAAACTATAAATGTTCACGATGACGATGGAAAAGATTTTAGAGAAGATCTCAGAGAGGTTACTAGAAATATTCCGTCCTAGATTTATATTTATTTGTATTCTATGGTTTCCATTTAAGAAATGGACTTGGACAGTTACGTTCCTCGTTTTCATGATTACTTTCAGCACTTCTTACCAATTTGGTTATAACATAGGAGTTCTCAACCAGCCCGCCGCGGTAAACATGCAGGCATTCAATGCTTTTAAACATCTAATTGGTTTTTATTGGTTCGGTCACAATTTTGTCAATCGCAGCTGGTCCAAAATTATCTCATCCAATCCTTTTCGGAGAAATCTTCTCATGAAAATGGAACAATTATCGTTTCTTGTTTGAGTGACTATCTGCTAATGTCCATTTGGTCCTTGGTAACCACTCTTTATGTTCTCGGCTGTATGGCTGGAGCATTTTCGATTGGGTACCTGGCAGACAAATTTGGGCGGTGAGTTACATTTGAGGTTTATTACGTAAACGAATTGGAATAAATGACCTATTCATAATTATTATAAGGCTTCGTTTTTAGAAAAAGGTCGGTAATGTTGATGGCAATACCAACCTGTCTTGGAGCTCTACTCAGTTACCTCTGCGTATTCGGCTCACCTATTTTACTTCTCTCTGGTCGTTTTGTCACCGGAATTAGTTGCGGTATACCTTTGTTCGAGTCTTATGGCTTCATGAATACCAAATCTAAGTTTTTAAGAGAACAGAAATGGATTTTTGAAGTTCAATGATGTAAAACTGTTTGTATTTTGCTTCAAAGGAGCAGCCACCCAACTCGGACCAATGTACCTGCTTGAAATTGCACCTCTCAATCTTAAAGGAGCCGTGGGAACCCTTCATACACTTCTGATCACGATAGGCATTTTGTCCGGCAGCGTCTTTGGACTCAAGGAAATTCTTGGTAATTGATATTCTCGGTGTTCCCGCGATTTGTTAATTTGTGAGTAAGGGTTAGGGTTAATCGATCAATTTGTATTGTAACTATTTATTTTGATAGTAGACTATTTATGTAATAATTTTTAGGAACTGAATACTTGTGGCCTTTTCTTTTCTTATTGAATATCATCCCTGGCATCCTCAGTCTCATAGTCTTTCCATTCCTCCCCGAGAGTCCAAGATATCTCATGCTGCTTAAGAAAGACAAGATTGCCGCTGAATTGGGTAGGATCCTATTATTGATATTTGCACTTTTAAGTTTTATGACAGATTAACAAAAGAGTTAAGTTGTGATGTAATAAATTATTCGAAGATTTCAGGCATTAAAGGCATTTCAAAGACTCGGATTGAAGTCAATTCTCAATTAATGTAAACTTGAAACTCTCATCCAAAACATATCCACTAATAAATCGGCATATAACTATTGACCACCACTAATTTAGCGAGTTAATTCATGCCAGTTACGATTATTATTTAAATGCTGCTCTCTTAAACATAGCTCTCAAATGGCTCAGAGACAGATGGGATGTTGAAGCAGAATTGAAAGAAATGGAGAATGAGTCCAAATCTGAAAAGTCGGAGAAGTTTAGCATCGTCGATCTCTTCAGGTCTTCACAACTTCGTCCACCATTGGTCGTAGCAATTATACTTCAACTCATGCAGCAGTTCTCCGGAATCAATGCCGTTTGTTTTTATATTTTATTTTTTATTAGGTTTGCAATACGTGAAACATTCCGGAGTAATTTCTGTTGTTATTAAATTATTGATAATCGCCTCGAAAATGATACATTTCCGTTAAAATAATTTCAGATCTTTTTTTATTCCTCGGGTATTTATGAAAGGGCTGGAGTCAGACCTAACCTTATCCAATATGCGAATGTGGGAACATGTGCTGTCACCGTCCTTATAACAATCGTTGCAGTCGGTTATTATTTGTTATATAAGTTAATTATTATATAACCATGTATTATTATTATTATTATTATTACTTTTATTATTAGTCTCCATTGATTATTAATGACTTAAAGTTGGTTCATATTTCATCTCGTAAATACATTATGAGTTCATGTTAACTTATATTAAATAATATTTAATGGTACATTTATATAAACTTAATTATTAATAATTAAATTAACATTAAAACGCATTGATGTCCTTTGATTTTCACCATTTCTAAGCATTTTCTCAGGTTCCCCTTATGGACAGGGCGGGAAGGAGAAGTCTACTTTTATACCCAACAGCCTTCATAATTGTTCTCCTAGCCATAATTATTGCTGCTTTGAAACTCCGTGTATGGGCGATTCACACAATTTCAGTTGCTCATTCATTTTCTAAATTTGATTTTAATTTAAATTTAAAGACAACTTATCACTGGATGAACTTTGTCAGCATTGCCTGCATCATTGGTCACGTGTCTTTATATGCCGTCGGACTCGGTAATTCAGCAACCATTACTTTAAATTATTCACTTCTTTTAGTTTTGGTCAATAGAATTGCAAAAATAAAGTTGAAACACTATTGTAACTTCAAACAGGTCCAATACCGTGCATGATTACAGCTGAACTCTTCAGGCAAGGACCGCGTGCGAGAGCCATGAGTGTAGCCGGTACCGTCAACATGATTGCCACAGCCGCTGTTGCCATGGGATTTGAGTTGTTGCAAGTACGTTACATTGGAAATTGGAATATTTTTCCTAGAATATGAGTAAGAAGTTGAGGTAGAATAATTGAATTAGAGACTTTTCAAACCTTCAAATTATTGAAAGAAATATAGCGATAAAGTCAAAATACTTATATTTTTATTTATTTCTACAGGAATTCATGAATGAATTTGTGTTCTTGATCTTCTTGGTCAGCATGGTTCTCTCCTTTATTTTTGTCTACTTCAAAGTACCAGAGACGAAAAATAGGACCTTCGATGAGATTGCCAACCAGTTCAAAATAGACAAATCCACGGCAAAATTACCCGCGGTGGTTAATCATTGATAATTAATTACGTAATTCCTTATGAAAAGTTTTTGTCTTCAAAAAGCTTTTGCCTATAAATGGAAAAACTGCTCTTCAATGAGAATAAATTGCTGCCCGCGTGGTAGTCCGGATCTTTGCAGACGAATCGGATGTAGAATGCCTGTGGTCAGTTAGGCGAAAATTTAAAAAAAAATTATGGCTTCCAAATAATAGCATGGTAGATTATAATCAAAGTTAAAATAATAAATTATTTAATTTCAATGAAATTGAAGTAAAATCTCTCGTATGACGACCCTTAATAAAAGTGAAATAATTTAGATGAAACTATAAAAATTAAAAACAATTCAAAATATTATTGCGAACGTCGTTAAAATTAAAATTTTAAACTCAAAAAACTAAGAAATTAAGATAAACTTATTACTTCCTCTCCATGATCGAAACGCCATCAGTTCGGTGTTCGGTGTTTGGCTGCAGAATTAGTTTGGATGCGTTGGTGGTTCGTGTAGTTCGATCGTCTCAATATTTTTAGTTGATTGATCAAAAGCAACTTTTCTAGAGGATCTTTTATCCTTTTTTTTGTAGACGTAATACCGATTCATTAAAAGGTTGGTGTCTCAATGAAGTTCCGTATTCCATTGCTTTATCACCAAGATGAAAGGTTAACTTTAACATAATATCAACATTGACGAGGGGATACCTTTTATATGCAGTTAGTAAGCCTAAATAGGTCTTAATTTGGATGGAAAACCGAGTTTTCAATATGGACGGCCATTTTACTTTTTTAATGTTAATGAATTTGAGTAATTTAGGAAAAGTATTTGAAGTGATTGAAACAATTGGGCTTCAACGCATATTAGATTTTTATCAAAAGATTTTAAAACCTTTAACATTTAAAGCTAGAACTTGGCAAATGGTTATAACGTCGTTGGCAGCGTCTGGTTTCATTTATTGAAATAACTTGATGTAACCAAAACATTTAGCCACAAATATTAGCATCAAATTCGCCTTTGAAATGTGTTCAAAATTCACGATTCAGGTTTCATCTCTCAGAATGGTAATGTGATCAATCTTACCATATTTTAATTGGTCAAAAACCTAATTTAACACTTGCTTTGATTAGATAACAGCTGTTGTTCTGATGTCCTTAAAGATCGTCATCATCATCATCATCGTAAAATGCGTTCTTTTATGCGTTAAATAATGTTCTACTCCTTCAGATTATGGATATTTATCAAGGTTACCCAATTTGGTGCATTTACTAATTGGCTTCCAATGTTTTATATTAGCAGTCATCATCATCATCATAACCATACCAGATGGACGTCGAGGCCAAATAAAACGTCAATAATTAGGTTAGGTCAGCCTATAACTCGGGGTCGGCTTTTCGTGTCATAATGAGGTCAAGTGCTTGCATATTATGCAGGAGGGGAAAAATTTGGTTGTGGAGGAAGGAGATGATGATGATGATGATGACATCGGTGATGATTATGATGACAGGCAATCGTGCATAGATAAGCTCGTCATTGGGAAGATGTAGATTCTATCTGAGATGAGCTAGGAAGATAAAATCAAAACTTTCCCAGGAAGGAAGACTTTCCCCTTCATTTGTTCACTCGTTCGTTCGTTCAATCAATCATTGATGACGATTTTAAAAAGAGGAGTGTTTTCTGGAGGTGACGCGGCCGGGGGTCTGTGCATTGCTTTTCAGTGTTCAATCACTCAACGTCTCGTAACGGAGAAAGGAATGCAGTGTTGATGTCAGTTGGTACTTAGTGCTGATGATAATGATGGTGACGAGCTTTAAAAATTCTGGATCGATGGAAATTCTTCAATAGGTACGAAGACCACCATTGTCTTCGTTGTGCGTTCAATAATGCTGGCGATGCCGATGATGGTGCCATCTTAGTCATCATCATCATCATCATCATCATCTTCTTCTTCTTCTTTGCTGACAAAGGTGGAAAGGAAGGGAATTCTTTTGTGGGGAATAATGACGTTTCATTCGACTAATGCATTCCATTTACGACGATTGCCAGCGCTCTATGATGGCGATTATGATGATGATGATGATCCCGTTTGGGATGGTAATGATGATGATGGTGATGATGGAGATGAAGATGATGGTGATGATGGAAGAAATACAATCCTTGAAGGATGGAGGATGCACTCGTGCATTGTTTATACATGGCTACCTGACATCTTTTGTTCCCAGCCATTACTGCAATCATCATCATCATCGTCATCATCATCGTCATCGTAATCATCATCATCACTGCTATTTTCTTCACCCATTTCCTGAACTTATCATCACTGGTATTACCCCCGCACCATCAATTACATTGACACCAGGATCGATATCATCACCATATTAATAATAGCCATTAACATCGCCGTACTCATGGTCGTCATCATCATCATCATCATCATCACCACCGCCACTTTCTGTGAAGGGAAGCAGAAAGGGCAATTAAACTTTTTAGTCCAAACATTTCCAGTCAGCCTCCTTCAGATTTTCCTGGTTTCACTTTGAAGTGCTGTTTCTTCCGTCAGCTGATGATGAATTGATGTATTGGTTAACTGAATTAATTCTATGCTTGATTGTTTAGAGTTCAATAATCATCATTTAGTCACCATCATTTAGTCATCATCACCGTCATCATCATCATCTAGTCGTCATTATCATCATCATCATCATCATCATCATCATCATCATCTAGTCGTCGTCATCATCATCATCATCTATGCTTTTAGTTTTAAGATTTTAATTTAATGGTAATTTAATCAGTTCGGTTATTGAGCAAGAGAAATTGAGTTGCAAGAAATTCAAATAAAACTTTGTGTAGCACGATGTATCACAGTTGTTGAGTAAATAAATTCATCGAGTCGATGATGATGATAATGATGACGATGATGATGATGATGTTCCATTATTTTACTTGGTCGTGTTTAAGTCCCCAATCTCCTCTATGGATTCCCTCATCCCTGGGGATTTGGGCGACGAAAGCGACTTAAATGCCATGCGTCCATTACGATGATGATGACGACGACAATGGTGGTGATGACAATGCTACAGCTTTTATGTATTACTTTTGTGAAGCTTTTCCGTGTAGCGTTATTAGGAAAGGCATCGTGGCGTCGCTTGAAGGTTGAATATAAATTAATTAAATATTAATTTTAAGCATTGTTTGCAAATCGCTTAAAATACCTGTAAATTCCAATAATGTTATTGCACATGAAACTTCCTATAGTACGTCGGCATCTTCTAAGAGATCCTCATTAAGCAGTGCACTGATATTAATTAATTAATTCAATAATTGAAAATAATTCTGTTTAAATAATCATTTATTTGCGAATCCATGAAGTTTTGTGGGGAAAACGGTGTGGAGTTTTATGAGTTTGAAGGTAATGACGACGACAGCGACGATAACAATAACAGTGTTAATAATAAAAATAAAATCAAATTGTTCCCCCGTTGGTACTCCACCAATCAGGGGGCCTCTGTGCAACGGTGACATGAAATTACAAGGTGGGGGTGGCCTTGAATTAATGATGATGACGATGGCAGTGATCAATGGTACTAGGGCTGGTAGTGATATAACGTGGTCTCCATCGTCATCATCACCAGTTTAATGGTTGCCTGAAAAGCAATATTAAGTGCCTGAAGCCCATTGAAATGAAACAGAACTGGAGACCTCCTTGTCATCCTTGAGCGATGATGCGTGACGATTCTTCGCGTTGAATTACTAAACTCGTTTGAATTTCCAAGTAGTTTGGGTCAAAGTTCATGGCACACTTTCGCCTTCTGAGGTTGGCAAGAAATGAGTTTATTTCATGCTCTGAATGAATCATATTAGCTCGTCAATAATCCATTCACTGAAGTTGCAACGTTGAACTTTGAACTTTATAAATTTATAAATCGGTCTTTAATTGTTTACATCATTAAAAAGATAGTTTATTCAATAAATAAATAATTTTGTTTTTTATTCAAAGATGGATGGAAAAATACTTGATTTGGAAGCCATGGTTGAATGTTGGGCCAAGAATTACTTCGCTCAGAGGGCGTCGAGGAAGGAAAAGAAGTGGTTGGAAAAGGACTGCGTTCGTGTGTCTGTCGATTGGAAAAGAATTCTTTTCGAAAGAGAACCGACGGAGTTGGTGGAGATGGTTTTTTTATTTTTTATATTTTTAAATGATCTAAAATCGTTTTAATTAAAATTAATTATTTTATGTACTGTTTGTGTTTTGAGGTTAATTTGCCTTTTTGTAAATTTCGTGCTGGTTCTACAAATTATTGCCATGTAAATTTCGATTCGGTCGCTAGGGTGATAAGTGATTAAAATCGTTTTATTTCATTCGCTAGAGTATTAACCATAGCTTTCATTCATTCCAGCTACAACCCTGATCCTCCAGCAGTAGGCAGTGGTGTACCAAACTCTTTGGTCCTTTTCAACGCTTACTTTACAAATAAAACTTCATCCAAACAGAAGTACACTTTCAGGTTAGAAATTATAATTAATAATTTAATTATTTCTAAACGTTCTAAACTTGCGCCGCGACAGCGTGGAAAGGTCGACGAGGTCGTCGTGCAAGTTGGACATCGAAAAGGGATACACTTTGGGAGTGGAAAGCAGCTTCAAACTGTCCACTCCTTGCAAGATCGCTCAGGCGTCCGTGGGTTTCAAGGAGGAGTTGAGTTTGTCTTCGAGCGAAGGTTATGCGGTCGATCAGGAATTGACCTGGGGAACGAATAGCGAAATAGAAGTCGATCCCAGGAGCAAAGCGGAGGCGAAACTCATCATAGACGAGGAAGAATACCAGGGAAGGTCGTCGAAGGATTTATTATTTCAACAATTTTTAAAGAATTTAAAATTTTAAACGAAACGAACTCGTGTTAATTAAAAACTCGCTCCTATTTCTCGTGCGTGCGTCCAGTTTCAAGACGGTCACCAAAATATCGGGAAGGGTGAAAGTGAACTTCACGAATTCCGGAGACAACAACAATTTCATCAAAGCGGTGGAAGTCGGCATCGCGGACCTCGCCAAAAGGGCCGAAGCGGAAGGTCTCGTGGAGTTGGAAAAGTGCGGAGCCGCGGTCGAAGGACGCGTCCTCAGGTGCACCGTGGTCGGAAAGTGTCTCTTCAGGTACGGGATCAAGCAGACCGTGGAGGTGGATCAGGTGCCCTACCTGGATTAAATTGTCTCGGAAAATGCCCGGAAGATTTCCCTTTTCCACTGCTAATGCTTTCGGCCGTTGCTTTTCACTGGTTCCTTTTTAGCGATCGATTTCAAAATCAATGGATGGAAGCTTAAGTTTGTCCCGCTTCCCGATCCTCGGTCGTCTTATTATTTATTTTGATATTTTTATGTTGAAAGTTTAAACGTTGCCGTGGAACGTTTCGCGACGACGAAGCATCGAGAGCACGTTTATTTATTTTAATATTAACGTTTGTTTGTTTTAATATTAATATTTATTTTAGTGTTTCTAAATCATGCTTTTAAGTTGCTGCAAAACTTTTCTTGTTGTTTTTAATGAAACAATTGAATGCTTTGAAATATGTTTTGTGCATGTTTTTATAAAAGGTCTTTTCCTAATTGCAATGTTCGTCGTGTAAGTCTATTGTTTGACGTGGATGATAGAATTCCTTCGACAAGGCGTTAGGATCGTAATAATATAATATAATATATTCATAATATAATATAATATATTCATAATAATATAATATATGTCATAATAATCCAGAGTATACAAAAACCCCAACGACCTGTTTATTGGTTGCTCGTTGTTTGCTGTGAACCAATGAAGGGCAGCTGCTTGGGTTGCATTTTGAAAACAGTACTTTTGCTGTTTTAATTCGAAGATGAATAAGATGAAACGGGGATGAAGTGTGCACGTCGTCTAAGTGTGTTGTGTACGTGCTGTGTGCTCGTTGCGTGCGTGTTTTGAAATTTTTTGCTGAAAAGAAAGGTCGAGTTGGATCAAGCGAAACCCTGAACTGTGAAAATGTCGATTAAATTATCGCTTGCGCTGGAAATAATCACTTTGATTGAGAGATGATTGCTTTCCAAAGTCATGATTTATTCATGGCTCGATTAGGCTCATCTCCAGATAAAGTCTCACTGGCAACATCCGGGGACCCCGGTGGGCTGCTGAGGTGGTTTGCATTTTAGGGGTTGCTGGATGGTGGGTGGGTGGGTGGATGGATGGATTGGTTATTGGGGAGAAAAGCGTGACGTGCCGTTTTGAACAATGGAAACGAAACCGGAATTGAAGCCTGAAAACTCGACTTTAAGCTCCTTTGGGTCGTCAATGGCAACGGCCCAAACACTGCCTGTGCCGGGCCTAGACCCGTCCTATTGAGGAGATTTCCAACGATAACGTCCTTAAAACATAATAAAGAATGAACCTTCCTAAAGACTTTGGTCATCGTCGGGTGGATATTTTTAATTCCACTTTTAGCGAATAAAAGATTAAAAAATTGTATTTTCTGAAGTCGAAATTCTTTTATCGATCCACAAGACAAAGGAAGCTTTCAATGAATGATCTTTTTTTTTCTTACGAAGCCTTTCACGTGTGGCCACATAATTGTTACTTTAGAAATCTTCTGTTAGGATGTGATAATAGTTTCGATGATGACGGTGACGACTGTGGTGGTGATGATAATAGTTATGACGATGCACGTGGGAACGGTTGCCAAGCAAAACAAACTTTCAGTATCTTTGGCAGCATCTAATTAAAGCAGGCTCATATAATGGAAGCTTCGTTTTCCCGGTCTTTGCGGGTACACAAAAAGGTCTATTTCTAAAATATCGCTCATTTATTGTTTGCCTCTGTTTTGAGTCCTGAAGATTCTTCAACCACACGAAGTAATTTTTTTCCATTGAGTTTCATACGTAATGTGTTTATTAAAATTACTAGTATTTTTATTATTATTATTATTATTATTAACTTATCATCGCCCCCCAACTTATCCCCCCAAAGATGGCTTTCGCATCACCTTCCCCAATTTGTCGGACTTCCTCTGCCATGAGTCAGAAGGCCTTCTCAAAGGTGCCGACTGTCAACGACCACGAAGTATCCAATCACATGCTCAGGTCGGGAACTTTTGCCCAGCCACAAGCAATCTTCAACAAATCAAGGTCAGGTCATGAATTTTAGTTCTGTCGCTGCTTGAAAATAATACGCTGAAGGGATGCGCAAACAAATAAAAATGGATGGATGGCTTCGAATAATTATTATGCCATTCTGGAACATTCCTTCAGGAATGCAGTCTACAACAGGTTCAGTCAGAGCGACTGGGAGGTTTCCAACAAGGGCTTCTTTAACTTGTCAGACAAGGAAAGGAATTTGGCAGAACGTCTGAGGACTGACGCCTGGCAAACAATAAGAACCATTGACCAACAGACGAAGAACAGACAAGCAACGAACACCAAGAGATTGGGTTGAGAATCGACTAATTAGGATCGTGATGATGATGATGGTGATGATGATGATGATGATGATGATGACGATGATTAGATCAGTTAGATCAAGGTCCATCAACCACCAACTGCTCAATTAATTGAATCGTAACCAATCATTTGTTAATCACTCAAAGAAACCCGCAGGTGAGAGAGTGGCCGACATCAGCTTCTGGAAGGATGAATTGATCAACGAGATACGAGCCAACGCCGATGAAATGGAAGAAATGAAGGTTAATCGGTTTATTAGATGGTTGGTTGAATGATTGTTCGATTGAATGAAATTCTTGTGCAGAACTTCATGAGAGTCGTTGATCAGTTCCTGAACGATACGAAACAACCGCTGATGGTTGCCGAAGAATGCCTCATGCACAGAGAGGGCAGGGTAGGCATTGACCAGGTCAACGATGCCGTTGAAAAGGCTCTTTCCAAGGTATGAACTCAAAATA
The DNA here is from genome assembly GCA_034509925.1 of Hirudinaria manillensis. Classification (NCBI taxonomy): domain Eukaryota; kingdom Metazoa; phylum Annelida; class Clitellata; order Hirudinida; family Hirudinidae; genus Hirudinaria; species Hirudinaria manillensis. The sequence goes on along the minus strand of CM067535.1, from coordinate 4,904,668 downwards.
CAAATATTTAGAAGCAAACAAGATATCAAAAGTAATACAAACGCTGCGTCCAAATGCATGGATTGTTTAATTATAAATTAGATATTGGTAAACGGGTATTGATGACATTGTTCCTTGGCAGGAGATTGACATCATAAAGAAATGTCAGGACAAGTTGAAGAGGATTCTCGAAAAAGCTGCCATGCAACAGAAGTACGACTTTCCGATTCGTTTGTTACAATTAGTGTTATTGTTGTCGACCTATTATTAATTATTAATTAGGCTGGCTATTAATTGAAGTATTAAACCGATGAATTGGGTATATAACACCGTGCAAATGGAAATGCTTCCAGGATGACAAAGGCAGCTCAGATGGCTTGCGACCAGGACTCGAGAAATAAACACCACGCCCAAGACCTCGACGGCAAAGCTCAGCAACTCCACAACATGTCCTCGAATATTGGAATGTTTCCTAACATTGAAAACTACGACAACACGTTTGTATTTGTGTTTGCTGTTTTTATTTTAGTGGAAGTTGAAATTGTTTGACTTTTGTTTGTTAAGTAAGAATATTGTTGTTTTTTTAATAGCAGAAATTAAAACTTAAAAAAAATCATTTCTATTTCTGTGGCCAACCTTTTTAACTTACCATCAAGATTTCTGTAAATTTATTTTTAGTAATACACCATAATTCTTCTTATATATATTTTTTTAGTAATTTTACCGGTTAATCTAGTTTTTGACGCTTGATAATTCAGAAATGAATGGCAGTTAATGAAGTTATTTAAGAGATTTTCAACTTTTACGATGCAAGAACAGCACCTCAAAAGTGCCAGAATAAAGTCACGAAAAATTCACGAAAATAAATTTAAATTCATTTTCCGCATTCAATGAACAGAATCACGGTTCCGGTCACGTGGATGAAGTTCACTCAGGACAACATCTCGAGATCTCAGAAGGAACGCGAGAATTCCATGAGACTGAGGGGCGAAATGGACACCCTAATGAGGCAGTGCAACAGCGAAATGAATTCGAACAACAACTTGGCAAACTCGGCTTTTCAAACGCGGATTCAGGAGTTGAACGATGCCAAGAACAAGTTGCAGAACCACTTGCAAAGGGTTGCTCCTTGCATTACAAATTGTTCTGAGCGCATACATTACTAAACCATATTATACATATTATAAAATACTAAATCATATTATTATTTATTAAATAATGAATTACATTAATAATAATAATAATAATAATAATAATAATAATAACCACCTGGATTTAATTGCAGACGCTCGTGGAAATAAAGGAGATGGAAAGGCTGATACTATTGCTTAAGAAGGCCATTTGTGACAAGGAAGCCCCGCTGAAAGTTGCACAGACGAGATTGGAGGAAAGAACGAAAAGGATCGACGTTGAACTCTGCAACGACCCTTCCATGCAGGGGTGGAGTTTAAGTTATTTTTAACTAGTCTTCTTATTGGCCACCTGCGTCTCATTGACTTTTAATAGAAACTGACTTTGATTATATTGTAGTAACATTAGCAGTATTGATTATATTGTATTATAACAGTGGACGATGTAATTAATTAATTAATTATGTTTTGTGATCGTTATCATCACTTCTTGTAACGATATTAATGCTATTAATAAACCGTTAATAAAATATAAATGATTGAATATAAATGCTTGGATGGATTGAAGACTTCAGAAAGAGGTCGAAGAAATAAAAGAATCAGTGAGGATGTTGAAAGGAAAATTAAAAGATTCTGAGAACGCTTTGGCCAGACTCCTCAAGACGAGGTTCATTGAAATTATATTATAATTATATTTATTTACAATTAGATTATATTTATTTACAATTAAATTATATTTATTTATAATTAGATTATATTTATTTATAATTAAATTATACATTTGTGCAGTGAAATCATATTAAAACAATTTTACGGAAACGAAACAAAAATGAGAAACTTTAATTGAATGACAAGAACCTCACAACTTTTATTAAAGAATGGTGATAAGAATGACGACGATGGCAGTGATGATGATGATGATGATGACGACGACGATGGAGGTGATGATGATGAGTAGGACGACGACGATAATGATAAAGAATCACCATGGAGATGTTCTGATGAAACTTTGGAGCATTAAGAGACAATATTTCTTTTTCTTTCCAATAATTCCCGTAAAATTTTAAAAATTAATTTCTTAATTAACATTTCTTGTTGTTACTACAATCGTCTGAAAGTAAGAAAATTTTATCCACCTTCCATTACATGGTTCCCACGTTCCTAGCCATCATCGTCGTCGTCATCGTTATCATCGTCATCATCGTCATCATCGTCATCACCATCACCATCATCATCATCACCTCCATCACCATCATCGTCGTCAAAGGTCATCATCTCATAACTGATCCGTCGTTGTTGGTCATTATCATAAATTATTCATGGTTCTGGTCCATTTTCTCAGACTGCTTCAAGCGTCGGATTCGAGCTTTTTGTTTTTATCAGTTTGCGTTAAAAAATTTAAAATAAAAATAAATTATTTGATTTAATGAGCTTTTATTAAATAATAAAAAGTAATTATAATAAAATTATTTGTTTAATGAATAATGCCATAAATTGCAGGTCGGTCCTTGAGAATGACATCGCAACGAAGGAAAGAAGCATCGACATCGACAACAAGGCTTGCATGGGACTCCGGAAGACAACAACATTGGGAGTCAAACTCTCTTATGCATAATTAATCATTTCAATTTATTATAATAATTAATATTATATAATAAATCATTTTAATTTATTATAAGAATTAATATTATATATATTTCAATTTATTATTATTAATTACGATTAATGTCTCCGCAAAATATTAACCAAACACGTAGTTGTCAATTCTGCAAGCGCGTACGAAATGCCACGTTGTTATTTGTAAGAGATCATTACTTAATTACATAAATGACTGCATATTGTTTACAATATACTTTTATATTCGAATATAACTTGTGCTGAATAATTAAAAATAATTTCTCATTTATTTATATATTTATTTATTTATTTGAATCCACATCTTAACTTGAACATCCATTTATCACTCCTTCATTCCTTCCACAATTCTTTCACTGCATTTGCGCTTCAATTTATTGATTAATTCAACGAATAAACGTAAATTAATTTCTAAATGTTCTTCGTCACGTGGAGTCACGTGGTGCGATGCTTTCTGAAATTCCAAAATAATGGAATTTATTGGCATAAATGTTTTCTGGAATATTGCCAACAGAAGTGGTACTTGTAGGCATGAAAATGAGCACGTTAATTTGGGTCTCCACTGTATAAATTACAAATAATTTATGAATAATTTATGAATAATGTTTAAATCCTATTTATACTTTAAAATACTCCAGCAAAAGATTCGAAAACAAATTCAAACGCGCACCTGTCCTTCAGCAACCCAACCTCCTCTTCCTCCTCCATAATTCCTCATCTCCATAGCAACTCAGAGGCGCCACGAATGCCGATAAACTCGTCTAATTATAAGTTATTTGTTATTGTTGCGCCTTTATTACTGCCATAAAGGTTATTTTTAATTAATATTAATTAATATCAACCTTTAATAATCATAATAATAATAATAATATTATTATTATACAATAATATAATATTATTATTATTGTTAACCATCAATATTATTATTATTATTAACCATTAGCATCTTGTATCAAGGCGTCATCATATTTCGATTCCATTGCCATTTGTACACAAAGCTTCCTCTTGCATTACGAGTTGTCGTCCTACTTTTAACTTCTGCCATGGTTTAAAATTGCGTTGGAAGAATAATTTACAAATTGTTTCATACATATTTAGCCCCTTCATCATCATTATCATCGTCACCGTCATCGTCATCATCATCATCATCATCAACATCAGCAACAATTTTAACAAACATTTATTCAAAATAATTTCCCACCACTCTTCTCCATTATCTCCATGGCAACCGATAAAAGATTATACAAGCAACAACAACAACAACAATAAAATTGAATTTTAAAATCAATTCCATAAATTTTTTTCCAATTAACCGAAAAATGTCAAAAAAATGTGACTTTGGCACAAAATTTGCTTTTCCTAAATTGTCAGCAAATGTTTAAAAAAAAATTAACAATTAAATGAAAGAATATTTAATACGATTTAATGGTAAAATAAAATTATAATTATTTAATATTTCAAATGACAGAATAAAAGCAGTATAATTGGTAAACTTTAATAAATTATTTTGTGGCTGAAGTTGAATGTTCATCGTTGCCATAAACGTGGACGCGAAAGTTGTCTGCAAAGTGTACGAATTGGTGATCATGTAATTAAGTCGGCATTTAAAAAATATAATATATATTAAATATATATATTTTAAATATATTTTAATCAAATGATTTCCATTGAAGAAGAATTATTTCCTTCACCGGACGTTTGAAACATCACTTCAATCAATAAACAACCAACCAACCAACCACGGAATTGATTGAAATTTTAAAAAGTCAATCAAATGACTGAAAATATTTTCACTTCCTGTAATGGAAGCGCAACAAATAAAAACGACGACGACGACGATGGCAACATCATTATATATGTATATATTTATCGCCTTAGTCTGTGAATCATCGATCTTTCAGTGGAATCAAAATGCCGATGCACTCGAAGATTAATTTTCAGAAAAATAGTTTTTTTTTTCGAATTTAAAAAAGAAAGGAAACAATTCGTCAAAACAATTCATCAAACAATTCATCAAAACAATTCATCAAAACAATTCATCAAAACAATTCATCAAACAATTAATCAAAACAATTCATCAAAACAATTCATCAAAACAATTCATCAAACAATTCATCAAAACAATTCATCAAACAATTCATCAAACCATTGGAAAAACATTGAAGTCATTCAATTTGGAAGTTATTCTGAGAGCACGTTCAAACAAAAGTACTTGATGACCTCCTAACGCTCTGGGAATTCCACAAGTCATCGTTAAAACAATAAAAGTTGAAAATAACAAAACAACAAAAAAATCTGATTTGCAAAAATATGAAAGCAGCTTCGCGAAGGCATTTTGAGCGCAGATTAATGGAAAATGCACAAGAACGGACCGTTGGCGCTCAGCGATGGCATCGCAACGTATCCGGATGTATGTCCATCGTATGTCCGTCGTATGTCCATCGTACGTCCATCGTATGTCCGTCGTATGTCCATCGTATGTCCGTCGTATGTCCATCGTACGTCCATCGTACGTCCATCGTACGTCCGTTGTATATCCACGATTTTCTCCGTCACACGAGAAGACAGCCATCTTGGATCGGTGCTGTGACGTTTTTGAATCAGAAAAATATTTTTCGACGTCAGCATTGCATTTTGAAATCTTATAAATTTTTACTAAACGTGAATTAAACTGCCTCGAGTGGAATTTAAAAATATTAATTTCTAACGACAAGAATTCACCATCCGATGAAATACTTTGGTCGACGACACGTGAGCGGACATGAAATTGAAAACGAGAAAGCAGGAAGTTGTGCGTCTTTGTTTTCCTCCAAAGGTGAATGAAAGATGATCGCCGGTTCTTGCTTCGAAGGTGGCCATCAATTCGTGGCAAGAGATCACGAGGTAAGCGCATCGGGAGGTCGAAGGTCATTCGAAGGTGATGAACTCCTGTCGGTGGCAGACGTGTCGAAAGGAAACCTGGACTCGAGGATTTTCAAAGTGGTTCGGATCAGGGCGTCGATTTCATGACCCATGGCCGCTGAAATCTCCAAGTACTGATCGACCCCGTAAGTCTCGGCCGTGGCTCTTGCTTCTGCGGTTAAAAATAGATTTATTTGCCTTCTCGGTATTGAAAAAAAAAATTAAGTTTAAATTTTAAAGGAAATTTAATTTCGGAAAATTTAGCTTTAAATTAAATTTAAGAAAACTTCTTTGAGTTTCTCAAAAGAAAAACAAAAGCAGTCAAAGCAACGTGGAGTGAAATATAATGATTTCATCGGTTACTTTATTTATAATAAGTTAATTATTATTATTAATAATATTATTATTACTATTATTATTATTAATATTAATATTAATTATGCTCCGAAATTGGGAATTTATTGCAAGTTTAAATGTTTAGAAATAGTTGTGAACTTGGAAGGACAAAAATCCTCAATGGTTTCATATTTTCTTGTCAAAACATCTGCAAATGCAACACCTCCAAGATTTCCAAACGATTTCAAATATTTTCAACGACGTGAATCCATGAATTGTTTAAAAGAATTTAATTGTCTTAAATCAGCAAATAATTCCTGACAAGGTGTTGCTTCCGTGTAAATGTTGATTGGAAACAAGGTTTCAGTTTCAAAGTTTCGCTTTTCCAATGTTTTTGCACAAGAAATCCACGAAATTTTAGAAAATCCACGAAATTCATAAATTTTAGAAAATCTTTATAAATTCTGTGCCAACACATAAACATGGCTTCTTCAATTGAATTTACATTGCAAAACCTACTTTCAGGAAGGCGCCATTTTTTCGTTCAATGTTTAAACAAGCGATGAGATTATAAAATTTACGAAGGTCCTCAGGGAATTATTAACAAACATGATGTTATAAAACGTAATTATTGGTTTAATAAACAAATTCTTTTTTATTATTTACAACTTAAACAACCAAACAACTTAAATTAAACAACCCCCCCTCACACCTACACACCCACACATACACACACACACACACACATCACCAAAAATCATGAAAACAAATTTTTTCTTTCAAGAAAAACATGGATTTTCAAATCAAATTTTTATCAATTTATCAATCTTTTTTTTTTAATTTCTTAAAAAATCCAAACAAACATATTGTTTACAAATATTTTGCAAATGTCCTTTCCAGCAATAAATTCTTTCTTAAAAATTTAAATCAAAGCATTAAGTATTAAAAACATTTTATTGCAAAATTTAAATATATCAATAATTAAATGTTTATAATTAATATTATTAATTTAATAAATAAATAAATATTAATATTTATAATTAAATAAAAAATTCAAACATAATAATCTTAAATAAATTGATTTAAGACTCGCGAAGATTTTAAACTTCAAATCCGACAAAATGATCTTCAAACTGCTTCAATCAAGAAGAAGAGAAAATAATTTCAAAGGATTAGGAAAGATGGACGTGTCATGGAAATATAACTAAAACAGCAATAATAATATTTATTATTATGCAAATAAGCAATAATAATATTTATTATTATTGTTATTATTTGACTGCAGATTAATAACCAATGATTCAACGAACCAACCCTTTTCCTGAACTACTCTTGTCCTAACAAGGTCGACTTTGTTGGCTACGAGTATTATGGGCCTCGTAGATTTTCCAGGCGAAGAGGAGGGCAGGACTTGAACTGCGGACCCTCGGGTCAACAACGAACGCTTCTTCGGACTCTCGAAACGAGTTCTGTGCCTGAGTTCAAAGAGTTTGTCGACAGCGGTTTCGTACGAAGGTCTGTTTTCCACCGAGAAGATGACGACGTACAAGTCAGCAGATGGGATTCGATCCTAACAACCGATCCGAATCAATCAACATTTCATAACGACCAATCCGAATCAATCAACATTTCATAACGATCAATCGATTTTCTAATCAATCACATTGACCTGTTGGACAGGCAGCATAATAATTATTTTCCAGTTAAATAGTAAAATCCTTCTCACTTCAAATCCTTCGGTGCTGACGCTATTGAACCTGGCAGCCAAAATATTTTTTGAGTTCTGAGAGGAAGGGCACTGGATGACCTTATGACGTAGACTGCAGCACGTGATGTCTGAAATGAAAAATAGTCGAGTGTCTGCATTTTAATCTCCATTGTTGTTGTAATAAACATTATCATAAAGTCCTGAAAATTAATTACATATACTGGTTATATTATTAATATAAATATTATAATATTATTGTAAAATAATTATAATAAAACATTGGTGGGCAAACAATGAGGAACGACGTGGGAGTATTTTTTCTGAAACTAATCACTGCTGAGCTCCAGAGTGCGATGATAGTGATGATGATGATGGTGGTGGTGGTGATGGTGGTGAAGATGGCGGTGATGATGGTGATGATGACGATGACGATGATGATGGTGGTGACGATGAATAATATGGTCACATTCACATCAAAGGTTGAACGTGCATCACATTCGATAGCAATCATGTATCTAATAATATTAGAATAATATTATCCATCGACTCCACAACCACGAACCACTTCCGCTTCACCGTCTGCAATCGCAGGCGGCAGCTGCTGAAGCTGGTTGTTACTTTCTTTTGCATATTTTTAGAGGTTGTACCTGTGAACCTTTTGAATAGATGGAATGGATGATGAAAAGATGATGATGATGATGATGATGATGATGACAGTGATTTCAGAATGGATTGTAAAGAGCCACGAGTTGGTTCTCACAACATTAATCTCGCCTTAAAACAGACGATACACCATTTACGATCATCATAATATTCTTCACCATCATTATCATCATCATCATCATCATCAGTAGCATCACCACTCATCGTCATCATCAGCATCGCTATAGTTGATGACATAGGATGTAATCCTGGAATTGAAGGAATCGAGACTGATTTTGTGATTAATGAAAAGTTATTTCCGGTCTGGTGTCGATGTCATCATATCTCAACATCAACGCCATCATTATCGCACTCCAATCACCATCATCATCATCATCATAATTATCTGTGATGATATCATCGCCATAACTAACGCCATTTTAATCGTTATCCATGCCAAGTGGCGCTTAGCTAACGAAAGTTTATTCTGTTTCCATGGAGATTCCACACGTCAAATTTCATTGGTGTTGTTGCATTGACAACGATGATGTTGAAAACGACGATGGTGATGTTCATATCTTTTTTCGCAGTCTTTTAGCGATGGGTTGTGAACAAATCTATAAGCAGGGACTCAACAAAGAGAACCAGAAAAAGATTCAGACTCGAGGCAAATCCAAAATGATGATCATCAGTGGAAAACAATTATCGCAATGAAACAACATTTCATGATGTGAACTTTAACATGGTGTTTACAAACAGTCAAAGATGAATGGACACATTTACAAATGACAAACCTTTTGTGGCGCCCGAATTATGGAATCGTGTTTACTCTATTTTCTGCTCGTATCACGCGAACCGGGCACAACACGAGACCCTCTGTTTATATTTATTGTTCAGTATTGTTTGTTCCACGAATCATAGGTGCAGCCTCACGCAAATATTGACGTCGTCATCTTCGTCGCCAAAAATGAAACGATGCCACTGCATGTGGAAAAGGAATTACTGAGTGCCATGGATAAATATTGAAGACAAACAGGTGAGATTACATGCAGAGAACACTCCAGGAGTGACAGAGAATGTCGTTAATAATTCAACAACTCAGACGAGTTTTCATTCCATTTTTGCTTCAAGAGAGATTTCGGTCTGTTGAATTTATTCCTTTATCTATGGACAGACGGACGGAGAGATGGATGATCAAAAAGCTGTCTAAAATCATTGCATACTTTCCTCTGTTCGCCGTTCGTCCACAGAAACTTGAAAAAAAAAACTGACGAGTTTTTGAGAACATAACCTCAGAATTGCTCATCAATCAGAGCCTCGGATGCTCACCAATTAGGATAATGAAAAGCAACTGAATTTTGATTAACTCTACCTAATAAAAGGCGACTTGTGAGACCAATGACTCTAATGATACCATCTGACAATATATGACAATGGATGTCGAGTTCCTTAACCCTAACCCTAACCAGTGGACAGTCGAGCAAACATATTTTGTTTTCTTTTCAATGTTTTGCATGTTTCTGAATACAATACATAATACATAACTACATTTCTCGATGCCACGCTCGTCTTTTACAACTGTTCCTAAGGAAACAGTAGCGAACCATCTCAAGGATTAAAAGTGGATTCGATGCTCCAATGTTTTATTTCATTCATTCAGTCAGTCACTGATTCATTCACTCGACTAAACACAAACAGTTTTATTTAAATTAAAATTTCTCTAAGTTTCTCCAGCGAATGTTGCAGGAGAAGAAAAACAGAATTGCCATCTGAAAGAAAAGGAAATTGTCGCTTGAATGTAAAACCACACTAAACCTCTGCGAAGGTTTCCATATTTTTCACTCCTTTTCGTTAATTTTAACTGGAAGAGTCCGACAATAACAGAGATTGGAGGGACAATAAATGACTGAAACTTCATTGAACCTGTCATGGCTGACGATAAAGATAGGTTGGAGATTCAAAAGAAGATTCATTTCAATCAGAGCCACTCATTTTCCAAATTGAAGAAAACGCGGAACTTGGAAACTTTGCACAAAATGCAAATTAATCCTTCCATCTGTCATCCCTAGAGGACATCTACCGAATCGATTTTTTTTCAAACCACTCTCCGACCCTTTGTACAGTACTACGTTGATAGTGATGTTGATGAGACGTAAATCAAGCCATGCATTTATCATCGAGAACCCTACTTGTGCCAATTAGTAATTAATTATCACTAATTGACTTTTAGCCGAGTGAATGACTTAACGAGACTTCAAATTATTAACATTATTAACTCACCCTCATCGAAAGAAGTTTGGTTCTCCCATTGATTTGTTTTGTTTAAAATATCGAGATTTTTTCTGATCCTCTGATTCTCCAAAAAACACTCGCCGATCACGGATTTTCCAACACCTTTTCTTCCTATCAAAGCTATTTTACGCCTATCAACTGTCCCGCCCCTAGACTTTAAGAACCAATCCAATCGAGGGTCGCCTGCTTTCAGACCAATGAGAGGCACGTGAACGAGAGTCGATGACCAATGGGAAGCAGAATAAGGATAAGGTCCGTCTCTATTGGCCTTTTTGAAATGGTTCGCCATTCGAGAAGGAGATTCGTCGATTGGCTGAGCAAAGCTTTTTCTATGAAGTTCTTGATGGCTCCGCTGGAAAAGACCCTGGCATCTATCTTCGCTGTTGGATCCAAAGTAATGAGTTTGATTTGAAAGTTTTTCTGATCTATGTTTACTAGGGGCACTGTTAACCCTCGGTCTCATTTCGTGTTCAAGAAACCCCCAGAAGCTGTCCTCTTTGCTCTTAGCCCTTCTCCGAGGTTCTTCTGTAAATGGTCTAGCAGTACCAGTGGGAGTATCCCTTTCATTGGGACTTTGCACATCTGACTCTCTCCATATTTCGGATTCAAGGCAATAATAATCCAAGGAAAGCATTCTCCTCTGAAAGTAATTGGTCTGGTCGTGTTCATCTCCCGACCAATCATCTAAGACTATTCCACTTTCCCTGAAAAGGCGATGTTTCAAAATGGGCTTCGACATGGTTTGGAAACCTCCGCTGTAAGCTCTAGCTCTGAATTCTTCGAATTCATCTTCGTTGCTGTTGCTATTGTTGTTGCTGTTGCTTTTGTTGTTGTTTAGTATCTCGTTGGCATCCACCATTTCGCATGAATATATCTTCTATGTTGTGTTCTGACGACGAATTTCAACCGAGGATCGAAAGATTTTTGGGTCCTTCACAAATGAATGACAACAGTGACCATATGACGATCTCATATTCAAGTCCTGCATGGAAGCAAAACAAAAACAAAACATAAAAGCATAAAAATGATGGCATCTGAGAGCATTTCAATCGAACGATCTCGAATAAATGGAGCACATACAAGTCAGCCATTGTTTCAACATCGCAGCGACATAAAATACCGATAGGGTATCAATAGACACTCTCATTTAGTACTGAATGAGCTTGGGTGCATAAATTTTATCAAATGACTTTTTTTTTATATCACCACTCACCGTAGACCACATTATTTGTGACCACATTATTAAAATAATGTGAAATGTAAAATGCTAAAAGTACTCATAAAATATCCAACATATAACTGCAATAAATTAGTGAATTATTCAAAGCTAACAAAAACAGTAATAATTTTTTATTATTTTTTTGTATTAATTAATAATGAGCAATAATTTACCTCTCCGTCCTAAATTGACATGTATTTGTGTCGATTAAAAGTTATCTATTTTTTAATTCCACTTTTATTCATTTGATAACTGGAACAAAAAGGACTAAATTCGACAAGACATACTCGGATTTAAAAGTTTCTTCTTTTTTTAATAGTTCAATTTCAACGATGCACTAAATTAGCATCTTGATTTCTGCTTTGTAGAAAATATTATTCACTTTTTGAGGCGAACGAGAACGCAAAATCACCGAGATCATCGGACCTCTTGGCAACTTATAAAAGAAAACGTCGACGCGCCCATCGTGCACCTTTCCACTGAAAAATGCTTTGACACGTTTTGTACTTCTTTTTCAGAAATTACGAGTTATGTTATCCATAGGAATTAAACATCATGATATCCCTTTATTATTATTAGATATTATGATATCACGTTGTTACTATGGACAGCCCATCACCTACCATGGTTGCCGTGAAAATATTTATCTGGGAACCCGAATATGGATTTCATCGGATGAGGTGACGACTTCCTCACTGCTTTTCCATTTCCACCATCTTGTATGACCCGTAATTGATCGATGTCTTTGGGCAGTCATTTTGTTCATCTGCAATGGGAATTCCTCTCGCGTTTATTATTATTTTGAATTTATTCGAAATATTCGCTAATATTGCTAATATTTATAGGAACTTTTTAAATATGCATTTCGTACGGGTATACAATTTTATGAATTGTAAAATGATGATTTGTAAAATTCGAAATCAGAAATCATTTAAAAAGGAAATTGTGAAAAATTGAATCTAAGTGGATGCAGAACCCAGTCACGCAAAATCTTGATTTAAAGTAAAACGTTGTCGAAACCGGGAAAGGACATGTGATGTGACAAATATTGATGATTGTCATGAAGAAGTTGCATACACTGGCAATCAAATGTTTTAAGAGGCTGTTTCAAGCTGTTTAATATCTTTTAGGAACGTTTCATTATGTTCGCCATTAAGCATTTAGGGGATAGATTTGGAATAGATCTAAAAGCTTTTAAAATAATGTTAAAGAACGTTTTTCAAGTTTTAAAGCAAACTACATCCAGATTAAAATAACTTATAGGAAAATAGGACGTAACTAGAATTTATAACTTCACCTGGGAATTTTTACTGTAGGACTTTTTTAATCTGATTTTTTTTATTTGAGTATAGTTTCTTGAAAGATTTTCTACTCGTGCAAAGCTGCAATTCTTTCCAGCCAGGTGCCACGTGGAGCTATGGCGAATATCATTAGTTTAATGTAAAGTCGTTTACCTGAGATTCAATAAATGCATATATGAAATTATAATTTTACAATTATAAAATCAAACTTTTGAACAAAGCAAATTTTAACAATTTAATAAATTTTATTGATATAAAAAGTGCTACAGGTAGGAACACCAATAAATGCACGGAAAGAAATATAGGTAAAAATTTAAGATTTTAAATGCTTTTAGTTTTATAAATAAAACCCACACAAGAAAGAATTGCTGATCTTTGACCGAGAAACAAAACGCACCCAACAAGTCTATTGTTTTTATTCATTTTTCTGGTCCCGTTTCGAGTTTTATTTCGTTCTGATCAATTTCTAATTACTTTTGCTGCATTTTCCGACGTCAGAACTTTGAGGTGCTTTCGATTAGGGTGAATTCTTGGGGTGTTAAGGTTTGGAAGGGGAATTTCTTTTCCTCGGTTGCCTTTGGGACGTTGCCTTTGCACGTCCTTAGCTGTACAGCTTTCTTCTAACCTCTGCATTCGGAACAATTTTTGGAGACCTGGTAGCCGCTTGATTTCAATTCAAAGCCCGTTGGATTTGGTCATGCATTTTACGATGTTAAGACGTAGTCTGATAAGGTTGCCGCACACAAACATAGTTTTCGGGACACGAGTACTCTCATCTGATTCTGACAAGGGCCGCCATTTCACTTCAACGACTTCTCTCGCGAGTCTTCCTCGAAACAGTGGTCATTGGAAATGGCCAATTACTAACGTAAGGGATCCCAGGTCTAGGGCCGGCAGCCGAATGTGGTATCCCCCCGTAAATACGAAAGAAGATGCTAGAAATATTGCTTTAAATCTTGACCCAACAGGTAGAAAACTGCTCATGGAAGAATTGAAAGTTATAGAAGAAGAAAAAGGTTTAATGATGTTAATTCCCCTTAGAGTTTTTTTTTTCTAATTTTTGTTTATTTATTTATTGATGTTTAAGTGTTGCATGAACTTCAGCAGGGAAATTTTATATTTTAACATAACTTCATTATTTAATAATGTACTTATTTCTTGATGATGGGCAGTTCTAAATAAAAATAATATATAATACAATGGAACATTATAATTTAACAATTTATTTGCAAATTAATTTCCAGTTGAAGGGGCAAGGATAGTGGAATCTCCATCTCGAAGTGATCTTGCAAAAGGTGAGTGGTTTAATATTAATTTGTTGGTGAAATCATTACAATTAGAGATTTTTTACAGGCTTAAAAGGTGACAGTTGATAATGATGATGATGATAAACTTTGAATTCATAATTTCATGAATTTTGCCAAATGCTGCTTAAACTACAGAGTTTTAGACATTGTGGATAGAGATGAAAATGATATTGTTTTTGCAAGTTTTGGCTATAATCTTAATCATAACTATTATGTTTATTTGTCCAGTCTTCCTGGTCAACTGTCTGCCTTTCATTGGCTTTGGCATCCTTGACAATGGCATTATGATCATCGCTGTAAGTCATTTCTTTTTGTGGAAATTTGAATGAAACACGGTCCGTCGCCGTTCCCACTGGGCCGATGCTAATGTTTAATTAATTAATTATGCTAATCATGTTTATTAATCTTTGTATAATTTCTAATTGCTATCCATCCAAGGGCGAATACATTGACCTGCAGCTGGGTCTTTTTCTTGGAATCTCGACCATGGCCGGTAAGACTTTATCAGTTATTAATGACGTTGTTATTATTTTAAAATAAGCAGGCGCTTTAACCGACTAATGTCTCGCTAAAGTTTATTTATGTAGATTAGGCAGTGATGTTATCGTGGCAAGATGGCAGGATTTTCGAAAAAAGCGTATTTTTACACGATGTAGTTGTGGCATATATATGAAACCTATATAGAAACACTCCTCTAACCAAGTACTATGTTGTGTCAAAATTTCAAAGCAATTGGTTAAGTACTTTCAGAGAACATTTACATGATACAAACGCGCATTGCATTTTTATTTATATAGAAGATATTTGTTTTGCTAACTAGTGATTGCAAAGTCATTATTCTCCTGACTTTTTAGAATCTCCATTGAATTTATTTCTTATCAATGTTATGAATGTTGTTTAGATTCGGTACTCTTAACTTATCTACCACGGTTTTTACTTTTTATTTTTATTCTCAGCTGCTGCACTCGGCAACCTCATCTCAGATCTGGCCGGTGTCTTGTAAGTCTCAATGGTTTTTGACCTTTATTTTATCATTCATTTCATCTTAGTTAATTTTCTGGTGCAGATTGCTTGCAAATCTCATTTATAATAATATAATAAGTTTTAATTCTTCGAGTTTGTTGACGTCGAATCATTGTAATCAATATGTAATCTCACCGGCCGTTCCTCCACGTTTTGCCAATTCAGCACGGCAGGATCGATCGAAAGTTCTGTGGAGAAGTTCCAGTCCATCCAACCTAATCTCGCTTCCGAACAGTTCCACCTGAAGCAAGTCCGGTGGACGACCTCCTTGGTAAGTGCAATTTCCTCATTTTCTGAAGTTTTCCAAGACAACGAAAAGAATTAATCGTCGCAAAGTATCAATCGTCATGTTAAAACAGACGTCGATTTTTTTTCAGAGTCGTGCCATTGGCATCACCATCGGCTGCCTCCTGGGCATGATCCCCCTTCTGTTCTTCGATCACAGCAAGGATTCCTCGAAGGACAGGAAACGTGCGAGTCCGCCCGAAACCGTGATCCCTACGCCTCCGATCCTCGTGTCCGGCTCGTCGGGAGAAGGTCGCCGTTAGTTCTCTGGGTCGAATCCCGCTCCTTCGTCGCTTCCGCGGCAGACGACGTTTCCGGACGGAAGTCGATCCCACGTCGGGTTGCGGACGACCTTCGATCTGTCGTCGAATTCGTCGAAGAGGCTTCCAGTCTTAAAATTAATTGTTGCTTTTTTTTTTAATTGGTTTCTGAGTGTTCGACTGGTTACGATTGTCGTGAGCACCACGTTTGCTCTCCGTTGATTTTGATGGCATGCAATTCGTCCATTTTGTTCATCTGAGATCAGTATTCAGCTGCAATGTTAACCATCCACTAATTATAAATTAATCTTTTTTATTTACAAGGAAGGCCTCAACAGCACTAATCTTGTTCACAAATTGTTCATCGTTTATGCCCTTTTTGACTCACTCAAAATTTTTTGACAACATTAATTGTCTTTTTTATATATTATTATTATTATTATTGAGAAAACGTTTTGTATTTATCGTTTTACTGCTTGTTTATCATTATTCCTGTTTATTTATTATCAATTGTTTGTGGCATTATCTCTCTTAATTGGACCATTGTCTTCAAACAATTTAAGAAGGAACATTATGTATATATATATAACCCTAACCCCATAATAATAATAATAATAATAATGATTGACCCAAACAAGTAAACATGTTGATTGCAAGACTGCATCTCTAATGCAAAGATGGTGCTTTGATTGTAAATGTAGTCGTCCCCACTGCTACTCGGATGTTCGCTTTGTTTCTGGAGCAGTTTCTGACTTGAGAAGATGCAGTTGCCTGTAATTTTTTAAAAACTCGTTTGTAATTATGGTTTGACAAGTTTTTCCATGAAGCTTGAAATTTCTTGCGTTTGGCATTGGTTGTGTGAATTGCACGAATTGCACCCATTGCCCTCTCGTCTCATTTTCTGTACCCTGTCGACAGATTGTCATTCGGATGAATTTTATCTGCATCATTGTTGATTGTGGTTTCTTGCCTTTTTCATTTAATGGTGAATTTGATTGGTTCGAAGTGGCAAGAAACAATATGTGATCAGTGCTAACTTTATCTATTATTTCAGATTCATTTTCTTTTAATTTTGGGTGAGTTGTGCATAGGGATTCATCAGTGGGCCCAGTGTCTTGTGATATGTCTGGGTTTTTCTTGTCCGTTTGGTCTACCCTACAAATTTATATCGAAAGTTGAGGCTTTCCCCAACCGGCATTCCTTTCATGCCTGAAATAATTTATGATATAATGACCAATGCTGCGTTTGTGTAACGTTGCCTTAGATTCTACTTGTTCCAGTGATTCCATTCTGCTCCAAGTTTCCTTACGGAAAAGTTGAAATAGCCCTAACCCTTATTTATGAGGGGTTTGCAGAGTTTCATACCTGTGGTTCTAGCTTATTGATGTAAGGATAATTATAGCTGCTAAGTTGCGATTTCCAGCGGTCAAGGGTCGTTAATTTGGGATGTCCATAAGAAGTGGAGTAAGTGGATGCTGCTAAGTGGCCGGATCAAACGCTCTTATTTCCACGGTTAACATAATCAAAGATCAAAGGAGTTGCCATTATTACCAGTTAGATTTTAAAAAATTTTCAAAGTGAAATTCGCTTAACCTGGAACATATTGATTTGATCAACAATTTCGCAAAAAAAAAATGTTTATGAAGAAAGACTATTTTGTCTTAGATAAATATGGAAGCCGAATCTAAATTTTAAACGTCAGCGAACTAGATGGTAATACGAATTCGTGTAAACAGGACAGCTGTGGGTTTGTTTGTTTGGTTGGATTTTTGTCGTTTTTGTTACTGTCATGTCGGGAGACTCAGCTTTGGAGGATAAAGTATTTTTAGAGAATAACTTAAAGAATCAACTCTTAAAAGGATGCTGTCAAGTATTTCATAGACAGAGTGGCCGAGAAATAGCCGTTTTGGGTTGTCTGGCGGTTACCATCAAGCCACAAAGTGCAAATGTTTCACCAATTGTATATTTTGTGCATATTAATCAAATTCTTACCGATCAGGACTACAAATTAAGCACAGAAAAGTCAGGAAACGTTGTCAGAAATGATGGAGACAACAGCAACAGTTCTATTTTAAAAAATATCAAAACCGAGGCAGAAGTATCAAACACTTCATTGTTCAACGTTTTACCAGCAGAAATGATTCCACCAGGAAAGGGTTTTGTGGTGAAGACTCAAACAGTTTACGAGAAGACAGCGGATGGAGAGGAACGCAAAGTTTCTGTCTCGACGCAGGGTCTGGTGGACACTTGCGACATGAAAGCCTTCGCAGGCCGCCAACAAGATCCTTCGAGCTTCAAACAAGAACCTCAAGAATACCACTTCCAGAATGATTTGTATTATGAGGGCGACTATGGGACATATAATGCAGATAATGGAATGACTGGAGAAGAATATGATCAAACATATCCTGCTGGAGATGGAGCGTATTATGAGGAAGTTTTTGAGGTTCCTCAGCCCCCCAAAAGTTCAAAAAGAACAATTAATAAAAACAGAGCTTCTAATAGGAAGTCATCAGTTAACTTTAAGGTATGTATTAATGGTAATAATTAATGCTTCTGCTGTAATTGATGAGTGACATTAGTTCCACTTTTCTAAAGTATTACATAACTCATAACACTTTATGGCAATTAAATTCTTTGACATTGGCTTCTTGGAAGTTATATGATCAAGTTTCAATGTGCAGTAGAAGTCTAGCGACATTTTGAATAACATCTGATGATGTTTTTCTGCCGACAGAACAAATCTTCTGCTTCTTCGTTCTCCGGAGGTCAAAACGACGAACAATACTACGAAAGCACTCAACACCAGCCGCCAAAGTTCAAGAGACCTCACGTCAGTCGTTCCTTCGGCTCCAAGCTCGGCCATGCCGCTCGCGACCCTTCCAATCCGTACGTCGTCACCAGATCCATGCACGAGTGCGGATATCCGGGCTGCGGCAAGAGATTCAAGTGGAAGCAGCACCTCCTTCGCCATCAGACCGAAAAGCACGGCAGGGTTCCCTCCAAAAAGATGGCCTTCGAGAAAGTTCTCGTACGCAACCCCAACTATCAGAGACAGACCAACAACAACTACTGCACGACCATCTCCGCAGACGAAGAGTACTTCGAGGACTACGAAGACGACCCCAACTCGGGAGCATCTTTTGCCGAAGGACAAGATTATTACTATGACTGATCTATCGGTTTTGCCCGAGGTATCTCAGGAGGGCCAGAGTTTCTATTAATTTAGATTGTGTTTATGACTTTATATAAGTTTCTCAAGGAAATAGAGGTATTTTCACAAACATTTTCTTCCCCACTTTCAATCAAACTCTTAACCACTTTGAAATAAATAAATAAATTTATAACTGGGCAACATTTCCATGATCCGCACGAGAGCAAAGAAACGCGTTAGAAAAATTTACATCGCCGTGCGGGTCTCGCGAACGAAAGAGGGAAACGGAAAAAGGAATAAAATCCAAAAGGCTGTCATGTGTACAAATATGCAGCAGCACAGGAGTGAGATTTGAAACGAGACGAACCAATGCAAGAGGAAATGCTCGGAGCAACTCCGAAATCGTGACGTCCTCGAGTGGAGTTGCGCTTTTTGATGAGACTCTCGTTCGGTGCCGAGATCGGCAAATGCTATCGAATGCGAGCACGTGTCAAACGGCAAATATATTGCATGGCGAATATCTTCAGAATAGATTCTTGTTACAGTTTTATTAATTAATAATCCTAACGATTAAGGACACTAACGTGACGACAGAATATTTGCTACAATAAACCATGGGATTGTGATGTATTTTGATTGTTTGATGGTTAAAATTAACAGCAGTTTATAATGAATGCAGCAGATAGCCACAACAAAACCAGATCGTGGTCACAAGATCTTGAAATAGCTCATAAGTTTTCACAATAGCACATTCTAAGCTCTAAAAATTGGCAGCAACATTTGAAATCAAGACGTAGCAGATGCCCTTCCACGTAACACATTCCTCGATGAACGTGCACTCAATGAACTACAAAAAAACGGTCCCAAATGAAAAACAAAAGATCTATAATCTTTAAAGTAAAACGGTGGCTTCAGTCAAACAAATGCTTTTGGTGCAGAGGGGTTAGCAATCAGAGATTGGAGTAAAAGATGGAACGATGCTAATTTTTGATGCTAAAAATTGTATTAATTATTAATAATATAATTGATATTGACTAAGAATTAAATTAATATTGACAGAAAAATAGCCTCAACAAATGAAAACAACACTGGACGACCTCAGAAATGCAAATGCAATTCATTTTAAAGAAGTGGAAAATGTGACGTCAAACCGACAGCATAATTCATGACTCTTGTGTCTTTCTAATGCATCAATTAAAACAATCAGTTTTCAATCAGAAAAATGTTTTCTTGAGTCAATGAAACTTCATCATCCTTAAAACAACACCTACAAACATGGCTACAAAAAAAAAGAGTATAAAAATCCTCTCAAAACAAGAAATAAAAAACAAACAATAGAAAAATGAAACTGGAAATTTCTGAAATCAACAAGAATCGAAAAATATTTTCAAACGACACTCAGGTAAAACGGCAGACGTGTCCGCAATGATAAAAGCTTGTGGAAAATCCCAGAGAATATACAAAGAGAATATCTCTCGTCCTAAGCGTCCGACGTTTTGAGGTGGCCCGAGACGGAGACGGAGATTCGACGTTTCAGGAACGAATCGCACCTTGAAAGTACGACTCGTCGATCTGGGCCACCATGCTCCCGATGACGAGGCACTGTCTGTCCGTCGACGACTGCTTCGAAGCCAGGAGTTTGCCTGGCTGTTTGTTCCTTCTACACCTGGTTTTGATTTCATTCTGGGCCATGTGCAAAGGCCTGTGATGCTGGGTAAGCATAATTGGCATTAATCGTTTTAGGTGGCACCCATTAGGTGAGCAGTCCATGCCTGCGCTTGCTATGCAAGAAGGTTATCGCCGAAGTAGTAAAACTGAGAAAGAAAGCTATTGAATTTATGAAGTACCTTGTGGAGTTTGTAGTAGCATCCACAGGCATTGCACAGCAGTTCCTTGAGCTCGGACCTCCTCCAAGCCGTAGTCTTCCTTGTTCCGCAGTTCTCGCATCTGCCATCTCTGGCCACTCTTCTCTAAAATTTATTATGATTAATACTAATAATAATAACATTTTTTTTGTATTACTTTGTATCATAACTTTCTTTGTGAAACAAAATGCCAAACTTCCGGCACAAATATGACTAGCGATCGGACGGATGAATAAAAAGTTTACATTGAACGAGCAATCAACAAGGAATAACAGAAGCAGCAACAAGTTTATTTTAACCTGGGTGGAATGTTGTTGAATGCTTGAGTTGATGACCTGATGACCGAACGGATCTGATGTGGATTCGCCAGGGACCTGAATTAATTAATAAATAATAATTAATAAATAATAATTAATTAATAATAATTAATTCAAGTGCTTATGCAACAACAGGTCACTCATGAACAGATATTCCATTATGAATGTGCACTGGAATATCATCATTATAATGTACATCCTTAATATGTTTAATATACACATTATATAATATACAATTATGAGGAAATGGCACTTAAAATCACATAAATTGTGTTATTATTAACATTCACTTGCAACCCCGACCTCTTGCTGATGCGACCTCCGACCTCCGGGTTGGCAGACGACCGAGCGGAGGCTGTCGCAGGCACCGAGAAGTTCCGACTGCCACGTGTCATAGAACTGTGGGTGGAATGATTGATGAAGGTGTCCCTCCAAAGGGATAAAGGCTTCTTCTTCCTGCAATGGTGATAATTAAATTTCATTTATTTATATTAAATTTACAAAAAATATAAGTGCTTGCATAGTATTTAAAAAAAAAAAAAGTGATCAAAGTGGAATTGATAAAGACAAATTCGTGACCTTTTCAACCTTGACAAGGGAGAGGTCGAACTCGGGCATGTCGTCTGCCGTCCTCGTCGACTCCGTTGAGTCGGTTTGCGTCACGTCACGGGAATCGGGGAGGCCCTCGTTCGAATCGAGTTTCGGGGAATTTGCATCTCCATTGTCTTTGGTTGCCTCGAGGTCAACTCGTTCATCAGGGAAAGTCGAATTTGCAGACTCTTCTTTCTTCTGCATCGCCTGGGCTTTCATATAAGCGTCCTGTCGTGTTTGAAATAAGTTGCGGATCGATCTTCAACAAAAGTTTGAAGATTTAACAGCAAAGGGGTTTCCTAATGTAATTCAAACTTGATGTCATAAGAATATGAAATATTTTAATTATCTCAAACTTATTAATATTATTTTCACTTTCAGATTCAGCTGAATGAACTCTTGGCAAAAACCAAAATCAAAGTTGATAAATTTCAATCAGACCTACCTTGGTCTTATCTTCATTTTGACATGATTCTCTTCTCAAGAGTTTTTCTGAGCTTTTCCTTTTCAAATTAAGCTTCCTCGAGCTATTGGCACATCTGGGTTGATTGGTGCTTGGTGATGTGAAGTTGTTACATGGTAGATCAAGACCACCATCCATGGAATCTTCATTGAATGACAGTGGCTCTGGAGAGTGCCCTACAGTTTCCTTAATGTTTATGAGTAAAACTTCCCGCTGGTCAACTGTAACGGCAAGCAGGCCATTGATAGAAAACTGGGATTGAAATTTGAGCCCAGATTTGCAAAGAACTAAAATTGCTTCGCAAAGCCCCCTCTTCAGCCAATCTTCGGCGTCAGACGAATGAAGCATTTTGGTATGAGATTTGTCTTGATCGTTTATGTTTCTTCTATATAAAAATCAATGCTGTGTTTGAAAAGGGTTTCTTGATGGAGGATATTTTTGACAATAACAACCGTTTTCGTGCACTGTAATCCAACGACCGCAATTAGTTAAGAAAACTTATATTCACAACAAGGACCGTCGCCTTCCAACCATGACATAATAAATTAATCGACAATGTAAACAAAAAAATGATAGTGCGACTCTTAACAATTTGTTTTTGATAAAGAAAGATTGTATTGTATTACAATTAATGCAAAAAAATTAGTGGCAATAGTAAGACCAGTATGGTATTCCTCCATGCGAAGGGTTTTCCAAATGAGGCCATAATTGACAAGAAAATAGAATGGTTGATCACTTCACTTAAGAAGAAATCTTAAACTTGTTGATAACTTCTTTTCAGTGACATTCAAAACCCATTTATACGGTTTTGTGCAGCAATTAACAACATATTTGGTCGATAGATGTCCGTGATTTTTTTTTTGTTTGTGATAAATAAAGAATTTCTTGTGCAATCTCTCGAGCTAACAAAAATTTATTTCCAATGGACAAAAACAATTTTAGTTTATTTTCTTTTTGGCACCAATTGAAGACCAAGCTTTTGCCTTAAAGTTTTTGTAAATTTGCCATTTACTTTGCTACTTTGAGTCTTAGATGCGAAGTACACTTTTACATTCACAGGGTATGACATAGACAAATATAAAAATAAAACCTAGAAAACCTAGGAATAACTAAAATTGTTGTGAATTTAAATTACTGTAGATAATTCTAGTTATTTGTCTTATTGTTGAAACGATGATCTTTGGGAATGCCGCCATTATGATTTCTGATAGCAAAGAAACGTGCGTGTCATTCTGGCTTACAATCCGGCTTATTTCATTTGGAACATTAAAAGCAGGAAAATCACAGCAAAAAACGGTATGCTGAAACTTTGCCAGTGGTCTACTTTTCATGCAACAGATGAGTTTTCACACAAAGATGTAGAACTAAATGACAAATGGTCATCCTTGAATGACTGGGACATTTTGTTGAAAATCAAATCTTCAAAAGTGATCAAACGTATCAAATTTAATAGGTAACTTAATAAAGGATCAATTAAGAAGCCGCTCAGAAAAATTGTGAAGTTTTACAGTAGAAATTGATTCCAGACTTGATTTTGGGTTGTTCCAATTGACTCCGATATCGTTTAAATATTTTCAGCCATTCCATTTTAGGCTTGATTTGTTTTTGTTTGGATTTGTTATGTTTGGAATTGTCACTAATTTTAAATTAAGTTGTTAATTTGATTTGGAATTAAAATATTTAGCTACATTTAAATAAAACACGGAAAGTCGATTTTCAAGAAATCAGAGGAGTGCCGGTTCGAACAGCGTTTACTTAAAACTAATCCTGCATGTTTGGCATTTTCCTGGTGGATTCTCAGAGCCAGGAATTTGGTGCGTGGTTAAGTTTTTCTGGCAATTGTTGTTGCAATAAATCAATTCTTTTTTTTTAAGGTGATAAATAAATTGTTTTTGTTTGACTGCGCAGTTGTGGGTTAGGGCTAGGTAGAGGTTTAGGGTTAGAGTTAGGGTTCTTATTTTGAGTTTTGTTGAGCTTTAATGTAGAGTCAATTAATATTAAAGTCAATTACGCTTTTATACTGTTTCTGAGTTACCAACAGGTGAATCGTATTTTCTCGTTAAAATCACACTTGCGGAGATAGCGATTATCTGATTGATGTTATCAATGCTATTCCAGTAATCTTCGACCTACTCATGCAACGAGATTTCACTCACAAACGCGCATTTGAACACATCTGTGTGTTTGCAACAGCTCCCGGCGTCAGTTGCTGTAGTTAAAGCATTTGCAGGAGTTGCAAAGGGAGCCAACAGTAGCAAGCATGCAAGTTGCTCGATGGTTGTCTAGCAAAACTATTGGAAATATTAATATGCAGTGTAATGAAATATTTATATGAAACTTGATAAGGTTCTTTTTGAATTTCATGCGTCACCCTGAAGAGTTCATCTTTTTGAAATAATTCCAGACTTCTTTTTGCTGGAGCATTTGTTTTGTATTAATAACCCTAAGAATTAATCCTCACATTAATTGATTTTCTGATGATGACCAGATAAAATGATGAAGGAATTTCAGAGACGCAGCTGAGCGAGACAATCCCGTGTTTGGCAGCAACGTAATTTCGATTTAAAAAAATATTTGAGATCTCAAATTTTCAAACCCTAAAATAAAATAAAAAGTACCAAATCGACTTAAAATCACATAAAGACATGAATTTAGACAGCGATTGAGACAGTATGGCTGGAATGAAGAGAAGCTAATGTGGAAATCGGAAATACCGAGTCTTAAACTTAAGAGGACGCAGAAACAGACCAAAAACACTCGTCGAGTGCCAAAATTAGAAATAACTCCAGCAGTCTCCTGCTGGGATATTTCTCGGGAGAGAGACGCATGAGTGAAAGAAGAAAGAGTAAAAGAGAGATAACTGGCTATCGAGAGGGGATTGCTTTATATGTTGCTGGAAGAAATCTGGAGTTTCACAGTGGCGCGGTGTTGTTGGAAGGCTTTCTTGCTCCTCTTGGTAGAGCGTTGGCTTCGGAACATTCTTAGCTGTCATCATTATCATCACCATCATCAGTTGTAGGATTATTTTGTTTGAAAATTCGTTTCAAAAAGAATATTGAAATCCCCACCAAGCTCGTTAAATCTATTTGTTAGGTGCCGGCTCGTTGCCCAATTGGTGAGTGATTACAAAAATAATTGTAATAGTTGATTGATTAACGTCACAATTTATGCATGTACTTATGTTAGACATAGATTAATTTGTACCTCGTCGGAGAGATTACAACTGATGAGAATTACATTCAGAACTTGAAAATTGTTGATTGTGAGATCGGAAGTGTTCAGTTCATCTTCTAACGAGACAATTTCTTATTGTCAGGTTAAAAGTGAACTTCCGCTTGGAGGTGGAAAGGAACTTTGACTGTCTTCTTGGTCTCCACTAGATTGGGTTTGAAAATGACACATTCATGAGATAATCACGTTTTAATTAATTACTTGGTTAAATTGTTAAATGGTTTCCTAATAACGAAGTAGGAATCGTGAGAATGAAATCATTGCAAATTATTTGATGTTAATTTAAAGTCCTTGATCGAATGATTTTGCCTTGTTCAGTGATTGAGTCCATCAAGTAGCGAATCAAACAATGAAATTATCCTTTACAACGGAACAATAACAATAACAACAACAATAATAATAATAATAATAATAATAATAATAATAATAATAATAATAATAATAATAATAATAATAATAATAATAATAATAATAATAATAATAAAATAATAATAATAATAATAATAATAATAATAATAATAATAATAATAATAATAATAATAATAATAATAATAATAATAATAATAATAATAATAATAATAATAATAATAATAATAATACGAAATTACAATAACGTTACGCAATTAATACCAATATTAACCAGAGATTACAAGAAGTAAAATGGACGACACAAGAAACTTTGAACAAGCTCAAATGAATGGGCACTCTGCATCGCAAGGACTTTTTTCGACATCCGAACAACAACAACAATGTCCAACAAGTTCGGCAACAACTATTTCTACAATCGCCATACAAGCCGGCAAAGCCAAAATTGTGTTGGCAATTCTGAAGGTTTGTTCAGTTGATTGTGACTTGAACAGTCGATTTTAATCAATTTAGTGAAAATAGCATAAAAAATTGTGTTTTTTAAAATTAAAAAACACGATTCTATCCAGAGCCAAGATTATGTACAAGTGAAGATACAGCATATGGAACCAGACATGATAGAGGTGCAGTAGCTCCATACAATAATAACAACATTAACAATAACAAATAATATCTGCTGCACTGTTAAAGTTACAACTTATTACTAAAAGGTGGGGTCTACCTTAGAGGAAGCAAGAAATCTTAGAAGAGAGCATGAAGAATTACTGGTCAAATTGAACGTAAGAAAGACTTTATAAGAAATAAATGAATGAGAAAATCAATGAAATAAAAAATATTTACTAAAAATTACAAGAATAAATAATGAAAATGCTTAAACAGTCGAAACAGAAGGACGTAATGGAGGTGTTAATGAGAGCAGACGACATAGCGAGTCATAGCGACTCGAACCGCCAAGTTTATCAGGCGATGGCTGCCTCTTTGGCAGAAGCATGGAAGGACCTCAACGTTCAACTGGACGCGAGAAGGCAACTCATCGACCAAAGCATTGCTTTCCACGAGAGTGCATTATCGGTTGGTAGACATTATTACCTATTTTTAACTTTTATTATTATTATTATTATTATTATTATTATTATTATTATTATTATTATTATTATTATTATTATTTAAATTGTATTAAATTTATATTTTATTTAAATATTTTTTTATTTAAATTAAATTTAATCGATTATTATTGCTGTTATTATTATTATTACAATTATTATGGTCCTTAATTTTATAATATCATGTGGATATAATCAAGCTGGTGGTAGAGTGCTGATACTATTTTCCCTTTTATATTAATTTGTGCTAACAATGTTTTTAATTAATTGATATTATTATTAAACGATGATTTTAGTTTTCTCGCAAGATGGAGCAAGCGCATGAGAGCTTTAGTCACGTGGGTGTCCCCAGGGACGTTTCGGAAGCTCACAAATTACTTCAGCATCATCAGGATCTCAAGA
The DNA here is from genome assembly GCA_034509925.1 of Hirudinaria manillensis. Lineage (NCBI taxonomy): Eukaryota > Metazoa > Annelida > Clitellata > Hirudinida > Hirudinidae > Hirudinaria > Hirudinaria manillensis. Next base: position 4,877,158 of record CM067535.1, on the reverse strand, counting down.
AAAGTAAAATTTAAATTGAATTAAGAAAACATAAGATATCTCAAAAATGCCTTTACAACAAATAATAATAATAATAATAATAATAATAATAATAATAATAATAATAATAATAATAATAATAATAATAATAATAATAATAATAATAATAATAATAATAATAATAATAATAATAATAATAATAATAATAATAATAATAATAATAATAATAATAATAATAATAATAATAATAATAATAATAATAATAATAATAATAATAATAATAATAGTAATAATATAATAACAACAATAATAATAACAATGTTAGGAGTAATTTTTGAAATACAATATGAATGGAATCATTGTCACAACAACGTTGTTCCTGCTTGTGCCAGGTGTACTGGAGGCTTCAATGTCGACACTCCAAGAAGGTCAGTTGCTCCTGGAAAAGATCCAAAAGAGTGGCCTATTCGGTCAACTGAATCAACACAATCATGCCACGACTGCCGCCTGTTACGGCATCGAGCACCTGCTAGAAATGCTTCAGGACCGACGCAGGCACTTGGATGAACTTTGGCTTCAGAGGAAGACGAGGCTGGAGTTGAACCTGCAGAGGGTCGGTCTGGAAACGGAGCTCAAGAAGGTGAGAGGCAAAATTTATTAGTGTTAGTTGATTAACAATATGCTGGACATGGTTACAAAACTTTTGTTTCAATGTTCAGCTGACCGAGTGGTTCGACAAGGTGGGCGACAGCCACCTGTCAAGAAATGACCTTGGAGATTCATTGCCTTCCTCACAGAGGATCAAGGACATTCAGATCAAGTTCGAACAAGAGGCTAAGGTTGTAATTGTTGAAAAACTTTGAAGAAATTATAAGTTGCAATATAAATTAAAATTATATCATTCAGTCGTAATATGATTCGGTCACAAATGTCACTTTTATGTAATGATGTCGGGGCATTTATTTCAACAGGAAAAGCAGACTTCGGTATTGAAGCTGGTCAAAACAGCTGATCACCTGCTCTATGGAAGTCCAAATGTTGGAGTTGATTTTGATTCTTTGGTCAAACAACTTCAATCGCTGGACTCGAGATGCGAAAGGTTCTTTGTTCAACTTGAAACCAGGAGGAAGGAACTCGGTGCCTCCAGAAATTTCTTTGCGCTTGCCCAAACTGTGAGTGATTGACATCGTCATCATCATCGTCCTCACTACCTGAAAATATTCCTTAAATAAAATAAATAAATTCATCATAACCTTCTCCCGCAGGCTCTGTCGAAACTGGACGAGATGGAGGTTCAGGTGTTGAGTACAGATCCGACCCTGTCCGTCAAGTCGTTGGCAGAGCGACACTCCTACCTGTCGAGTTGCATCGTCGAGGCTTGTACGCCCCCCCTGCACGAGGGCAGAGATCTTGTATCGAGGGTCACAAGAGATCACCCCGGGGTGAAGGGGGTCGTAGCCATGGTAGGAATAACGGAAACGTGTCGGCGAATTAGTAGACATTACAATGTTTCTTATTATGTTATTTATAATTTTATTTATAATATTAATCTAATTAATATTAAATTGAAAGATGGAATCGTTGGAAACGAGAAGCCAGAAAATGACCGAGCTGTGCCGCGCCAAGTCCGAAGCCAGTGAGAAAGATCAGGCAAAACACAAATTTAATGAGAAATTCCTCGCTGTTAGTCATCCATTTGAAAACTCATTAATATTAATACATTTCATGAATATTTATTATTGCTTCACTATCATTATGTAAAATATTACAGGTATTTTGAGTGTTAAAGTTAAACCACCATGTAATCCGAATATTAAACTTTTGAACGTCGATTAATTTTAATTAACCAGCTGAACACCTGGCTAAACAAGGTCGTCCAGGTGACACTCCAGCAACAGATCAACCTCGGAAGCAACTTTTCGACCGGAAAAGATTTTCTGGATCTCCACGAGAGATTGGCAGAAGAAATGAAGGTTTCAATCAATGAAAATGGGAATGAATGAACGAACGAACGAACGAACGGATGGATGCACCTTTTGTTAATAATATGACATTACCTGGCAGATGAAATGAACGTGTAATTAGTAATTAAATGCCATCTGGTGATATAAATATAACTAATTAAATGCTTCAACAAGTTCACTGACGTGCAAACTTTACTCACGCAATTACTCAACTGCAGAACAAAAGAGAAGCAATGTCTGAGTTGGTGGCAACCGCTTCCAAGTTTGGCGAACAAACGGCCACCGAACGAGCCAACAAATTGGTCGAAGAGTGGAACAAACAGTTGGCATTCGTCAGGGAAAGGATCCGCGTGTCGTCCACTTACGTTACTTTCCACAAGAAGGCTCAGCAGGTAATGGACGATAGTCGATGTTCATGATTATGCTAATTGCCATTGAATTATTAATGAAATTTTTTTATTATTATTTTTCTTTCTTTTGCAGTTGGCCATCCAAATGGACGTACTTGAAGAATATTTGAAGGTCGAAAAATTGGAACCGAGTCAGGTGTCGGACGCTGCCATTCATTACAAGGAGCAGAGCGTGGGAAGGTTGAACGGCGAATATACAGACGTGGAAAACAGAGGCAAGAACTTCATCAGGACGGTCGAAGATGCCAAGGTCGACGAGAAGTTGGACACGAAACACGCCATCAAAGTCGTGGAGACGCTGCTCCATCACTTTTCAGAGAGGAAGTACCTAATCACAGAATACCACGAGTTCTGGAAGGTTCACGTGACCACGGGCCGTGACTTTGATCAGAAATGGGCCGATCTCGTCAAAGAGGCCAGAAATGTAAGTTTACATCGTTTGTTAAATGATAAGGATTTAAGGATTTATTGATGGTGGTTAATATTAATGAGATGTTAATTAATGAAGGTCATCGACTGGATGGTAAAAGAAGAAAAGGAGGTCTTTGCACCTTATATAGCCGGATTTCTTGGAAAAAATCTGGAAGATACTGTTCAACTCCAGAACAAAGTGGAGAATTACAGACCAACTATGAAGGTAATGATGTCTAATTCATTAACAGCTGGTAATAAATGGCTGGTGCGAACAATTGAGCTCATTTAAGTCTCGAAGGTATCCTCCTTTTTATGAAACAAGGTTTTATTCTTTAACTCGCGTATCCCATTGCACAGAAAATTCACGAATCAGTGGAAAAGATTTTAAAAGAAGTGGAAATCCTTTCTGTGAAGGGCGACACGAAAGGTCAGAGGGAGCAGGTGACCAATGAACTTCTCAGAGTTCACACGAGGTTCCAGGCAAGACTCAACGAGTACAAAGTACTCTTGGGAATGACGCACAACTTCTACGAACACCTTCAGCAATTGGACAAGATGATTGCCCAGACCGAAGTGGAATACTCGACCAAACAGTTGCCTAGCAACCTGACAAATGCCCAAATCTTACTGAATGAACACAAGTCTAACAAATACAAACTGAAATCTCTCATCGACAAAACTCTCAACGAAGGAGAAGAAATCGTCACCAGAGTGCGCCAGCAGGACGCAGAGGCCGTGGCGTCGGAGGAGGTTCAGAGAGTTTTGTTGATGGCCGAAGACAGGAGAAACCAATGGGAGAAGACGTGGGACAAGCAGAGGTCAAAACTCGAGCACAACCTCCACTTGTGCCAGTTCTACTTCGACCTGAAGCAGCTCTTGGCAGAGTTGGACGAGTTGCACAGGATCTTGAGGTCTCGTCACGGAAACTACGGCACTTCTCTGTCGTCGGTCAAGATGATCTCCCAAGCCTATCGACTTTTCGAGAAGTCGGCGCAGGTCATCGAGGGAAAGGTGAAGAACTTTTCCAACACCGCTGACTCGATGATCCGCGACGGAAGGTACGACTCGAGGAGGATCAGGAGGGAGGTCGACGAAGTGGAAAAGAAGTGGCACGACTTCCACGGCAGCATCTCCGAGTACAGGAAAGCACTGGATGAGAGCCAGAAATTCTTTGAAGAAATGGAATTGGTGAGAAGCCCTGTTGATAATGATTATCGTAGTAATGCAATGTCGATAATAGAATTAAAAAGTTCAAATCTAAACAAAAAATATTATTCCTTTGTTCTTAAAAATTTAGTGCGAGGGATGGATTAATGGAGCTGCCCAATTTCTGGTGAATATCGGACAAAGAGCCAATCAGTGCAAGAGTTCAGAAGATGTCGAAACTCTGATTGGTCTCCTCATCAAGTTCAAGGATGAAGGAACAGTACAACAGAATGCCAGATTGGACAAGATGGAGTGCATTGCCACTGATCTCTATGGTTGGTTGTTTTTGTTACTTTTTAAGTGATTTGTTCAACTTATGGTTTGATATTTGATTTAATATAAAATTCATTTATAATAATATAAAAGACCAATTGCCTTTGTGCTATTGTTATTCATTGATTGTTAATCAGGCAACGTGTCAGGGCCACACAAAATGCAGCATGTTGTGGACAGGAACCAAGAAATGATTAACAACATCATCAAAGCCATCGAAGAACTGTCGATACTTAGAGACAATTTGTCGAAGAAGGAGGTCAGAAACTTGAAAAATATTGAATTTATTGTCAATTAAATAAAAATAAATAACTATTAAATAACCATTTATTCAGGCCATCTTGGCTCAAATGGAGTTGGTTGTGGAAAAGAAGACGCCAAGACAGCCCAGGGTTGTCCAACCATTTCAAAATGCTGAAATTGTTGAAGGAAACAGGTAGGAGAACCTTTGCAATAAATCAATCAATCAAGCAATTTAATAATTAATGCCATTCGTACCATTTCTTGAGTCATCAACTTAATAAATTAGATGCATTTGCACGTTCAACTTGCACCAGGTTCACCTTCGAATGTCGCGTTGAATGCGACACGACATCACCGAAGATCGAATGGTTCAAAAACGACAAACCGCTGTCGGACGGCGACGGTTACTTCACCAGCTTCAAGGATGGTCTCCTGCAGTTGAGAATCGCTCAAGCGGTGCCTGCCGACAGCGGTTACTACAGGTGTACGATAACCACCGAAGTTGGACGGACGGAAGTCTCTGCTCATCTGAAAGTAAAAGGTGAGCAGTGTTACTTGAAAAAGCGTGTTGTGATCCTTTTGTACTTGGTTTAATATTTTATGATTGACCTTCAGAAACACAGCAAAAGGTCATTCCTCCGACCTTTGATGTGCCTTTGAGACCGGTCGAACTGCCAGAAGGCACTTCGGCCATATTCGAGGTCAGAGTCAGTGGCCTCCCGACCCCTAAGGTCACGTGGTTCAAGGACGACAAACCGTTGGAGGGTTCGCCCGATTACATCATAAGTCACGTGGAAAATACTCATTCTGTTAAAATTAGAAAACTCAACAAGGAAGTTCACAGCGGTCGTTACTTGTGCCGTGCAACCAATCAGAGCGGAGAGGCGGAGTCTGTGGCCTCAGTGCGAGTCATTTGTGAGTGGAAAATAAATGCTAAAATTGTAAATTATACTTGCATTATTTTAAATGTTATTTATATATTAAATATTTTTTATTAATTGTCTTTTGTGTTTTCATCTTATTTAATAACACGTGAAGAATTTCGGAATTCATTTTAAAATCGAATCAACTCTATTCTCAGCCGTGGCAAAGCCACAATTCACTGAACCTTTGAAGGATAAATTGGTCAAAGAAGGAGACAAAGTAGTCCTCATAGCGAGATTCACTGGTGAACCAGCCCCTCAAATCAAGTGGCTAAGAAACGACGGACAAATCATACCCAGTGCAATATTTAAGGTATGCTTTCGAATAAAAACCAATAAAATCGTAATAATTATAATGGTTATCAATATATATCAATTACTGCTAAATACAAAATCAGTCGTTTTATAATAATTTAATTAAAGTTATCAATTACTTAATTAATTAACGTGCATCACATTTTCTAGATTGTCGTCGAATCTGGGTACACCGCCCTGGAGATAAAGGAAATCTTCCCCGAGGACATGGGCCAGTACACGGTGGTGGCCAGGAATCTTGGAGGGGAGGCAAGGACCTCTGCACGTTTGGACATCGAGGGTCTCAACCTCATCAACGGTTCACTCGGTGTTGGGCCACCCTCCAAGCCGAGGTTCATCGAACCGCTTCAAAACAAGGAGGTCCAAGAGGGATCGAGGGCGCACTTCAAGTGCCATGTTGTTGGCCATCCAGAACCAAAAGTAATTTTTCATTATGGCTAGTTATTATGATATCATCATCATCGCCATCATTAGCTAATGATATGATATGATTAATTATTCACTTCAGATCACGTGGTACAGAGATGACAAGATTCTGAAGGACACGAAGGACTTTCAGATGAGTTTCGATGGCGAGAGATGCACTTTTATAATTAGAGAAGTTTACCTCGAAGATGGTGGAATCTACAGATGCGTTGCACAAAACGTACACGGAAGTGATTCGACCGCTTGCAGACTTCAAGTTGAACGTTAGTAAATAATTTAAATAACGTTAATTACAATTCATTCATTAATTTATTGAGATATTATTTGTTATATTTAATAATTATATATATGAAACATCATAGATAACATTTATTTAAATATTATATTCGTACTCCTTAAGGGCATTTGTTTCATCTTTAAAACAGCCCTCAGCGAACAGAGCGATGCTTCTGTGACCCTACCCGCTGACCTCGTTCCCCCGAAGTTCACTCAACTTTTGAAGGACATCGAAGGGGTTGAAGGTGAATTGGTGAGGTTCGACTGTTGCGTCATCGGCAACCCGACGCCCGTCGTCAAATGGTACAGGGGAAGGAATCAAATACAGAACTCATCAGATTTCCAGGTGAATTATTTATTAAGCTTTATTCCTTTTATAACTTTTATCGTTTTAATTAATTTTTATTTTTTATAAGTTGTATGTTACATATTCATTAATACAAACCGTAGATCATTGTTCAAAGTTGATTGATCTATTAATCTATTATTACAGATTACCAAAGACAAAGACAAGCATAGTTTGACGATCCCAGAAGTATTCAAAGAAGATGCCGGCAACTACGTCGTTAGGGCGACTAATGCTGCAGGTGCTGCCAAGTGCTACGCATCATTGATAATCAAGCAGTCTTCAGACAAGCAGGTCATGAAAACAAGGATGGTAGAAGCTTCTCACAGCTGCTCCCTCAGAACTCCTCTTCCGGCCGGATATTCGCCTCCAGAATTCGTTAAACTCTTTGGCGATACCAGGGTTAGACCGGGTCAACCTTGTGACCTCGAGGTTATCGTAGGAGGGCACCCGACCCCTAAGGTGAGGTGGCTCTTTAACAACGAACCCATCCCCGATGGTGCCCCGTACCGTATCAGGGAAGGTCCACCTGGTCATCACGTGCTTCACATTCCCGAAGTGCACGTCGTAGATGCCGGCAGATACAGCATCATTGCCGAGAACGACGTCGGTCAAGCAACTTGTTCGGCCTTGTTGGTCGTGGTCGAAGACTCGCAATTGCTGACCCTTGCAGGCGAATCTCCACCAGAAACTCCGGTACTCACGGTGCCTTTGGTACCCTCCTACGGCCCGCCACCAGTGGTGCCCATGCATTACCAACAGCACACCAAACTCATGACAGTCACCCAGACAACTAGACTGACTCAAGTGTCTCCGATACCAGTTGCTCCTTCTCCAACTTTCTCCTCTCATTTGGAAAAGCCATCGTCCTTCAAACCCGTCGACCTGGTCATTGAACTTCCCGAATTCACGGCACCCGAGTTTACGGAGCACTTGAAAGATTTGAACGTCGATGAAGGAACGAGAGTGACCTTCGAAGTGCGCGTTTCTGGAAAACCTGCTCCTAAAATAACGTGGTACAAACATGGAAGGGAATTAGTTTCCGGTCCCCGTTGCGAAATCGTACAAAGAGAGAACTTTGTGAAATTGATCATACCAAAGGCACAGAGAGATGACACTGGAAAATACGTTTGCGTCGCAAAGAATGACGGCGGACAAGTTCAAAGCAGTGCTCTTCTGACAGTATCAGGTCTGTCTATAGGAATATTAGGATCTTAATTTCTGAGGCAATTTGTAAAACATTAAATAATTTTGTGGTTGAATATGTAAGTTGATGAAATTATTTATTGGATGACTCATTCGATCGATTTAAGTTGTTTCTAACGAAATGAATGACCTTATAATGCAGAACAACTCGTGCCTCCTCACTTCAAAGAGAGACTGACCACAAAGGCAGTCAAAGAGGGCGAGTCGGTCAAGTTCACAGTTAGGGTGGCAGGTCATCCGGCCCCCGAGGTCACGTGGTTCAGGGGAGGAGTCAAGATCAACCATTCGAATGACTTTCAGATTTCTCAAAGCGGAGAACTTCATTCGCTTTACATTGGCGAAGTGTTTTGCGAAGATTCTGGAAAATTTACCGTCAAAGCTGAGAACAAAGCAGGCCAATCTCAATGCACGGCCGAATTGATAGTCGAGGGTGAGTTTTAACTCTGAATTCGGATGTTAAGCTTTTATCCATTCTCCAGGTAAAAATTCATCATCAAGATCTCAAATTAAACACATTCAACCTGAAATAGTGATAAATTGAGTTTGTAAAATAATGCTCGAGGAAATGTATGATGTCGTGTTTAAAATTCCCAACTAGTTGTTTCCGGAAAGGAGGATTCGACGACAACTCCGTCTCCGCCGGTTTCTAGGAGTCCGTCGTTTGATCCGCGAAAGTTCAACTTGTCGGGAAGCAGCAGAGAACATTCGCCTCCTAAAAGAGTTCATTTCTTGAAGGTCCTCATTGAAACTTGTATTGTCGCTCTCAGTGTATCAAAATAGAATAGAAATAGTTTTCATATGATTCGTAATAACAAACCATGTCGAACGTTCACGAGGTTTAATGGAAATAAATTAAATCATTGCATTCAATCATTGCAGCCCCTCTCGGACACCAGGTTGACCGTTGGTCAGAAATTGGTCTTGGAATGTGTCATTCCACCGTATCCGGTGCCGGAGAAAGTCCAGTGGTTCAAGAACGAAATCGAACTGTTCTCGTGTCCGGATTACGAAATAACATTCACGTTGGGGGTTTGCAGACTGGCCATTCCCCAGGTCTATCCGGAGGACAGCGGTCGATACTCGTGCACTGTTTACATTGCAGGACAACCGTGCACAACCAACATGTATCTCTTGGTCAAAGGTCAGATGTGCTACCACGACCATTTGTATAATTTGAGTGCGTTTCGAGAGCAAGTTGAAATTATAACGAAGTTAAGATCGCCTTTTGATTTCGAGATTACATTTGATCGACATTTATTTCCAGCTCCAGAACCAATCTTTAAGCCTCCACAAGAAAGAGCTCCGAATTTCTCTAAGCAACTGACCAATCAGACTCTGAGGAAAGGCGGAACCGCCTACTTTGAATGCCAGGTCAACGCCCACCCTGCCGCCGAAATTCTGTGGACCAGGAAAGGCCATCCTCTGGTGGACAAAAACAGGTAACAAGATCAGTTAACTGGTTGATGTTTTGTATTATATTAAATTAAATATCGTACGAATTAAGTTATTCAAAGTAAAAAAAAATTAAAAATATAATATTTACTAAATTTAATAAAAATTTGCAGATATAAATCAACTTATAATCAAAACTCTGGAGTAACTACGCTGACCATCTACGATTTGAGAGACGAGGATGAAGGCGAATACACATGCAAAGCCATCAACAACTTGGGTAGCGACCACACCACCGCTACGTTGTTTATTCCAGGTGAGAAGTCTTGAAGTGCTTTTATAACAACTCCAATGAATTTGTGTCATTTAAACTTTAAAAGTAATTTGATATAATTAATTTTAATAATGAAAATATTCTTAATAGAAATATAATCGAAATTAACAAGTTCTTTTAACTCCTCTCCTTTTAGAGACGAGAAAAAGTACCACGCCAAAGTCACCGCACGTGGTTCATCAGACTTTCAAACCCACATTTTATGATGAGGTTGACAGGCCGAAAGAGGTGCATAATACATTTAACTAGATAATTATTTATTTATTTATTTAAGCAAATAATTTTTAACTTCCCTAATATTATTAATGCTCGCAGCCTTTCAAGATTTCAAGCGTCGAAAAACGTCTTCAACAGGAAGCAGAGTTCAGAGATCAACAGGTCAAACCACGCTTTCCGGCAACTGATTTCTCCCAGGCCCCGATGGCAGCGAAAATAACTCAAAAGTTGAAGGACTGCAGATTGGGTGACACTAAAGATGTCGTCTTCGTCTGCAGAATCTCTGGACATCCACTCCCCCTGGTGGGCCTTCGGTTTTGTTCTTTAATTTAAAAAAAAGATTTGTAAATCAATTTGTCTGTGAAGATAATGCAAAAGTCATTAATTAAATCTTATTAAAATCTTCTTGAAATGATTATTGATTATAATCTATCTTGTTAACCAGGTCGAATGGTTCCACAACGGAAAAGTCGTCCGTCCTTCTCTTCGTCACGAACTGAGCCAAACTCCGGACGGGTTGTTCACCCTTCGAATCAGGAATCCAATCCCAGAGGACTGCGGTCAGTACATTTGTTCTGCTCACAATCCCAGTGGAAGCGACTCCTCGTCTGCCAATTTGTCGCGCGGAGATGAAGGGGACGTGGTCGAAACTTCGTACATGTCTCCTGATGCTTTGAGGAGACTCGATAAGAGGTCAGTGGACCACTGTTTATTTGTAATTTTTATTGTATTGTTCAATGTAATTCATCGTAATTCATTAGTACATCGTCATTGCCTCATCAATGAATGCCATTTCAAGACAGCAGCTTTATAAAGAGCTGCTCTCATGAAACAATTTATAACTGGCATTGCTTCACTTTTTTTTTATCATAAATACTTTTAAAGTTCAACGAAGTGATTTAAATCTTTGAAACTTTGGATTTTTCAGTCCCTCAAAAATGGGACCCCAGGAACCAGGAGGCGTATCTGAGCAGTACTTCAAACCCGTATTCCGTAAAATACCGTCCGACCTCACCGTACCCGAAGGCCACGTGACCAGGTTCGATTGCGTCGTCCACGGTCGACCATTACCAGACATCACGTGGTTAAGAGAGGGCTTCAAGGTCACCGAGGACAAACTGCACAAGATCGTCATCAACGAGGCTGGCGTCAATTCGCTCATCTTCGATTCCGTCTCCAAGTACGATGCCGGTTTGTACACCTGTATTGGGACCAACGCGGCCGGTAGGGATCAGTTCCAGGTGCGACTGAACGTTGACGGTAAGTAGTGTCGCATAATAAACAATGTGAATGCTATTACGTAATTATTTGTTACGTTATAATCAAATGTCGTCCTTCAGATGTACTGTTGAAATTGAAATAATGTTCTGCCATTAACTAAGAATTTATGTCCAAATTATTCACTTCGAAACTTTTATTGACAGCCTTACCAGAAGCAACCGGTCCAACGTTCTTGGAACAAATGAGGGACCAAGTCGTTCCAGAGGGAAGCACGGTGGTCTTTTCAGTGGAGGTGGATGCATTTCCAACGCCTCAGTTCTTTTGGCAGAAGGAAGGAAGAGCCATAGATTCCTTCAAGGAGAGTTCCAGGTAACATTCTCCTGTGAACTGAGATTTATTTCCTTGATTGAATAGCCTTAACATTTACTTACTGTTTATTTTTATTTTAAATTAAAATATATTTATAAAGTTAAATATATCTTACAAGTCATTCGGAGGCTTTGAGGTCACGTGGTTCGAACTTATGCCAACATAAAGATCGTCTTTTTCGAATATATTTAAATTAGATTATCAATTGTGATTCCCCAAGAACATTTTAAATATTTATTAATATAATATTTTAATATAAAATCTTCAGGTACGACGTACAACAAGAAGGAAACAGGACGACTCTGGTGATAACGAATTGCAAAATAGAAGACAGTGCATATTATCAGTGCACGTCATTCAACCAACGAGGAAGTCAGGTTCAACGTGTACGACTAATTGTTCAACGTGAGTTCTTTTAATGATTTAACGATTTCTTTTAAGAATTAAAAACCATTTATTTAAAAATAATTAATAATTAACTCGAAATATATTGGATAATTGAAGTTGAAATGTTTTCAATTTCAACAACGTTTTTGTCGAAAACCTTAAAATGGAGATCAGATATTTGCTCAATTTATTTTGCGACGGCTAATTTATTATTATTATTATTATAAAATATAAAAATAATATAATTATTTTAATAATAATAATATCAATTATTATTAAAATAGTAATTGTATTATAATAATAATAATAATAATTAATAATAACAATAATTATTATTATTATGACAACAATAATTATTATTATTATGTTTAGTATGACTTAACACCATCATTAACAAACGTTAATAAGTAAAAATGTTAATAAATATAATATTGATAATTATTGTGAAATGCATTGAACAATGTTCAATGACCAATTGACCAATTGACCAATCCTTCTTATCAGCTCAACCCAGAAGACCTAGGACACCTGATGGCATTGGTACTTCTCCTAGACACGCCTTATTCTCACCGTGAGTTGTCCAAATTCATTTTCAATTCCTCAACTTTTCCAATAATTTCTTCTCTTTAAAGTAATCATTTAAAATGTTTCAACGACCTTTTTTTGATCAATATCATTATTGATGATATCTATAACCTTTTCGTAGGACACGTGACCATCCTCCATCTTCTCATCAGCAGAGGTGAGAGTTTAAAGTTATACGTACATCAAAATATACATTAAAATGATTCTCACATTAAAGTGAAGTTTATTTCAAAATATGCTTAAATCAAATAACATAAAGAGACATGAATGTAAATGAATCATTTCTCCACTGTCAACACAGGCCATATTCTGAGCCCCAATTTCCTTACCATCCTCCGGGGCCATCCCACGACCAATACCCTCGTGACGCACCCACTGAAACGTCGACGGCTGAAATTCCGTATTTATGGCAACCTGCTCCGTCATGGAAGCCTGCAGCCGAACCAACGAAGAAAGTTGTCATTCAAAAGAAAACATTTGAAATGTCAGTCATTAATTATTTAATTAAGTTGATTATTAATTAAATTAATTAAATGAAGTTTAAAAAATATTCGGAGTGGATGTGATGTAGAGCTGGGTACAGTGTTATTGTCGTCTGCTTGCCAGATCTAGGCGCCTGTTAAGTTCGAGGGCCGAGTTGTGCAAACGTTTAGATTAAATCGATTAAAATTAAATTTATTAAATAATTGAATAAATCAAATAATGACATTAAATGATCGACAGACCGAAGAAAGAAGAGGAAGTCGTTCCCCCATACGTGAAAAAAGACCCGGATGCACCTCCATCTGATGATTATTATAACCGTGACAAACCACGTCCACCCAAGTTCACAAGTCACATCAAGTCACTCATGGATCTAACGGAAAACCAACCTGCAAGATTTGAATGCAAATTGATTCCATTGGGAGATCCTGATATGAAGGTTGAGTGGTTTAAAGATGGAGTCCTATTGAAATCTGGTTAGTTTGTGTTTTATATTTAAATGTTTTATATTTATATAAATTATTTTTTGAAATCTATATTTTTTAATATATTTCTAACGGCTTTTTCAATTGTTCCTAATTTTAGGACATAGATTCCGTCCCATACACGACCTGAGCAGAGTCGCTTTGCACATCCTGTACACCTACCCAGAAGATAATGGTACATACATGTGCAGAGCTGTCAACAAGTTTGGATCAGACACCACTCATGCTCAACTCCATTGCAAGGGTTTGTACATAACTTTTCTTATGCATTGGTGCTTATTATTAATTAAGTATTAATTCTGATTATTTCCATTAAAGGCAAGGAATCAGTCATTTATGCCTCCCAATTACCCGAGGGTTCGGAGGGAATCAAACGCATCCAGGACATGGAAGAAGCTCCTTACAGGTGCCCTTGGAAATAGAATTCCTATTGTTATAACTAATTATTACTGAAATACTGCAACTCTTCAGTTCCTTAACCATAATCTAGTTTCTAAAATGCTCCCTTAATTAGATATTTTCAAGTCACAACTGTTTGATATTCTTTCTGTTGTTTATATTCTGTTTAATGTTAAACACCGTTGTTATTGTTTTTAATCGGTGATTAATATATAAAATTAATATAATTAATTAATTATTTTTTTCTTAACAGGGAAATTGGATCAATGGAAGCAGGCGTCGACGTTGAGGAACGCACTCCACCCGCTTTCGACCTCCTTCCAGAAGCTCAGGTCATCGAAGAAGGTGAAACTGCAAAGTTCAAGGTCATGGTCAAAGGAAATCCCAGACCGAAAGTCAATTGGTTCATCAATGGAAACATAGCAGTCAGCGTGAGTTTAGATATATTGATAAAAAATAGGTTAATTTTTGTAACCTAATCAACGTGATTTAAAAAAAATTAAATTAAAAATTTAACTCAATTCTACCCCTTATCCATGTCTTATCTTCCTATTTTCTACTTCAGAGCCAACGATTCAATCTTCTATACGATGGAATGATTCACGTCATTGAGATTCCAAAAGTCAGGGATTACGAGGGTGGAGAGGTCAAAGTAGTCGCCATGAACCCCTTGGGGAAGATAGAGGCAGTGACGTCACTTCAAGTTATCCCCAAAGATGATTGGAGGACACGCTTGAAGCAGGCTCCAAAGTGTAAGCATCTTTTGTTGATAACAATTGGCTATCATTGTCATTACATCAATCACTGCATCGTCATCATTATCATCATCCTATTTGTGATCCCATCAGCCATAGTTGAAACTGAAATCGAAAAGAGGAAACCCACTGAGCTCAGATCAGCCGAACTCGACCAAGCGTTGAAGAAACCGAAGACCACCGTCGTAGAACTGAGAGCATTCGAAAGAGGTAAGTTCATCCAGTAGGTTAGGGTTAGATTCAACAACGGTAACATCTCTAGCGATTATGGTGTTGATGATGGTGATAATGATAATGCTGATGATTGATATTCAATTAGGAGCTCAAGAGAAGGCTTCATCGTTCAGAGACGACGAAGTTCAGAAGGCATTTTCAGATATCAATACTCGTCACTCTCAGATGCTTCGATCTGATGCCTCGAGAGAGCTCAAGTCTCACGAGCCAAACGTCAATATTGAGTCTGAAGTACACGTCATCAGGGCCAAAGCCATGTTGGAATTCAGGGACCAGGATGTCGTCGGTCAAGACTTTAGCAGTAAAATCGTTCAAAAAACTCAACCTACGAAGAAGGAACCGCCAGTGTTCACCAAACCTCTGCAGAATGTGAAGGTCAAAGAAGGTCATCCTGTGAGGTTAGTAGGTCAAAACAGTCTGGAAGTCATGTTTACTGGTTTTGTTACGACTGCATATGATTTTTTCAATTCGTTAGATTCGAAGTTTGCTATACGGGTTCACCTGCACCCGAAATCAAGTGGTACAGAGAAGACTCAGAAATTCAACCGTCGCGAGATTTCCAGATCAGCAACTTGTACCAGAAGAGCTTCCTACTCATTCCTGAAGTCTTCCCAGAAGACGGAGGTGTCTACAGTGTCAGAGCTTTCAGTTCGACTGGATTCGCCGAATGCAGAGCCATTTTGACCATCGAAGGTTGGTTTGCGTTTAACGCCAAGAGATATGAACTAAGATATGAACAAGAGTATCTATCAGCTATCCTGATTATCCTCTTATAGTTTCATGGAACAAGTTATATTTACTTTAAGCTTAATGATGTAATCATTTACAGATGACGCATCAAAGGTGAAGGAAAGTGGACCATTGGTCAAGTGTTACTTGCAGGACATCAACGTTAACAGTGGGGAACCAATTGCCTTCGACTGTCAAATTGTTTCTCATCCTAAACCGGAGGTCATGTGGCTCAAGGTAAACTGTGCTTTACTCGACGTTATTATTATTATTGCCAAAGTTGTATAATATAGATTAAAATCTATTCCATATTTCAGAATTCGCTTTTATAGCCTAGTTAATGAATAACATGACATGAATAACAAATATTTGATTGAAAATGAATTCTACTGCAGGATGGAAGGAGGTTGTTCGAAGGTCCACGCTGGAAGATGATAACTGACGACGACAACCACCACACCCTCCTCATTTACGAGGCAACGCCACACGACGCTGGGATCTACGAGTGCATTGCAACCAACAAACTTGGAAGGCAGTCCACCAATGCCAAGCTGATAGTTCAGGGTCAGTTGAGTTAGAACAATCACAGTAGATATGTTTACGTAATTATTGTTGTTGTTATTATTATTAGTAGTAGTAGTATTAGTATTAGTATTAGCATATTTAGAAATATATTTTTAGATTTAGATTATAATAAACATTATTTGAACAGGACAACCGGTATTTACAAAGACCACTCCTTCTGTGGTCCCCCCTACTTTGGTCGAACCCCTTCGTGACGTCAGCGTCAACGAGGGTGACTCGGTTCAAATGTCATGCAAAATCCACGGAGAACCACACCCTGTAATCACGTGGTACCACAATGGCCAGCCAATCAAACCGTCGAAATATTTCCAATTCTCCTCCTCGCCAGATGGCAGCCACGTTCTCAACATGGCAGGAGCATTCCCTGAAGACCAAGGAACTTACAGATGCGTGGCTCGTAATCCTCAAGGTCAAATCGAAACCACGGCTCAGCTGAATGTCAAAGGTTTTTGATTTTTTATTCTCAACGTTTAATTATTGTTAATTAATTCCAGTTTTCTACACCTATTTAAATTATTATTTATTTTTTGGTTAGGGTTAGTCCAACTGTTAGACGAGGTTTAGGATTAGTCAAACTATTAGACTGGGGTTACAGTTAGGTTTAATCAAAATGTTAGATTAGGGTTAGCGAAACTGTTAGACTAGGGTTAGGGTTAGTCAATCTATTACATTTGGGCTAAGGCTAGGGTTAATCAATTGTAAACGTACTTAATTGGTACGATTATTTTATTTTTGGTTTAGGGTGAGTTAAACTGCTAGACTATTGGGGTTAGGTTTAGGGTTTGTCAATTGTTGAATTATTTAAGTTTTATTTTTTATCAATTAATTGTTCAACTACTAATTATTTAAGCTCATCCACATTTCCCTCCTCCACAAACTCACCTGAGTTACCTGGAAATGACACCACCTCAGTTCATCAAACCCATCTACGAATTGGAAGTCACGAAAGGAGGTCAAGCAGTATTTGAGGTCATCGTGTCCGCCAATCCCAATCCTGATGTCATTTGGTTCCACGAAGGTCACCAGATTCACAACGGACCGGATTTTCAAGTGACATTTTATTGCTCATTTCATTTGTATTTGTTGGAATGATTTATTACATCTTTTCAATAAGCATCAATTTATCAATTTGAGATATTAAAAATTTTATTAAAAAACAAAACTTTATCAAAACAGTTACTGCAGTCTGAAGACAAATTCTGGTTGATAATCAAAGAAGTTCAATTGGAAGATGCTGGGTCATTCACTTGCAGGGCCACGAACCCTGCTGGGGTCGCAGAATGTTCCGCCAAGTTGAACGTCTTGGGTTCGAGCATTTTCAACATCTACTTATCATAATTTATGTTAATAAGTAACGTTCCATTGTAATGCCTTGTTAGAAGGTAAATTTTGTATATCTGGTGAGTCTGCATTAACATGAATAATTTTTAATTAATCATTAAAAATGGATTGAAACTCTGCCTTATTTAACTTTGAATGACATTGATTTGTGCATGTTTGATTTGAAAACAGATGGATCAAAGGTTGCAACCCTAGAGTTGGATCTTTTCCAACAACCAGCAGTTTCAACTCCCAGGAAGGCTCCAATCATCACCAAGAATCTTCCTACAAGCATTCAATTAATTCCTGGAAACGTGGCCAAGTTGGTTCTCAGAAGTTTAAACTTTTAAATATTTTTTAAAACTTACAACCTCCAGAATCTTATTGGTGGTCCTAGGAGGAAATACACCAACGGCCCATCCAGTTGACGACATTATAACTTCTGCGATTGCACCGCATTCAACATTTTCTGCTTTTCCAAATTTTCCAGGTTGGAGGTCCACGTGGATGCCAATCCCCCACCTCAAATTACGTGGCTCACTGGTGGTCGACCCATCTACCCTTCGACGAAGCACAACGTCTCCTATGACGACGGCATCGTGGTCTTACTAATCACGAACGTTCAACCCCAGGATTCCGGTGACTATGTTTTGAGGGCTGCAAATGACCTTGGAGAAGTCACTTGTAAAACTACTCTGCACGTCAGACGTCAGTTAATTATTGACTTGTTATTAAGGATTATTTATGAGTTATTAATGATTTTAATATTTTTATTATTGTTATTGGTTCGATTGATTCGTTGGATATTTAGTTTTATATTGTAAACATTATACAATGATCAATACATTGATAACATGATGTTTCATCTGAATTTGATGATGTCTTGAAATTCATCAGCAACTCAGGTGACTGTTGAGTTGCCACTTGGAAGTGCCCCAGGTGAAGTTGCACCTGTAATTCCACCAACTTTTTCAATCAACTTGAAGCCGGAGACGAAGGTGTCTGAGCGAAGCGTTGCCAGGTAATTATTGGTTGAATATTATAATATTATAATGATAACAGCTACAAGACAAGGGTAATAATGATATTACGTTATTATAATTAATAAAATATTATATCATCACGATATTAATGTTGAGGTTAGCAACAAAAATCCAAAGATTCCCAACTTCAAATTAAAAATTCATCCGAGTCATTATGCGTCTTACAGACTCGAATGTCAGGTCAAGGCCATTCCATCCGCCAGGGTCACGTGGCACTTGAACGGGGTGGAGCTGCTTCCTTCGCAGAAGTTCATCCAGACGACCTTGGGCGAGAGGAACGTCCTCGAGATCAGAGACGTGTCCGTCAACGATTCTGCAGTCTACACGTGCAAGGCTTCCAATCCTGCCGGGGAAGCCATTACGAGCACGACTCTCATCGTCATCTGTCAGTCACTTTTTTTTACATTTCCAGTTTTTGCATTGCCTAATGATAATAATTATATTTATATTTATAATTAGTCATATTTCAACCCCGTTGTAAAAATTAAATATTAAAATTTCTTGGATGGTGGGTTAAATTGATTTGCGTTGAAATTGATTGTTCGTGCAAAACAGCTTCGGAACCGAGACCTGTGGCTCCTCACTTCTTGAAGCACCTCGAAAACGCCGTCGGAACGGACGGCAAAGAGGTCGTTCTCAACTGCACGATCAAAGGTCAACCAATGCCGGAGGTCACGTGGTATCACAACCACAAATGCATCGACAACAGCGAAGATTTTGTCATCAACTACAACAAGGAGACCGGAAGAGTTGAGTTGGTCATCGTGGATTGTCTGCCCGACGATCAGGGAAGGTTCAGGTGCATAGCAAGGAACCAAGCTGGTTTGTACACGAATTTAATTTTATTATTCCTATATTTTATTTATTTATATTTTTATTATTCAATAGAAATTGTATTACTTAATATCATCTGTTCAATTTCTTGCATATTTTGAAGCCATTATTTTGGAAAATATAAATTTATAGGTTCAGGGTTAGCTATGATGTTGTTATTTTAAATAGGATTTTATTTTAAAGTTGAGGGTTATCACAGATGCCCTTATTACTGTTATTATTAATGCAATGATTATAATATTTATTTATTATTAATTAAGGACAAGCTGTGAGCGAGTGCACTTTAACGGTGAAACCTGCCCTACCTGCTCAGAAACCTGAGCCACCCACGGAAACCAGGCCAGACGGGGATGACAAAGTTGTCAAGAAGGTTGGTTATTGTTTAATTTCTTTTAATTTTAATTAGGTAATTAATTACTTTTTATTCTCTTCAATCTATCTCCGTGAACTTCGTATGATCAGATCGTCAAAAGAACGAGCGGGCAGCCTCCGCGATTCATTCAACCTATCCAGCCGTGCATCGCCAGGCCAGGGGAACGGTGTCGCTTCGTTGCCAAGGTCTCGGGTGCCCCTCAGCCGGAAATCACGTGGTTGAAGGACAAGGCAGACCTGGTCCTCTCCGAAAGACATGTCGCCAGCTTCGAGCCCATCAGCGGAACGTGCACCCTCCTTATAAAGGACGTGAGACCCGCCGACGTCGGAGTTTATTCGTGCAGAGCCACGAACCTCGCCGGAAAAGCGACCTGCACCGCGAACGTCGTCGTAGTCCGTGAGTCTTAAACTGCTTCGTTCGACGGATTGAATTTCTTTGTGTTTTCTATAAAGTTTTTCATATTTTTTTGTATTGGACAATGGAAACTCTATGTGGAAAATGGTCATTTCCATTAATGGCAAATATTTTGTTATTTTTCATTGGTCATCTTTTATTGCAAATTTTAAAATATTATTTTCACTCTCGTTTCAGCTCCTGAGGCAGAAGTGACCATCACCGAGAAGACGGTGTCAGTGAAGAAGGAAAAAGTGACGGTCGTTGGAGACCAGGAGACCAGGGTCGTTGAAAGTTCGCCTACGTTCGTCGAGAATCTCCTGCCAATCACTGAGGCAGGAGAGGGAGAGACGGTCAAGTAAGCGGAGTCAATTTGAACTTAATCTGTTACCTTTCGATAATTTGTAATTTAAATTGAATATTTATATGATTAAATATTGAATTGTAATTATAATAGAAATTATTTAAATCGGCATTTCCTTATATAAGTATTAAACCGAATTATAAAACCACGCCGGTTAGATTCGCTTGCCAAGTTTCTGCCGAACCCGAACCCATGCTGACGTGGCTCTTCAACGGACGCGAGATCACGAATTCTCCGAGGGTCACCTTGACTTTTGACAAGACGACGACCACTCTGACCCTGTTCAACGTGGGTCCCGAAGATACGGGTGAATACGTCTGTAAGGCCACCAATTCTCTTGGACAGTCCTCCACACGTACTTTCCTGAGAATAAAAAGTAATTTTTATTTAAATTCGTTTCATTTTAATTTTTATAAACTTTTTCTGAACTGCCAATTTAAATTGCCATAGATGTGTTTTATTTTAAATTTAATTGCCATTGATTATTAATTTTTACTTCGCAGGAGATGAACCGACACCAGCGATTCACTTCGATTCGATCGAATCCATCCAGGTGGACCTGCCACCTTCAAAACCCCAATTCGAACACGTGACCTTTGACTTTGTACCTGCCAAGGAGGGCGAACCACCCCGCTTCAACATGCCATTGCGCAACCAGACTACAAACGATGGGGAACAAGTGGTCTTCAGGGTGTTGTTCCAGGGAGAACCTACCCCCACTGTTACTTGGTTTTTCAACAGCCAGCCCATCCATCCCAGTCAGGACTTCAGGATCAACGTCGACCGTGTCAGAGGGGAAAGTACTCTGGTCATCGTGGAAGTCTTCCCAGAAGATGAGGGGGAGTACATGTGCAAAGCCGAGAACGACCACGGCACGGCGATCACCCACTGTCATCTTTTTGTGAAGCGTGAGTTGTCAACAAATGAAACTTAATTCAAAACATAAATTGTCATTGTTTGTTATATTTGCCTACAGTTCCATCATCTTCGGATGAAGAATCCACTGAAAAGATTGTAAGCAGAACGGTTGAAGTCGTCAAAACTCAGGAATTGGTTCCCATCAAAGAGACGAGGAGATTCTCAGAGACGATAGCAGTTGATCACAAGCAGCGCATGAATGAAATGTCTCTGCAATTTCAACTAAGTCCTTCTGTCGAAAGAGAATACAGAAAGACCAAAAGAGAAAAATCGGAGCTCATCGTGAGGCGAGAATCCGTTCCCAGAGGAATGAGACTCGAGGTCGACATCGGTTCTCCGCCGAGGACCGTCGAGGAAAAGTCGGTCGAACTCAAGAGGCGAATAGAAGCCTTGACAACCCAGAGGCAAGAGTTGATGGTACCTCTGGTCCAACAGAGAAGATTTTCTGAAACTGTGGCCGTCGAGTATAGGAAGAAACCTCAGGAAATGGTCTTGCAGTTTCAGCTGCCCGTCAAACCGGAGAAGTCTCAACTGCTGGTGATGCAGGAAGCAGCTCCAAAGGCAGTGAGGCTGGAAGTGGAAGTGGAGGAAAAAGCTGTCGAACATCCTACCGAGATGAGTGCTATCGACATTTTCAGGACAAAAAGAGTTCAGGCAATCGAGACGCAACGACAGGAATTTAAGATTAACCTCGTCGAAACCGGAACTCCGCCAATCTTCATCTGGCAACTCCAGTCCCAGAAGGTCATGGATGGAGATGAAGTGAGGTTCACCTGTAAGGTCAAAGGTAATCCGGTACCTGATGTCACGTGGTACCACAATGGAAAAGTCGTCCTGGATAACCCCGACTTTAGAACTTCTTACAATCGCGATACTGGTGAAGTGGTGCTCTTCATAGTAGAAGTATTCCCCCAGGATACTGGAATCTATGAATGCGTGGCCGTCAACAAGCATGGATCGGCCACGACGAGGGCACAATTAATTGTCGAAGGTAGATTTATTTCTTGAAGTAAATGCAGACATTTGAGCATGAGACTAATTATATGCATTTGTGGTCGAGACGCATTCGTAGCAAAGCGCATGTTAATAAATAATATATAAATATATTTATGGATTTGTCGAATCTAATTCTTATTAACCGTTGCAGTTTATGAGTACATACCCGACAGCGAAGAAGCAACGGCATCTCAAACCGAATCCATCATGTCCTCCTCGTCAATGGATGAAACGGACTTCCAAGCAAAAACCAGGAGGTTTCTGGAGAACATGGAAAGGATAAAAAGGGAAGTTTACGAAGACAACGTCAATCAGACATTTGAAGAGCAGATCATTGAGGAACTCGACGTCGAAGAGAGAGGATTCGAGGAAACCATTCACATGGCTGATGTCAAGTGGCAGCTCCCTAAGAGAGTCTCGCCTAAGCACGAGGATGTACCCGTCGAGGTCGCAGGCCCCCGTATTTCCGAGGTCGTATCCGAACGGCCGGTCGGTCGTGAAGTTACAACGTCGCGCGAGGTTTCGGTCGCTTCCGGCCGTCCGATTCAGTCCCTGGTGGCCCCTCAAACGATGCCCATGCACGAATCGACCTTGAACCTTTATCGTACCCAGGAGACGAAGGCGGTTTTAACCCCAGGTTCAGACAAGTTGTCTGTTGTTATTGTCGAGAATAAACCGGCCACCAGAACCATGGTGCTGGGTGCCGTTGCTAGGGATGGTGATGATGATAGTTTGGGTGTCGTGAGTGATGTTGTGTGCGATGTGGTGCTTCCCGATATTCCATTCCAGCATCTCGAACGCACCATTCCCAAAACTAGGCAGGAGACCCTCACTTTGCCGTTGGAACATAAACTCCGCGTTGAGCATGCACTGCATACTGACGGACGAGTGCCGGAAGCGGTCAAAACGGGCGCCGACTTTGTAGTTCCCGATCTCGACCGTGTCTCTTCGGAGCCACGCAAAGAATTGAAGGTTCTTCCCTCAACTTTGAGAGACGTTGAAGATGAAGAAGTTGAAAGACTTGTGATCAAAGATGAACACCACGTGGCCAAAGAAGAGAAGATTGCAATGGATCTGACAATGTCTCATAAATCTCTCACCGATCAGTCATGGATCAATTCAAGTCTCCAGTATACCCCCTCTGGAGTGACACGAGAGTTGACAATCTCACCCACAATAGAGCTGTCGACATTTGAATGCTACTTGGATACTTTTGAAGAACCTAGAATAGTTACTGAAACGAAGATCATTGAAATCACTCATCTTGCTCCAGCTGAAGAATTTGTAAAAGAAATTGAAATTATTCATGAACCAGAAGTCATTAGGTCCTCCTATGAAATCTCCAAGGTAGATACGCTAGCAAGGAAAGTGCCAAAAGAAGTTTTTGTTGATTTGCTTTCAGAAATTGTTACAGAAGAGAGAGTAGAGACTACAATGGAAATGACACCAAGAGTTCCAGTAGAGTCAAGTATTTTCATTGAATTGGAAAAACCAAAGAAATCAGTTCAAGCCGAAGGAATTCCAGTTATTCTTGCAACAATCACGGAGGAATGCATCGAAGTGCCTTATTCAGTCAAGA
This sequence comes from Hirudinaria manillensis, assembly GCA_034509925.1. NCBI lineage: Eukaryota > Metazoa > Annelida > Clitellata > Hirudinida > Hirudinidae > Hirudinaria > Hirudinaria manillensis. Next base: position 4,853,183 of record CM067535.1, on the reverse strand, counting down.
TTCCGGAGCATTATGCCATCGAGCTGGTCACAAAGGTTGATTCCAATGAGACAGATTTCAAGGTTGATGTTGACATCTCTCCTGGAGAAGACGTAATTGAGACAACTGAAGTGAACTTGGATACAATGAAGGAGACCGAGGTGTTATTCGATCTTCAGATGACCGTCAAGCAGCCGGATTTGTTTAAAGAGGAAGCTACAGTCAATGTTCAAATCCAACCGACCTCTACTTCTCAGGTAATTGTAGAATTGGAGGAAGAAAAGTCTGGAGATGAAATGTATGAGACAACAGCAGAAGTTTTGAAGGAAAGTGAGGTCCCTCTTGGAATGGAAGAGGTGTCTTTGACCATTGACCAGGTGGTTACAGAAGAATCAACCCAAAATGTCTTATCAACAATGGACATTGATGTTAAGCCACCAGAGGTTCTGTCTGAAGTGATTCTTGAAATGGAAGTTCCAGACAAAAGCAATATCGTTATAATAGAAACAGAGACTTCTATCGAGGTCATTGAAACCTTGCTTCAACCAAGAGAGAAGTCACCTCCGACTCTTAGCGTGAAGGTAGAAGAAGTGCCAGATATTTCAAAAGTTTTAAATATGTTGGTAGATCAACCAGATGAAAAACTTACCGAAGTGGTTGAAACTCAGGAGTTAAAAGCTCCCGAAATTCAGGAGATTTCCACATCGATGGCTTCAGACGACGTACAGCTTCAGGTCAAATCTAAACTTCCAGCACATGTATTTCGCTCCGAGGTGATTGAGGATGAATCTCCCATCGAGATGGTTGAACTGGGATTTGCACCAAGATTAGGACAGAAAAAAGTTTCAGACGTTTTTCTTGAGCTCAGAAGGACCTCAGTCACTCCAAAGCCTGAAATAGCAGTCAGTCCTCTGACAGAAGAAAGCATTGTTTCAGAAACTGTAGCAGAATCTGATGCAGTGAATGTGGATATGGCCTTGGAATTCTTAGAAACTTCCAAAGTAAATAATCCAGATATAAAACCTGAGAACATCTGCTATACCACTCTCCAAGATCAGCATCTTCCTTCTGAGGATGTTGCTGACTTTGAAAAACCAGATCTTGATATTCTTGTTTTAGAAGGTCAACCCATGGACATCAAGATTAGCAAGCCTAAGTCAATATCTGAGATGAAGGTAAATGAAGGATTTATGAGTGAGATTTCTCAGACCATTGAAGGTGAAAGAAAGGAAGTCAATATCGAAATAGAGGAGGTTCTTGGAGCCCCCATGCAAATATCCGAACTAGTGTTGGAAAGAAACGTAAATCAGGAAGCTGAAATTATATTGGATTATCACAGATCAAAAGTGGTCAGTGAATTAGAATTGGATGTACTGGATCAACATGATGCAACATATTCTACTGAATTGATAAAGAGAATCGAAGAACCAAAGAAGGAAGTTTTAGTAGAAATAAGCACTATTGAAGTTCCCACAGTTGAACATATATCTGAGCTCTTTACTGAAACTGATCGGCAGCCGGGCGAAGTCACGCTGGAGTTAGACATTCCGAAAGTGGTGATAACTGAGCAGGATTTATTACTTTCTCAAACTACCGAAGTAAATGTCGAGGTAACACCTCATGCGGTAGAGGAAGTTATGTTTACAATTGAAATCACAAAAGAGAAGCCTATCCATGAAATAGTCATAGAACCAGTTAAAGAAGATATTATTCTTGAGAAAGTCGAGGATGCTACAGAAGCCTTCGTAACAGAAGAATTTGAAGTTATTACTGATTTGAAAATATCACCAACTAGAAAGGAAGAAGAGAATGTGATTATATCTACTCCAGTAGAAACTTATTTTGAAGACATAACTCTGGAAATTGTACCTGATCATGTAACAACTGTGGAACATGTTATCACCTGCACAGAATTGCCCGTTGAAACTGAGATTTTTGTGACAACCAGTGAAGAAAAGAGACTAGAGTTGAATGTTTCTGAATTGAAACCAGTTGAAAAGATTGACTTACTTCCAGTCGAAGAGAAACCTCTCCTTAAAACTGTTTCAACAGAATTTGAAGCATTAGTTGTTCCTTCTGAAGAAACTATTGAAGAAACTTTTGTTGCATTAGCTGTAAAACAGCCTAACACATCAACAGCAGAAGAATCATTTTATGTTGTTGAGCTGGAGCAAAAAGTAGAGGAGCCAAAAGAAGAATTCAGGACAGAAATAGTGCAACAAGAGGATCTTCAAGAATCTGTAGATGTGACCTCAGCCATGTCACAGGACTATTTTATAGAAACAGAAATCACTCTAGAACTTGGTGAATCCCCAGCATTATCGAGACAAGAAGTGCAGGTCCAACTTGAAGAACTGCCAATGGAGGAAAAAGAGGATCACATCAGTTCAACAGAAGAAGCTTCTGTCGTTACCACATCCATTGAGTACGGCGACCAAAAAGAGGTTAAAGTAGAAACTATCCAAGAAGAAAAACCCGTTTTTAGCTGCGGTTTAGAAACACAAATAGCAAGACCGAAAGAGGAGTTTGATGTTGACATTCTTGAACTTAAAGAATTTAAATTCGACATGGAGACAGACACATCAAAGAAATTAGAAATCCCTCTGGGTTTGATGGAACACTCATTGACCATGTCAACAGAGGTTTTAGTAGAACCAACTGAGGAGAAGCATGTTATCCTGGAAGAGAAGAGCTTTATCATTACAGAGGAAAAACCTATTTCAACCTACATTGAAGAGATGTCTTTTGAAACAGAGGAGTTCAAAGAGGAGAAAGTATGTAGGACAGACTTCGAACAGAAAGTGGATAAGCCTCACGATAAATTTGATATTGAATTGGAGGAAGAGCAAGAATTTAAAATTGAAGTTCGAACAGAACCCAAAAGAGAAACTGAGGTGATGTTAGAAATAATGGAATCTTCAATGACTTCTGAACAAAATATTGTAATCGAACCAACAGAAGAACATAAAAGTGAGGATGAATCAGAATTTGTCATCTCTGAGGTAATTGAAAGCATTGTCATTAGTGAAGTTGAAAAAAAGCTACCTGAAGATATTTGTACTCATACTTCATTCAAAGAATTTTCTGTAACTCCACTTACCATTGAGACAGTAATTGAACAAACACCTATCAAAGATACTCAAATTTGTGTGGTGGAAAAGTCCAGATTTACCTCAGAAGTTACAGAAACAGTAGAAATGCCAAAGGAGGCATTCGATATAGAAACCACAAAGATGGACACAGAATTTATATTTGACTTGAAAAAAGACACGATTCGGGATACTGAATTACCTCTTGAATTTACGGAAACAAACATAACTTCCACCACCGAGATTGTGTTTGAACCCATGGAGGAAAAACGTGAAATGGAAGAGAGTGAGTTTGTTATAACTGAGAAAATGGCACCTGAGCTTCAAGAAGTTATGCTTGAATTAACTCATCCAAAGGAAATTAAAATGGTGGAAGAGGAAATTCAAGCCTTTGAAGAAGCAAAACCATCACAAGAGGTAACGATCAGTGAAGTTCAAACACCAATTAAATTGGTAGAATCAAACGTTTCTCTTGAAGAATTCAAAACATTTGAGTCAGAGATTTCCTTGGAGGGCGAAATAACTATCAAGAAGGAGGAAGACACGCTTGAAGAAGCTAGGTTTCAATTAATACCTGTTGGGCACCATCAGGACAAGGTCATCATAGAAACGATTGAAACTGTAGAAGCAATTGAAAAAGATACTTATAACACAGAAGTGACACAAGATATTGATAAACCAACACAGAAAATTGAGCTTGAGATGATCCAAATGTCTGATTTTTCCTTGGAATTGCAAAGAGACTCTAATGTTGAAGCTCAACAACCTTTGACATTAACTGAATCATTGCTGACTTGCAAAAAAGAAATTTTAATTGAGCCGACCATTGAAGTGACATCAGAAGAGGTTACTATAGTCACGAGTGAACAGGAAGTTGTGGTTGCAGATATTCCAGAAAAAGAGGAATATAGTGTTGAAATTGCATCTTTTGAAGAAGCCCCAACAAAAGTTGACCAAGTCATATCCGCAGATTCCATTAAACCCAAGGAAATAACTTTAGAATTCGTACCATCTTCTGTAAAAGAAGAAGAGAAGGGAGTTGTCGAAGAAGTTGAGAAAAAGGAAGTAACCGAGGAAACAGTTGAAACAGTGACATTTAGCACAGAGCTCGAGCAAGATGTAGAGAAGCCTGTGCAACAGTTTGATGTCGAAATTCAGAAGACAACAGAATTTTCTGTTGAATTAGAAAAATCCACGGAGTTGATATCTACTCAGCCTTTGGGTTTAACTGAATCATTATTGACTCTTGAGAAGGAAGTTCTAATTGAGCCAACTGTTGAAGTGAAGACCTCAGAAGAGGTCGCTGTGATTACAACTGAACAAGAAATTGTGATTGAGGACATTCCTGAAAAATCAGAATTCACAATCGAAATCTCCGAAAAAACCGAGGTTGTGTCACAAGTCATATCTGCAGATTCTGTAACCAACAACAGAATTTTCTGTTGAATTAGAAAAATCCACGGAGTTGACATCTGCTCAGCCTTTGGGTTTAACTGAATCATTATTGACTCTTGAGAAGGAAGTTCTGATTGAGCCAACTGTTGAAGTGGAGACCTCAGAAGAGGTCGCTGTGATTACAACTGAACAAGAAATTGTGGTTGAGGACATTCCTGAAAAATCAGAATTCACAATCGAAATCTCCGAAAAAACCGAGGTTGTGTCACAAGTCATATCTGCAGATTCTGTAAAACCAGAAGAAATAACCTTAGAATTTGTACCATCTCCTATAAAAGAGGAAGAGAAGGAAATTGTCAAAGAGGTGGAGGAGAAGGAAGTAACCGAGGAAACGGTTGAAAAAGTAACTTTTACTACAGAGCTCGAACAAGATGTAGAGAAGCCTGTGCAACAGTTTGATGTGGAGATCCAGAAAACATCTGAATTTTCTTTTGAAATGGAAAAAGATTCAGGCGCGACCTTAGAGCAGCGTTTAGAAGTAACTGAATCGTTATTAACTTGCAAAAGAGAAGTTTTAATAGAGCCAACTGTTGAAGTGATAACCTCAGAGGAGGTCACCGTAGTAACGAGCGAACAAAAACTCGTGGTCGAGGAAACCCCAGAGAAGTCAGAATACATGATTGAAATATCTGAAGAAACCCCGACAGAGGTTGTGACATCAGAATCCACAAAGCCTGAAGAAATAATTTTAGAATTTGTACCATCTCCAATAATAGAGGAAGAAAGGGAAATTGTCAAAAAAGAGGAGAAAAAAGAAATTAAAGACACAATTGAAAAAATATCTTTCAACACTGAACTGGAACAAGACCTGGAGAAACCTGTGCAAAAGTTTGATCTAGAAATCCAGCAAACATCTGAATTTTCAATTGAGTTTGAAAAATCCACACAGTTGATATCTGATGAACCTCTGGGCTTAACTGAATCGGTATTGGATCTTGAGAGGGAAGTTCTAATTGAACCAACTGTTAAAGTGACAACCTCAGAAGTTTTGATCCAGCCTACTACTGAAGTGACAACTTTAGAAGAAACTACCATTTTTATGAGTGAGCAGGAAGTTGCAGTGGGGGACACTCAGAAAGTGGTTGTAGATCTTGATATTAAGCCTGAGATGCCCACAGAATCCCTGCAAAGCATAGTTACTGAGAATGTTGAGGAAAAGTCTCAAGCAAAAGCCATGGAAATTGCTGAAGTGGATTGGAGGGTCATTGGAGGGTTTCAACAAGAACTCTCGGTCCACGCGCAGGAGTTGCCCAAACATGAAGAGATCATGGAAATTGAACTCAAGTCTGGTTCTGCAAAGGAAGTCATTTATTCAACAGAAATGGAAACTAAAGTTCCTGGTGTCGAAAGAGAATATTTCGTTACTGTAACAGAGGAAAAGCAGCCCTCTGAAGTTATTATGACTTTTGATCAAGAGGTGAAGCATGTTGGGAAAGAGCATACAATTGAACAGTCTGGTGAATCTCTAGAGATGACGAGGACAGAAGTTGGAGTTGATGCAACTGATGCTCCTCAGATATTTGATGAAATCACTTTCCAAATCAGTGATATTAGACCTCAAGATGTTGAATCTAATGAAATTGATTCAAATTTGAGAAAAACCACAATGATTCTGGAAAGGAGAGAAACCTTGGTACAAGAGGAAGAGATAGTAACTGATCATCAAGAAGTGTCTGAACTTGGAATTGAGACAGAGGATACTACTCAGGAACACACAGTGAACCTTGAACTTGTTGAGTCAAAGCTTGACTTTGATTTGTCAAGAGTGTTGCCTGAAGAACATGAAATATCTGAAGAATCAGTCAGAGAATTATCTCCAACTGGAAGTTCCACTATGGGAAATGAAGAAGATGTCGTGATAGAACTTGACCATGTCCCTAAAAGCAAACTTTTTGAATTCCTTGCTGAACCCAAGGATGAGAAATGCACTGAAGACATCACAATGGATTTATCCGAACCTCAAACTGAGACCGGATACCACCAAGAAATTGAACTGGTAGTGATCACTGATAAGAAAGTTAAAGGTAGGCGTGAGTCACTGACTGTACCTGTGGATATAAAACCATTTGAAGATGTTATTGAGTTGTTGAAAGGTGTTCAAACCCAATCTACTACTGAATCCATCATTCATGTTGAAGTTTCTTGTCCTAAAGTCGATGAAAAACTTGAAAATCAGGCCAATCTACTGTCAGAGCCAATTGCACTAGAAAATCTTGAAGAAATTCATCACGTTCCTGCATCGCTTGCTCCAAATGTTAAAGATATTGAAGAGGATACAGCCATACCTGAAGTGGATATGGCCAAAGAAGCACGCATTGAACCGCAAATCGCTGACATGCCAGTTGAAACCACAGAAGGAGTCTTTACAGAAATTTCACCAGACCAAACTAAGGAATTTGAGGTCTCTCACGACTTCAATGTTTCTGTCAAAGAACAACGTAGGCCAAGCCTGGTTCCTGTCCAAGTTACTGTCCTTAAATTGGAAAAAATAGAAGATCAACTCCAAGAAACTCCTCTTCCTGTGGCTCATCGAGGAACAAACATTAGTCCGATGGAGATGGAACAATATTCTTACACCAGACAGGAAACTAGTCACACTGAGATACTTCATGAAGTTTTATCTACGAGTTCCTTAGATGAACAAATTGAAGAAACACAGTTTTTTGATTTGGAGGGCGTTTCGGTGCCATATGACTTTTCCAAGTCAGTGGCTACCCCAAAAGAATCCAGTTTAGTAAAATTTACTGAAGAATGTCAGTCAGTAGAAGAGGAAGATGAAATATTCTATGATGCTGCTGAGCCAAATATTGACAGCTCTCCAGTCGAATACCAACTATCCTCACCTCCCAATGAAAGGGACAAGCCTGAAGTTTTAGCCATTGTACAACGTGCCGATGCCCCGACTGAAGAAATCAGTTTGGTGTCTTCAACAATTGAAGAAAAACCAACAGAACAGGAAGTCAGAAGAAATTTCCTTGAAGCTAAGAAAGAAAACAGGCGACTTTCTTTAGTAAAAACACAGGAAACCATACTAAAAACTCAGGACACTGACATCTTGAAAGCAGATCAGTCTCAAAAAGACACGACAAAAGAGAGTTTAGTCAGTGGAGAAAATCTAGATAAAGCAGAAGCATCTGAATCCCAATTATCTCTTGTTTCGATACAGCAACAGTTACTTGACATGCAAAGAGTGATGGGAATGGGTGAACACCACGAAGAATGGGTGACACCAGCCGTCATAGAATATCAAACGGGTGGTTTGGTTAAAGATGAAAAACAACTCACTTTGGTTAGGACTCTTCAAGATACATCGAGGAGAGAGGCTATGGCAGAGGAATACATCAGCACCATAAAGGAGGTCTACATGATCCCCTCTAAAGTTCAAACTGAATATGAACCATCGGTCGTTGAACGTTATCGACTCGAAACAGGAACTCAGAATTTGTTTGATCAGAACTTGTCGCTTCAACAAAGACAACGCTTCCAGCTAGAAGGAACAGCTCACATCCAGAAATTTGCCATCATACCTACTGAGACTGAGGCCAATCTATGTCAAGCTGATGTCGAATGGCACGTGGTTCGGACCATGGACGGACGCCATCTAGATGAAACCGAACAGATTAGGCAGCGCCAACAATTGAGGAGCCCAGAAGAAGGTGATTTATTCCTGAAAAAACAGTTTGGACAAGAGTTGCTGGAGGAATGCAGGGCCGAAGAAAGCACAGTGGGAGAATTGCCAGAGTTCGATCGGGGTCACGTAGAGGAGAAGCACTTCAGAGAGGTCATACAGGAAGGAACTGGCCACGTAAAAGTGGATGAGATGGAAATGGCTCGCTACAAACATAGCCATTACCAGGAAAGCCGTCGAATTGAAGAGCATCGCTCGGTTGAGGAACGTCGAGAATATTATGGGAAAGAGGAATTCTTTCTTTCAGGCCATTCCTCTGAAGACAGGCATTCAGAGGATGAACGCTTCCACATCGACGAGAAAAGACATATAGACGATCGACACATTGCCGTCGATGATTACAAGTTTTCTGCTTCATCTTCTGCTCTTTCGACCACTTCTTCTTCATCTTCAACCATCGGAGAGGAAGGAGAAGCACACGCTCTTGAGTTGATCCACACTGACGACCTTGAACTCGAGCTGGAGGTGGTGAGGACTCACATGGCTCAACACACCGACGAAACCGTTCAGGTGGCTCAGGAAAGCTTCATTTCTGCAGTTGCTTTAATGGCGCCCATCTTTGAACTACCACTCGAAGACAAAACTGCTAAAATAGGAGAAAAGGTGGTTTTCGAATGCATCGTGGTCGGTACCCCGAGGCCTAGGATCACTTGGCTTCTAAACGGTGTTGAGATAGACCTCTTGCAGAGGCGAGACTTTGTCGAGAGCATTCATCTAGAAAACCGCTGCCAGTTGATCCTCCATCAAGTCACTGCCCAGGACGAAGGCGACTACACTTGCAAAGCCACCAATGAAGCTGGAAGCTGCCTTACCACGGCCTATCTCACTGTCATTTCGCGTACGTTGCTCAGGGGTCTCTCTTTCAGAAGCCTGATTTGTTTGCTTGAACGACCTAGAAGGATGAATGCCGTTGATGATGATGTCAACTATGATTAATTGCATCTATGATTTAATAATGATTTTTAATGATTGATTATTTACAATTTAAATATCTTTTCACCAATTATTTTTATCCTGCAGGTGAGGTTACGACGGTGAGCAGAACGGAGGATGGAGTCGTGACGACAGAAACGACTCTGAAGACGAGGAAGGAAGTGATCACTGATGAACACATCTCCACCTGGGAATCTAAATCTGAAGGTGGTGAAGTCAAAGAACATTACATTGCTTTCGAAGGTAAACATTGCAATTGGAATTATCTTTTTTCTTGAATTATTATTGTACTTTATTTTTTTAAATCAAACTGTTGGATTAATTGCATTTAATCTCATCAAATTTAATAATCTAATTAAATAACAAATGATCGTCATCAGTCGTTGAACAACCAAAGAAAGAATACCTGGCTCCACTTTTTGTCACGAAGCTCGAGCCTCGAGAAGTTCTCGTCAACACGAAAGTGATTCTTGAATGTGAAGTCTTTGGAATTCCAAGACCTGAGGTCACCTGGTTCAAGGTAGGAATTGTTTGTGCATCATTGAGGCAATGACATATCACTATCAATCTTAATTACTTTCTTTTACAGAATGGAGTCCCACTTGCTAATAATGTAACAGTGACTAGGTCAGACGACAACAGATGCTCGATAACCTTCGAGTGCATCTCGCCCGAGGACGAAGGTGAATACCTGTGCAAAGCAACCAATGAACACGGCATGGCAACCACATGGGCGGAGCTAATTGTCGAAAGTAAGACTGAGGACTTAGTGGGAGGGACAGTGTATGGCACTGCTTCATCTGAACTCGTGGCATCATCATCATCGCAAATTGATTCGGATGCTTCTAAGCTGAAATTTTGTCCTACTCGTGACTCAGCACTGCATCCATCATTATCATCATCACCATTATCATCAGTGCATCAGGTAAGCGCCATGGCTTCGGGGAGCGCTGCTACGCTGAGTTTCCTCGGAGATTTGGCATCATTTAGTAGCTCTTAGGTGTGACCGGCCTCGGAGAAAGGGGCAATTAAAGGTCGGGCTGGGGTGTTGTCACTGTGATCTAGGAGAGGGATTCTGAATAATGGAATCTCATTAAATTTTGAGATCAGTTTTGGTGATCTGGCATTTATTCTGTTTGTAATATTTGGCTATTTGCTATTTGCTTATTTGTTGATTGGAATCTTTTCAATCAGACTTTTTAGGGTTTGAGTTTTGGATTTGCTATTATATGTTTATTACGATATTAGAAGCCTCTTAGAGCGAGTGATTTTTGTTTTGCATTCAGCAATTTCAAAATATTTTATGAATATATCTTACAAATGACATTTGCTGCTGAGAAATTGACATTAAACTTTCGATCAATATGTAACATGCCATAACAGTGATGGTTACACATATTATATTATAATGTGACACATTTGAGGATGGGTTACTGATTTTTAGAAACTTATAATATGCCTTGGTCGTTTGCAGTTGCCATTAATTTCATTTGTTTTGTGAAATCACGAGTTATTTTGAGGCAACAATTTGTTTCACAAAATTTATTTGAAAGTCCAAATCTTGTTGACAAACTCTCAAGAAATTCATTAACATTTAAAATAATTCATTTAAATCTTTCCAACTTTTAAAAATAAAATTTGTTTGATTTGAGCAGAAAATCTGTGTTGGCTTTCTTCAAATCACTTCAATTAAACATTAAGTTGATTTATTTGAAATAATTTTTAAGTCATACTGCATATATATAGGTTTCCTTTTCCATTAACATGTTTTTGTGATCTCCACTAACCACCCCTTTGAATTTTCCCTAAAAATTTTCCCTTTTTTTTATTCACAAGAAATTGTTGCCTCAGAATTTCTTTGGTTGTGATGTGTTCTGCTTGTCTTGCTTACTTAGTTGGCTGATTTGTTGATTTTCATTTCAAAATTTAACCTCAATGCAAACTAACACTTTTGTTTCACTATTTGGCAATGACTTTATTTAAGTTTGGATTTTCTTCATATTTTATAAAAAATGATGACATTATGGCACATGGCATGATATGCTTGTTCGCATTTGTGCATTGTGAAGAAAGTCGTAGCGGCTCGCAAGTTGGATTGCACGATGAGTGTTCCCTCAAATGGTTGTGATATTTCTCATTTTTAAATGATTCTACTGCTTATTCTAGTGAGAGAGATTTTGACATCAATACCTTTCCAAATTTTAAGCTTTTGCAATAACTAATTGCTTTTCATTTCTTAATTGCAATGTTCATATTGAAGTTATTTAATGATTGTTATGCATGACCTCCCCACACTCATAGCAAAAATATTAGATAAAATGGTGAGCTAGGACAATCTTAGAATTAATAGCATTTTTTGTTTACAAAATTGCTAAATTTTGGTCATGGGAATTTGCATTAACTACAACGCATTAACTATTCACAAACTCTTTGTTAGTATTTCATATGATTTGAGAGAAGCAACGTTCACAATGTCCAATAATGTTGGTGTGGAGTGGGAATTGTTAGAATTGAAGGTCATTCAATGTAACAAGCATCGCTTATTAACCATCACATTGAAGCTTGAACAGGAAGTTGCATAGACTTCAATCCCATTTTAGCAGACTCCAAGAAAAGAGTGGACAGACACATTGAATTAAAAGTTTTGGATCTCAAGGAACCTGATATTGCAAGCACCCAGACGACAGTAACATCTGTTAGAAGCCTAGGTAGTCTTGTTTAATTGTTCTTAAAATTGATATTGTAAAATGTTAAAATATTTTTATGCCAAATCTTAAAGAGGATAAAGAAGCTTTAACCAGAAATTGTTTACCAGAAATTCCATTGGAAGAAGTGAGGGAAGAAGTTCGAGTTACTTTGGAGAGTGTTCGACCCCAGCCAGTAACATTTAATGTGAGCAATGCAACGATTGTTCAACCAAAAGCATATCATGTTCAAACAGCCATGTTTGATGTCCTCGGTGAAAATATTCATGGTGAAATAAGGCCTAGTATAGGAAATGTACAGAGGGTACTCGAACAGGAGACGGTAATTTCCAGTGCCACAACCACTGCAGTCAAGGATTTTAATTTGACACAAGCAATTCCACAGCAAGCCACATCACCATTTGTGGCCGAAGTAGACAATCTCACCATTTCAATACCCGATGAGAAAAAAGCTTCTAAGTCTGAGGAACCCATCCATTCAAGAGTTCAAAAAGTTACTCCAAAACCCCAGAGGGTGCAGCTGATTCAATCAGATTCTTCAATTAAACAGGAATTTATTTCAGAGGCACAGTTGCCCAGCCTAGTTTCTGCTGAACACTTAACTCTTGTTGAAGGTAAAGAAACTGGTTCTTCGACACTCATCATAAAACAATCTCAGCCCACGAGAACCACAGTTCAAACCGCTTCAATAAAGTGCGATGCCATATTAGAAGGTGTCACAGAGATTAGAAGGTTTAGTTTGTCCCCAGAAGATGTGGTTCAGCAAATGGATACTTATCAAATAAAACATCCACAACCAACCAGAACAAATGTTCTTTCAGAAGCAGAATTTAATGTCTTCCAGGTAGAAAATCTTGCTTGGCAACCTTCGAAGCCTGAATCAGCAACAGAAACTTTCATATCTACTACATTTGTGAAGCCGCAGGAACAAAGTCAAACAGAAATTTTGGAGATTCAAGAAACCTCGCTTGATGTCCAGCCCAATGTTGCTGAAATGACCTTCGATATTGTTTCAGAGACAAAAAGTTCTGAAATGTCTTTTGATGTAATGCCTTCAACAGAAAGGACAGAAACAACTGTTGACGTGCAGGCTGCTGAGGCAAGTAAAGTAACACTCGACTTAATACCAGAAACACTTAAAAGTGAAACAATCATTGAATTGAAACCTGAACAAAGGAGAGAAGTGACAGTTTGTCTAACATCTGATAAGTCTGAGGTACATGTGAGCACTCTAGAAACCCATTTGGACACAGAACTTGGAGCATGTCAAAGTGAAATTTCTTTTGAAATTGAGCATACGAGACCAGAGGTACTTGTGACAAGACAACTTCAAGAACTTACTTCTACTCCATCCATGCAGACTTCCCTGGTTCAAATTCTTATCCCTGAAGAAGTACACAACACAACAGGCAAACAGGAAGACGAGATAAACATTATCAAAGTTGATGTCATTCCAAGCATCGAAAATTTGGCCAGGGAACAGTTAGATACCCTTAAAACTGAATCAGTAATCTCAACTGCTTTGGTGATTCCGCAAACAGATCAAATGGAGGAATCAGAAATCGAACACACAAACATTGGACCAGCATATATAGGGGAGCAAATAATGTCCCAAGCCATGCCTGTTAGTGGGGACATTGACATTGAGAATGTAATATCAGGAATAGTAATACAAAGAGAGGTGAGAAGAAGCCAAACAGTGCAAGTAGAACATATGCATGATGGACCTCAAGAAACAAAAATTGAAAGCTATACAAAAGAGCAAACGATACCATATAAAACTGAGACAGCAATAACCACTGCAATCATAACTCCATCAACAGAAGGAATTGAAGAATCAGAAGTGGCACCAGAACAACAATTGGCAACTGTGCTGCCACAACAAGAAAGTAACACACAGGAAATAACAACCAGCAGCGAGTTTGCAATGACGCAGGAATTAGCAATAATTCATGTGGAAGAAAAATCTGATGTGGATTCTAAAACACAAATTGTAGAATTGCAAATAACAGAAGAGACACTACCTACCATGACATATACATATGAAATTGAAGTATCAAAACAGAAACCAGAATTAACAGAGGATCAAGCAGCAACAAAAATACAAGCAGCATTTAGAGGAATGCAAGTGAGAGAGTTGATAAAACATGAAAATGTTATTCATACTTCTGAAGAAATTAGAACCAAGGATGAAGAACAAAAACCTGAGGAGGTTTCTGTAATGGAATTGGTCATTGAGGAAGCACCCCAAGAACAGACCGTAACTGCTGAAGTGACGTCGGAAGCTCCTGTCGCTGAAGAACAAGTTCAGGAAGAAGTGGTTGCTCCGGTTGAGACAGTCGAGCAAGAAGCAGTTGTCAGTGAAGCTACTGCTCCTACTGAAGAAATACCAAAGGAAGAACAGGTGGTTCAAGAAGCTCCAATCACTGAAGAAGCAGTTACACAAGAAGATACCAAGGTTGAAGAACAAAAACCTGAGGAGGTTTCTGCAATGGAATTGGTCATTGAGGAAGCACCCCAAGAACAGACCGTAACTGCTGAAGTGACGTCGGAAGCTCCTGTCGCTGAAGAACAAGTTCAGGAAGAAGTGGTTGCCCCGGTTGAGACAGTCGAGCAAGAAGCAGTTGTCAGTGAAGCTACTGCTCCTACTGAAGAAACACCAAAGGAAGAACAGGTGGTTCAAGAAGCTCCAATCACTGAAGAAGCAGTTACACAAGAAGATACCAAGGTTGAAGAACAAAAGCCTGAGGAGGTTTCTGCAATGGAATTGGTCATTGAGGAAGCACCCCAAGAACAGACCGTAACTGCTGAAGTGACGTCGGAAGCTCCTGTCGCTGAAGAACAAGTTCAGGAAGAAGTGGTTGCTCCGGTTGAGACAGTCGAGCAAGAAGCAGTTGTCAGTGAAGCTACTGCTCCTACTGAAGAAATACCAAAGGAAGAACAGGTGGTTCAAGAAGCTCCAATCACTGAAGAAGCAGTTACACAAGAAGATACCAAGGTTGAAGAACAAAAGCCTGAGGAGGTTTCTGCAATGGAATTGGTCATTGAGGAAGCACCCCAAGAACAGACCGTAACTGCTGAAGTGACGTCGGAAGCTCCTGTCGCTGAAGAACAAGTTCAGGAAGAAGTGGTTGCACCGGTTGAGACAGTCGAGCAAGAAGCAGTTGTCAGTGAAGCTACTGCTCCTACTGAAGAAATACCAAAGGAAGAACAGGTGGTTCAAGAAGCTCCAATCACTGAAGAAGCAGTTACACAAGAAGATACCAAGGTTGAAGAACAAAAGCCTGAGGAGGTTTCTGCAATGGAATTGGTCATTGAGGAAGCACCCCAAGAACAGACCGTAACTGCTGAAGTGACGTCGGAAGCTCCTGTCGCTGAAGAACAAGTTCAGGAAGAAGTGGTTGCTCCGGTTGAGACAGTCGAGCAAGAAGCAGTTGTCAGTGAAGCTACTGCTCCTACTGAAGAAATACCAAAGGAAGAACAGGTGGTTCAAGAAGCTCCAATCACTGAAGAAGCAGTTACACAAGAAGATACCAAGGTTGAAGAACAAAAGCCTGAGGAGGTTTCTGCAATGGAATTGGTCATTGAGGAAGCACCCCAAGAACAGACCGTAACTGCTGAAGTGACGTCGGAAGCTCCTGTCGCTGAAGAACAAGTTCAGGAAGAAGTGGTTGCTCCGGTTGAGACAGTCGAGCAAGAAGCAGTTGTCAGTGAAGCTACTGCTCCTACTGAAGAAACACCAAAGGAAGAACAGGTGGTTCAAGAAGCTCCAATCACTGAAGAAGCAGTTACACAAGAAGATACCAAGGTTGAAGAACAAAAGCCTGAGGAGGTTTCTGCAATGGAATTGGTCATTGAGGAAGCACCCCAAGAACAGACCGTAACTGCTGAAGTGACGTCGGAAGCTCCTGTCGCTGAAGAACAAGTTCAGGAAGAAGTGGTTGCTCCGGTTGAGACAGTCGAGCAAGAAGCAGTTGTCAGTGAAGCTGCTGCTCCTACTGAAGAAACACCAAAGGAAGAACAGGTGGTTCAAGAAGCTCCAATCACTGAAGAAGCAGTTACACAAGAAGATACCAAGGTAGAAGAACAAAAACCTGAGGAGGTTTCTGCAATGGAATTGGTCATTGAGGAAGCACCCCAAGAACAGACCGTAACTGCTGAAGTGACGTCGGAAGCTCCTGTCGCTGAAGAACAAGTTCAGGAAGAAGTGGTTGCTCCGGTTGAGACAGTCGAGCAAGAAGCAGTTGTCAGTGAAGCTACTGCTCCTACTGAAGAAACACCAAAGGAAGAACAGGTGGTTCAAGAAGCTCCAATCACTGAAGAAGCAGTTACACAAGAAGATACCAAGGTTGAAGAACAAAAACCTGAGGAGGTTTCTGCAATGGAATTGGTCATTGAGGAAGCACCCCAAGAACAGACCGTAACTGCTGAAGTGACGTCGGAAGCTCCTGTCGCTGAAGAACAAGTTCAGGAAGAAGTGGTTGCCCCGGTTGAGACAGTCGAGCAAGAAGCAGTTGTCAGTGAAGCTACTGCTCCTACTGAAGAAACACCAAAGGAAGAACAGGTGGTTCAAGAAGCTCCAATCACTGAAGAAGCAGTTACACAAGAAGATACCAAGGTAGAAGAACAAAAACCTGAGGAGGTTTCTGCAATGGAATTGGTCATTGAGGAAGCACCCCAAGAACAGACCGTAACTGCTGAAGTGACGTCGGAAGCTCCTGTCGCTGAAGAACAAGTTCAGGAAGAAGTGGTTGCTCCGGTTGAGACAGTCGAGCAAGAAGCAGTTGTCAGTGAAGCTACTGCTCCTACTGAAGAAATACCAAAGGAAGAACAGGTGGTTCAAGAAGCTCCAATCACTGAAGAAGCAGTTACACAAGAAGATACCAAGGTTGAAGAACAAAAGCCTGAGGAGGTTTCTGCAATGGAATTGGTCATTGAGGAAGCACCCCAAGAACAGACCGTAACTGCTGAAGTGACGTCGGAAGCTCCTGTCGCTGAAGAACAAGTTCAGGAAGAAGTGGTTGCCCCGGTTGAGACAGTCGAGCAAGAAGCAGTTGTCAGTGAAGCTACTGCTCCTACTGAAGAAATACCAAAGGAAGAACAGGTGGTTCAAGAAGCTCCAATCACTGAAGAAGCAGTTACACAAGAAGATACCAAGGTTGAAGAACAAAAACCTGAGGAGGTTTCTGCAATGGAATTGGTCATTGAGGAAGCACCCCAAGAACAGACCGTAACTGCTGAAGTGACGTCGGAAGCTCCTGTCGCTGAAGAACAAGTTCAGGAAGAACTGGTTGCCCCGGTTGAGACAGTCGAGCAAGAAGCAGTTGTCAGTGAAGCTGCTGCTCCTACTGAAGAAACACCAACGGAAGAGCAGGTGGTTCAAGAAGCTCCAATCACTGAAGAAGCAGTTACACAAGAAGATACCAAGGTAGAAGAACAAAAACCTGAGGAGGTTTCTGCAATGGAATTGGTCATTGAGGAAGCACCCCAAGAACAGACCGTAACTGCTGAAGTGACGTCGGAAGCTCCTGTCGCTGAAGAACAAGTTCAGGAAGAAGTGGTTGCCCCGGTTGAGACAGTCGAGCAAGAAGCAGTTGTCAGTGAAGCTGCTGCTCCTACTGAAGAAACGCCAAAGGAAGAACAGGTGGTTCAAGAAGCTCCAATCACTGAAGAAGCAGTTACACAAGAAGATACCAAGGTTGAAGAACAAAAGCCTGAGGAGGTTTCTGCAATGGAATTGGTCATTGAGGAAGCACCCCAAGAACAGACCGTAACTGCTGAAGTGACGTCGGAAGCTCCTGTCGCTGAAGAACAAGTTCAGGAAGAAGTGGTTGCCCCGGTTGAGACAGTCGAGCAAGAAGCAGTTGTCAGTGAAGCTGCTGCTCCTACTGAAGAAACACCAAAGGAAGAACAGGTGGTTCAAGAAGCTCCAATCACTGAAGAAGCAGTTACACAAGAAGATACCAAGGTAGAAGAACAAAAACCTGAGGAGGTTTCTGCAATGGAATTGGTCATTGAGGAAGCACCCCAAGAACAGACCGTAACTGCTGAAGTGACGTCGGAAGCTCCTGTCGCTGAAGAACAAGTTCAGGAAGAAGTGGTTGCCCCGGTTGAGACAGTCGAGCAAGAAGCAGTTGTCAGTGAAGCTGCTGCTCCTACTGAAGAAACGCCAAAGGAAGAACAGGTGGTTCAAGAAGCTCCAATCACTGAAGAAGCAGTTACACAAGAAGATACCAAGGTTGAAGAACAAAAGCCTGAGGAGGTTTCTGCAATGGAATTGGTCATTGAGGAAGCACCCCAAGAACAGACCGTAACTGCTGAAGTGACGTCGGAAGCTCCTGTCGCTGAAGAACAAGTTCAGGAAGAAGTGGTTGCCCCGGTTGAGACAGTCGAGCAAGAAGCAGTTGTCAGTGAAGCTGCTGCTCCTACTGAAGAAACACCAAAGGAAGAACAGGTGGTTCAAGAAGCTCCAATCACTGAAGAAGCAGTTACACAAGAAGATACCAAGGTTGAAGAACAAAAGCTTGAGGAGGTTTCTGCAATGGAATTGGTCATTGAGGAAGCACCCCAAGAACAGACCGTAACTGCTGAAGTGACGTCGGAAGCTCCTGTCGCTGAAGAACAAGTTCAGGAAGAAGTGGTTGCCCCGGTTGAGACAGTCGAGCAAGAAGCAGTTGTCAGTGAAGCTGCTGCTCCTACTGAAGAAACACCAAAGGAAGAACAGGTGGTTCAAGAAGCTCCAATCACTGAAGAAGCAGTTACACAAGAAGATACCAAGGTAGAAGAACAAAAACCTGAGGAGGTTTCTGCAATGGAATTGGTCATTGAGGAAGCACCCCAAGAACAGACCGTAACTGCTGAAGTGACGTCGGAAGCTCCTGTCGCTGAAGAACAAGTTCAGGAAGAAGTGGTTGCCCCGGTTGAGACAGTCGAGCAAGAAGCAGTTGTCAGTGAAGCTGCTGCTCCTACTGAAGAAACGCCAAAGGAAGAACAGGTGGTTCAAGAAGCTCCAATCACTGAAGAAGCAGTTACACAAGAAGATACCAAGGTTGAAGAACAAAAACCTGAGGAGGTTTCTGCAATGGAATTGGTCATTGAGGAAGCACCCCAAGAACAGACCGTAACTGCTGAAGTGACGTCGGAAGCTCCTGTCGCTGAAGAACAAGTTCAGGAAGAAGTGGTTGCCCCGGTTGAGACAGTCGAGCAAGAAGCAGTTGTCAGTGAAGCTGCTGCTCCTACTGAAGAAACACCAAAGAAAGAACAGGTGGTTCAAGAAGCTCCAATCACTGAAGAAGCAGTTACACAAGAAGATACCAAGGTTGAAGAACAAAAGCTTGAGGAGGTTTCTGCAATGGAATTGGTCATTGAGGAAGCACCCCAAGAACAGACCGTAACTGCTGAAGTGACGTCGGAAGCTCCTGTCGCTGAAGAACAAGTTCAGGAAGAAGTGGTTGCCCCGGTTGAGACAGTCGAGCAAGAAGCAGTTGTCAGTGAAGCTGCTGCTCCTACTGAAGAAACACCAAAGGAAGAACAGGTGGTTCAAGAAGCTCCAATCACTGAAGAAGCAGTTACACAAGAAGATACCAAGGTAGAAGAACAAAAACCTGAGGAGGTTTCTGCAATGGAATTGGTCATTGAGGAAGC
Source organism: Hirudinaria manillensis (assembly GCA_034509925.1). Taxonomy (NCBI): domain Eukaryota; kingdom Metazoa; phylum Annelida; class Clitellata; order Hirudinida; family Hirudinidae; genus Hirudinaria; species Hirudinaria manillensis. Next base: position 4,833,690 of record CM067535.1, on the reverse strand, counting down.
ACCCCAAGAACAGACCGTAACTGCTGAAGTGACGTCGGAAGCTCCTGTCGCTGAAGAACAAGTTCAGGAAGAAGTGGTTGCCCCGGTTGAGACAGTCGAGCAAGAAGCAGTTGTCAGTGAAGCTGCTGCTCCTACTGAAGAAATACCAAAGGAAGAACAGGTGGTTCAAGAAGCTCCAATCACTGAAGAAGCAGTTACACAAGAAGATACCAAGGTAGAAGAACAAAAACCTGAGGAGGTTTCTGCAATGGAATTGGTCATTGAGGAAGCACCCCAAGAACAGACCGTAACTGCTGAAGTGACGTCGGAAGCTCCTGTCGCTGAAGAACAAGTTCAGGAAGAAGTGGTTGCTCCGGTTGAGACAGTCGAGCAAGAAGCAGTTGTCAGTGAAGCTGCTGCTCCTACTGAAGAAACACCAAAGGAAGAACAGGTGGTTCAAGAAGCTCCAATCACTGAAGAAGCAGTTACACAAGAAGATACCAAGGTAGAAGAACAAAAACCTGAGGAGGTTTCTGCAATGGAATTGGTCATTGAGGAAGCACCCCAAGAACAGACCGTAACTGCTGAAGTGACGTCGGAAGCTCCTGTCGCTGAAGAACAAGTTCAGGAAGAAGTGGTTGCCCCGGTTGAGACAGTCGAGCAAGAAGCAGTTGTCAGTGAAGCTGCTGCTCCTACTGAAGAAACACCAAAGGAAGAACAGGTGGTCCAAGAAGCTCCAGTCACTGAAGAAGCAGTTCCACAAGAAGAAGTTGTGGCTCCAGTTGAGGCAGAACAAGAGGCCGTTGTCAGTGAAGCCCCAGCTCCTGCTGAAGAAACCCCGAAAGAAGAACAGGTGGTCCAAGAAGCTCCAGTCACTGAAGAAGCAGTTCCACAAGAAGAAGTTGTGGCTCCAGTTGAGGCAGAACAAGAGGCCGTTGTCAGTGAAGCCCCAGCTCCTGCTGAAGAAACCCCGAAAGAAGAACAGGTGGTCCAAGAAGCTCCAGTCACTGAAGAAGCAGTTCCACAAGAAGAAGTTGTGGCTCCAGTTGAGGCAGAACAAGAGGCCGTTGTCAGTGAAGCCCCAGCTCCTGCTGAAGAAACCCCGAAAGAAGAACAGGTGGTCCAAGAAGCTCCAGTCACTGAAGAAGCAGTTCCACAAGAAGAAGTTGTGGCTCCAGTTGAGGCAGAACAAGAGGCCGTTGTCAGTGAAGCCCCAGCTCCTGCTGAAGAAACCCCGAAAGAAGAACAGGTGGTCCAAGAAGCTCCAGTCACTGAAGAAGCAGTTCCACAAGAAGAAGTTGTGGCTCCAGTTGAGGCAGAACAAGAGGCCGTTGTCAGTGAAGCCCCAGCTCCTGCTGAAGAAACCCCGAAAGAAGAACAGGTGGTCCAAGAAGCTCCAGTCACTGAAGAAGCAGTTCCACAAGAAGAAGTTGTGGCTCCAGTTGAGGCAGAACAAGAGGCCGTTGTCAGTGAAGCCCCAGCTCCTGCTGAAGAAACCCCGAAAGAAGAACAGGTGGTCCAAGAAGCTCCAGTCACCGAAGAAGCAGTTCCACAAGAAGAAGTTGTGGCTCCAGTTGAGGCAGAACAAGAGGCCGTTGTCAGTGAAGCCCCAGCTCCTGCTGAAGAAACCCCGAAAGAAGAACAGGTGGTCCAAGAAGCTCCAGTCACTGAAGAAGCAGTTCCACAAGAAGAAGTTGTGGCTCCAGTTGAGGCAGAACAAGAGGCCGTTGTCAGTGAAGCCCCAGCTCCTGCTGAAGAAACCCCGAAAGAAGAACAGGTGGTCCAAGAAGCTCCAGTCACTGAAGAAGCAGTTCCACAAGAAGAAGTTGTGGCTCCAGTTGAGGCAGAACAAGAGGCCGTTGTCAGTGAAGCCCCAGCTCCTGCTGAAGAAACCCCGAAAGAAGAACAGGTGGTCCAAGAAGCTCCAGTCACTGAAGAAGCAGTTCCACAAGAAGAAGTTGTGGCTCCAGTTGAGGCAGAACAAGAGGCCGTTGTCAGTGAAGCCCCAGCTCCTGCTGAAGAAACCCCGAAAGAAGAACAGGTGGTCCAAGAAGCTCCAGTCACTGAAGAAGCAGTTCCACAAGAAGAAGTTGTGGCTCCAGTTGAGGCAGAACAAGAGGCCGTTGTCAGTGAAGCCCCAGCTCCTGCTGAAGAAACCCCGAAAGAAGAACAGGTGGTCCAAGAAGCTCCAGTCACTGAAGAAGCAGTTCCACAAGAAGAAGTTGTGGCTCCAGTTGAGGAAGAACAAGAGGCCGTTGTCAGTGAAGCCCCAGCTCCTGCTGAAGAAACCCCGAAAGAAGAACAGGTGGTCCAAGAAGCTCCAGTCACTGAAGAAGCAGTTCCACAAGAAGAAGTTGTGGCTCCAGTTGAGGAAGAACAAGAGGCCGTTGTCAGTGAAGCCCCAGCTCCTGCTGAAGAAACCCCGAAAGAAGAACAGGTGGTCCAAGAAGCTCCAGTCACTGAAGAAGCAGTTCCACAAGAAGAAGTTGTGGCTCCAGTTGAGGAAGAACAAGAGGCCGTTGTCAGTGAAGCCCCAGCTCCTGCTGAAGAAACCCCGAAAGAAGAACAGGTGGTCCAAGAAGCTCCAGTCACTGAAGAAGCAGTTCCACAAGAAGAAGTTGTGGCTCCAGTTGAGGAAGAACAAGAGGCCGTTGTCAGTGAAGCCCCAGCTCCTGCTGAAGAAACCCCGAAAGAAGAACAGGTGGTCCAAGAAGCTCCAGTCACTGAAGAAGCAGTTCCACAAGAAGAAGTTGTGGCTCCAGTTGAGGCAGAACAAGAGGCCGTTGTCAGTGAAGCCCCAGCTCCTGCTGAAGAAACCCCGAAAGAAGAACAGGTGGTCCAAGAAGCTCCAGTCACTGAAGAAGCAGTTCCACAAGAAGAAGTTGTGGCTCCAGTTGAGGCAGAACAACAGGCCGTTGTCAGTGAAGCCCCAGCTCCTGCTGAAGAAACCCCGAAAGAAGAACAGGTGGTCCAAGAAGCTCCAGTCACTGAAGAAGCAGTTCCACAAGAAGAAGTTGTGGCTCCAGTTGAGGCAGAACAACAGGCCGTTGTCAGTGAAGCCCCAGCTCCTGCTGAAGAAACCCCGAAAGAAGAACAGGTGGTCCAAGAATCTCCAGTCACTGAAGAAGCAGTTCCACAAGAAGAAGTTGTGGCTCCAGTTGAGGCAGAACAAGAGGCCGTTGTCAGTGAAGCCCCAGCTCCTGCTGAAGAAACCCCGAAAGAAGAACAGGTGGTCCAAGAAGCTCCAGTCACTGAAGAAGCAGTTCCACAAGAAGAAGTTGTGGCTCCAGTTGAGGCAGAAAAAGAGGCCGTTGTCAGTGAAGCCCCAGCTCCTGCTGAAGAAACCCCGAAAGAAGAACAGGTGGTCCAAGAAGCTCCAGTCACTGAAGAAGCAGTTCCACAAGAAGAAGTTGTGGCTCCAGTTGAGGAAGAACAAGAGGCCGTTGTCAGTGAAGCCCCAGCTCCTGCTGAAGAAACCCCGAAAGAAGAACAGGTGGTCCAAGAAGCTCCAGTCACTGAAGAAGCAGTTCCACAAGAAGAAGTTGTGGCTCCAGTTGAGGCAGAACAAGAGGCCGTTGTCAGTGAAGCCCCAGCTCCTGCTGAAGAAACCCCGAAAGAAGAACAGGTGGTCCAAGAAGCTCCAGTGACCGAAGAAGCAGTTCCACAAGAAGAAGTTGTGGCTCCAGTTGAGGCAGAACAAGAGGCCGTTGTCAGTGAAGCCCTAGCTCCTGCTGAAGAAACCCCGAAAGAAGAACAGGTGGTCCAAGAATCTCCAGTCACTGAAGAAGCAGTTCCACAAGAAGAAGTTGTGGCTCCAGTTGAGGCAGAACAAGAGGCCGTTGTCAGTGAAGCCCCAGCTCCTGCTGAAGAAACCCCGAAAGAAGAACAGGTGGTCCAAGAAGCTCCAGTCACTGAAGAAGCAGTTCCACAAGAAGAATTTGTGGCTCCAGTTGAGGCAGAAAAAGAGGCCGTTGTCAGTGAAGCCCCAGCTCCTGCTGAAGAAACCCCGAAAGAAGAACAGGTGGTCCAAGAAGCTCCAGTCACTGAAGAAGCAGTTCCACAAGAAGAAGTTGTGGCTCCAGTTGAGGAAGAACAAGAGGCCGTTGTCAGTGAAGCCCCAGCTCCTGCTGAAGAAACCCCGATAGAAGAACAGGTGGTCGAAGAAGCTCCAGTCACTGAAGAAGCAGTTCCACAAGAAGAAGTTGTGGCTCCAGTTGAGGCAGAACAAGAGGCAGTTGTCAGTGAAGCCCCAGCTCCTGCTGAAGAAACCCCGAAAGAAGAACAGGTGGTCCAAGAAGCTCCAGTCACCGAAGAAGCAGTTCCACAAGAAGAAGTTGTGGCTCCAGTTGAGGCAGAAAAAGAGGCCGTTGTCAGTGAAGCCCCAGCTCCTGCTGAAGAAACCCCGATAGAAGAACAGGTGGTCCAAGAAGCTCCAGTCACTGAAGAAGCAGTTCCACAAGAAGAAGTTGTGGCTCCAGTTGAGGCAGAACAACAGGCCGTTGTCAGTGAAGCCCCAACTCCTGCTGAAGAAACCCCGAAAGAAGAACAGGTGGTCCAAGAAGCTCCAGTCACTGAAGAAGCAGTTCCACAAGAAGAAGTTGTGGCTCCAGTTGAGGCAGAAAAAGAGGCCGTTGTCAGTGAAGCCCCAGCTCCTGCTGAAGAAACCCCGAAAGAAGAACAGGTGGTCCAAGAAGCTCCAGTCACTGAAGAAGCAGTTCCACAAGAAGAAGTTGTGGCTCCAGTTGAGGCAGAACAAGAGGCCGTTGTCAGTGAAGCCCCAGCTCCTGCTGAAGAAACCCCGAAAGAAGAACAGGTGGTCCAAGAAGCTCCAGTCACTGAAGTAGCAGTTCCACAAGAAGAAGTTGTGGCTCCAGTTGAGGCAGAACAAGAGGCAGTTGTCAGTGAAGCCCCAGCTCCTGCTGAAGAAACCCCGAAAGAAGAACAGGTGGTCCAAGAAGCTCCAGTCACTGAAGAAGCAGTTCCACAAGAAGAAGTTGTGGCTCCAGTTGAGGAAGAACAAGAGGCAGTTGTCAGTGAAGCCCCAGCTCCTGCTGAAGAAACCCCGAAAGAAGAACAGGTGGTCCAAGAAGCTCCAGTCACTGAAGAAGCAGTTCCACAAGAAGAAGTTGTGGCTCCAGTTGAGGCAGAACAAGAGGCCGTTGTCAGTGAAGCCCCAGCTCCTGCTGAAGAAACCCCGAAAGAAGAACAGGTGGTCCAAGAAGCTCCAGTCACCGAAGAAGCAGTTCCACAAGAAGAAGTTGTGGCTCCAGTTGAGGCAGAACAAGAGGCCGTTGTCAGTGAAGCCCCAGCTCCTGCTGAAGAAACCCCGAAAGAAGAACAGGTGGTCCAAGATGCTCCAGTCACTGAAGAAGCAGTTCCACAAGAAGAAGTTGTGGCTCCAGTTGAGGCAGAACAAGAGGCCGTTGTCAGTGAAGCCCCAGCTCCTGCTGAAGAAACCCCGATAGAAGAACAGGTGGTCAAAGAAGCTCCAGTCACCGAAGAAGCAGTTCCACAAGAAGAAGTTGTGGCTCCAGTTGAGGCAGAACAAGAGGCAGTTGTCAGTGAAGCCCCAGCTCCTGCTGAAGAAACCCCGAAAGAAGAACAGGTGGTCCAAGAAGCTCCAGTCACTGAAGAAGCAGTTCCACAAGAAGAAGTTGTGGCTCCAGTTGAGGCAGAACAAGAGGCCGTTGTCAGTGAAGCCCCAGCTCCTGCTGAAGAAACCCCGAAAGAAGAACAGGTGGTCCAAGAATCTCCAGTCACTGAAGAAGCAGTTCCACAAGAAGAAGTTGTGGCTCCAGTTGAGGCAGAACAAGAGGCCGTTGTCAGTGAAGCCCCAGCTCCTGCTGAAGAAACCCCGAAAGAAGAACAGGTGGTCCAAGAAGCTCCAGTCACTGAAGAAGCAGTTCCACAAGAAGAAGTTGTGGCTCCAGTTGAGGCAGAAAAAGAGGCCGTTGTCAGTGAAGCCCCAGCTCCTGCTGAAGAAACCCCGAAAGAAGAACAGGTGGTCCAAGAAGCTCCAGTCACTGAAGAAGCAGTTCCACAAGAAGAAGTTGTGGCTCCAGTTGAGGAAGAACAAGAGGCCGTTGTCAGTGAAGCCCCAGCTCCTGCTGAAGAAACCCCGATAGAAGAACAGGTGGTCGAAGAAGCTCCAGTCACTGAAGAAGCAGTTCCACAAGAAGAAGTTGTGGCTCCAGTTGAGGCAGAACAAGAGGCAGTTGTCAGTGAAGCCCCAGCTCCTGCTGAAGAAACCCCGAAAGAAGAACAGGTGGTCCAAGAAGCTCCAGTCACCGAAGAAGCAGTTCCACAAGAAGAAGTTGTGGCTCCAGTTGAGGCAGAAAAAGAGGCCGTTGTCAGTGAAGCCCCAGCTCCTGCTGAAGAAACCCCGATAGAAGAACAGGTGGTCCAAGAAGCTCCAGTCACTGAAGAAGCAGTTCCACAAGAAGAAGTTGTGGCTCCAGTTGAGGCAGAACAAGAGGCAGTTGTCAGTGAAGCCCCAGCTCCTGCTGAAGAAACCCCGAAAGAAGAACAGGTGGTCCAAGAAGCTCCAGTCACCGAAGAAGCAGTTCCACAAGAAGAAGTTGTGGCTCCAGTTGAGGCAGAAAAAGAGGCCGTTGTCAGTGAAGCCCCAACTCCTGCTGAAGAAACCCCGAAAGAAGAACAGGTGGTCCAAGAAGCTCCAGTCACTGAAGAAGCAGTTCCACAAGAAGAAGTTGTGGCTCCAGTTGAGGCAGAAAAAGAGGCCGTTGTCAGTGAAGCCCCAGCTCCTGCTGAAGAAACCCCGAAAGAAGAACAGGTGGTCCAAGAAGCTCCAGTCACTGAAGTAGCAGTTCCACAAGAAGAAGTTGTGGCTCCAGTTGAGGCAGAACAAGAGGCCGTTGTCAGTGAAGCCCCAGCTCCTGCTGAAGAAACCCCGATAGAAGAACAGGTGGTCAAAGAAGCTCCAGTCACCGAAGAAGCAGTTCCACAAGAAGAAGTTGTGGCTCCAGTTGAGGCAGAACAAGAGGCAGTTGTCAGTGAAGCCCCAGCTCCTGCTGAAGAAACCCCGAAAGAAGAACAGGTGGTCCAAGAAGCTCCAGTCACTGAAGAAGCAGTTCCACAAGAAGAAGTTGTGGCTCCAGTTGAGGCAGAACAAGAGGCCGTTGTCAGTGAAGCCCCAGCTCCTGCTGAAGAAACCCCGAAAGAAGAACAGGTGGTCCAAGAAGCTCCAGTCACTGAAGTAGCAGTTCCACAAGAAGAAGTTGTGGCTCCAGTTGAGGCAGAACAAGAGGCAGTTGTCAGTGAAGCCCCAGCTCCTGCTGAAGAAACCCCGAAAGAAGAACAGGTGGTCCAAGAAGCTCCAGTCACTGAAGAAGCAGTTCCACAAGAAGAAGTTGTGGCTCCAGTTGAGGAAGAACAAGAGGCAGTTGTCAGTGAAGCCCCAGCTCCTGCTGAAGAAACCCCGAAAGAAGAACAGGTGGTCCAAGAAGCTCCAGTCACTGAAGAAGCAGTTCCACAAGAAGAAGTTGTGGCTCCAGTTGAGGCAGAACAAGAGGCCGTTGTCAGTGAAGCCCCAGCTCCTGCTGAAGAAACCCCGAAAGAAGAACAGGTGGTCCAAGAAGCTCCAGTCACCGAAGAAGCAGTTCCACAAGAAGAAGTTGTGGCTCCAGTTGAGGCAGAAAAAGAGGCCGTTGTCAGTGAAGCCCCAGCTCCTGCTGAAGAAACCCCGAAAGAAGAACAGGTGCTCCAAGAAGCTCCAGTCACTGAAGAAGCAGTTCCACAAGAAGAAGTTGTGGCTCCAGTTGAGGAAGAACAAGATGCCGTTGTCAGTGAAGCCCCAGCTCCTGCTGAAGAAACCCCGAAAGAAGAACAGGTGGTCCAAGAAGCTCCAGTCACCGAAGAAGCAGTTCCACAAGAAGAAGTTGTGGCTCCAGTTGAGGCAGAAAAAGAGGCCGTTGTCAGTGAAGCCCCAGCTCCTGCTGAAGAAACCCCGAAAGAAGAACAGGTGGTCCAAGAAGCTCCAGTCACTGAAGAAGCAGTTCCACAAGAAGAAGTTGTGGCTCCAGTTGAGGCAGAACAAGAGGCAGTTGTCAGTGAAGCCCCAGCTCCTGCTGAAGAAACCCCGAAAGAAGAACAGGTGGTCCAAGAAGCTCCAGTCACCGAAGAAGCAGTTCCACAAGAAGAAGTTGTGGCTCCAGTTGAGGCAGAAAAAGAGGCCGTTGTCAGTGAAGCCCCAGCTCCTGCTGAAGAAACCCCGAAAGAAGAACAGGTGGTCCAAGAAGCTCCAGTCACTGAAGAAGCAGTTCCACAAGAAGAAGTTGTGGCTCCAGTTGAGGAAGAACAAGAGGCCGTTGTCAGTGAAGCCCCAGCTCCTGCTGAAGAAACCCCGAAAGAAGAACAGGTGGTCCAAGAAACTCTAGTCACTGAAGAGAGCATAACTAACGAACAAGATGATGTTGGTGTAGAAGTAGTTGATTCTTCATTGAAACCAGGCTTGATCACAACATGTTTTAGTGATATGGTATGTTGTTTTGTCATATCATGGCCATTTTATTTAGAAAATTTATTTTCATTTATTCTTAACTCCTATCTTAACTGCTTTATTATCAGATTATTACTGAAAAGGACAATCTTCTTCTTAAAGTTGAGGTAGCAAATGTTCCTGACTTGAAAGTTTCTTGGTTCAAGTATGTTGTCAATTTTTTCTCTTAATCAATATCTGCTTCGCAGGATTCATTTGATTTGTATTCATTTATTCCAGAGACAACTCAGAAGTTGTATCCACTCCACAAAGAAAAATTTCTAGAGAAGGCAATGATTGCTTTCTCAGTATACCTGGAGTTTCAATGAAATCCTCTGGGGTATATAAAGTTGTAGTCACTTCAACGGATGGAACTTCTTCAGAATGCTCTGCAAATGTTCAAGTGAATGGTTAGTTATTAGTTTGAATATGTCACCTTATGTTGTCTTGAATATTTATTTTATTGTTTTTTTCTCTTATTATTTTATGTTTTCTTTGTTGTTCATCTTGAAAGTAAATTTTAAATTCCAGAACACCGTCGATGTGTTTTATTTTAATTATAGTTTCCTTAAAACATGCCATTGTTTTGATTTTTTTTGCTTTTACAGAGAGGAAGGAAGCCCCAGCAATTGCAAAAAAACCAGGGGACAAGGAGGTCAAAGAAGGCCAGAAGATCAAGCTTGACGTCATTGCCACTGGTACCCCTCAACCTGAAGTCACATGGTATGTTGCAGTTCCATCGCTTTGATCACTTGTTCACTTTGCAACTGAAAAGTTATCTTTTTTGCTTCACAATTAGTGAATTATAATTGTTTAATGATTTCACTTGAAATTAGGTTGAAAGATGATGAAGAAGTTAAACCCGGAGGTAAAGTAAACATCAACAGGGACACGACGAAACCCAAAGAGACTGCTTCGTCGCTTGTGATTGATGACGTAGCAGAGGACGACAGTGGTCAGTACGTGGCTGTTTTCAAAAATGAAGCGGGAGAAGAAAGAGTCACAGCAAATGTCAACGTTCAAGGTCTGTTCTCCCCACTGAATGTTGAATTTCTGGTTTTCATTGCTGCTATTGCCTGAGTTATTGGGTTTGAAATGGCAAGAATTTTATCGTTTTTTAATTGTTTTAAATATTACTTTTAAAAGGCAAAAAAGAGGCTCCAAAGATTTTGAACAAACCAGAAAATGTTCAATGCACTGAAATGGATGAAGTGACCTTTAATGTCACAGTTTCAGGAAAGCCAAAACCTGAAGTTGAATGGTCAGAAGTTTAAATATCTTATTATATTAAATAGGTTTCTATGTTTAATCCTCTGGTATTATGTTCTGAAAGTATTCCGAAAACAATCGTGGGTAACATTTACAAAGCAATTATTTCTGTTAATAATGTTAATTATGATAACAAAATCCTAGGTATCTTGGACAAACAAAGATTGAACCTTCTGAAAATTTTGTCATCACACAAGATGGTGACAAGCACACCCTGGTTATTAAAAAGGTAACCAAATCAATGGAAGGCCTTGTCAATGTCAAGGTCGTCAACGATGCCGGACAGACCAGCTCACCGATAAGGCTCAGGGTTGCAGGTCTACATTGGCAATTAATTATAATTTGTTTGCATAAACAAATTTTTCACAAATTAACAAACAACTGATGTTCAAAAATCCAACAGCACTCCAGGCTCCTAATCTGAAGGAAGGTCTCAAGAATGTTTCAGCTCCTGCCAAAGGAACTGTTAAATTCACTGCCAAAATATCAGGATACCCAGCCCCTGAAGCTCTGTGGTTTGTTAATAATTTTAATAAAGTAATATAATAATATTAACTCTAGTAAATAAATGTAAGTAATGAAAATAAGGCATTTAAAACAAATCCTGTCATGATGGTGATGATGTTGATGTTTTCAGGTTTGTGAATGAGGAGGCCGTCGTTCAAAGCGAGGAATCGACCATGGAGTTCAACCCGAAAACCGAGACCTACACTTTGACCTTGAGTGGTGACCTTTCTCAGAAAGCAGGCAAGGTCAAGGTCGTGGCCAAGAACAACGGAGGAGAAGTAACGTCGGAAGCTGACTTGACTGTCGGTGGAACGGCGCCTGAGTTTAAGAGGAAGCCAATCAAATGCGTCGTTCTAGAAGGTTGGAAGATTTTAGAACGCAAAGTTGTTTTATTTTGTAGTTCTTTCCCAGTTTCTTCATGTCACTTTAATACTCGTCTTTCTGACATTTTTTTTACATTGCTTCCAAATTCAGGTCAGACGGCCATTTTCCGTTGTCTGGTTGTCGGAGAACCAAAACCGACTATCGAATGGTCTAAGGGAAAGTGGAAGAAGTTGACCAATGACAAGAACACAAGGGTCTATGTTGACGAGGAAACGGGAGAAAACGTCCTGGAAATGGATGGAATCAAGAAGAACGATGCCGGAACATTTTCCGTGACCATCAAGAACGAGTTCGGAGTCGAGTCCTGCCCTGCGACTCTCATGGTGACCGACAAAGAAGAGGAAGTTCAAGACTGGAAGTCTCAGTTGAAGAAGATGTGAGTTGTCTTTAATATTTTTTAACTTGACAAGACATTACGCGGTCCTGCACGACATGCTTTCGTCTTCAGATCCGTCGACGCAAAGTCGAGCGAAGGCGACGAAGTCGATTGGGGTGAACTGAAAAAAGTCGAACCCAGGGAGGGTCAGGAACCATTGACCGAAAAAGAGGAACCCGAGAGGAAAATGTCCGTCTTTGAACCGATACCAGAGGTTGATGTGGAAAAGAGGAGACCTTCTGAATTGGTGAACAACATCTTCATCAACTTAGGAATTCAATTTCATCATTATTCGTATTTTGTCGCATCATTTAGAATTAACATTTATTAAGTGATTAATGTTTTTAATCATCATCCAAGATCGAGAGCCAACCATTAGAGAAGTTGGACAAATCACGGAAGAGCATCCAACTGGAAAAGGGTGGAAAGGTGGAGGAAGAAAAGGAATTGATCGTTCCTGAAGCCGTAGAAGAATCGGTGAAGGAAGGAAAGAAAAAGGATGAAAAGCCTCAGCAGGAACAGCCAAAGACTGGTGACCTGGATATAAAGACAGGAGAAGTAAGTTCTTGAAGATGGAAATCCATCATTGGATAGTTCAACTTTTCAATAACAACCAACTTTTGCTTTGAATGCATTTCTCTTGTTAGTTAATTATGATAATGATGAATTTAATGAACATTAAATAAGTTACAATTAGTAACGAATATGACATCATTGCTTTTCAAATCTTATCATCAGGTGAAGATCATCAGGCCATTGGAGAACGTCACAGCCAAGGAAAAGCAGGCAGCCACATTCACATTCGAAGTTGACAAAGCAAATCTCCCAGTAACTTGGTACCTCAACGACAAAAAGGTCGAACCGGGTGTTAAGTACCACGTGACCTCAGAGGGTGAGGTGCACAAACTGGTCATCGAGAACGTCAGACCCGAGGATGCTTCGGAGGTGAAGGTCGTTTGCAAGGATTTGATCAGCACTGGAAAATTAACTGTTGAAGGTGAACATTTGTTGAATGTCCACAATAATAATGTTGAAGTGTTAACGTATTAGGACTTGATTCTTGTGCAAGAGGTTTTATGAAATTAGAAATCACTAAATTAGATATCAATAAAATACAAGTAAAAATAAATAGCAAATATTACTATTTGAAAAATATTAAAAGTAATTGATATGTTTTAATCAACTTTAATTGTAAATGCAACCTGGCAGCTCCCAAACAAAAACCAAACGAAATAGAAACTCCACTGCAAGAAGTCAAAGTCACCGAAAACCAGCCCGCCACCTTGACCTGCAAGTTTAAACAACCGGAAAAGGAAGTCACGTGGTTGAAGGACGGAAAAGAGTTCAAGGTCGAGGAGAGCAAATCCAAGTGCAAACAGGTCGTCGAAGATGAGGGCAAAGTTCACAAGTTGGTCTTCGAGGCTTGCGACTTGGCAGACGAAGCCGAATATTCGTGCATTCCAAAGTCTGCATCGGATTTGGTTACCAAGGCAACCCTTTGGGTCGAAGGTGAATCTTCGGTTGAATTTTTTTTTTAAATAATCAATAAATACTTAACAGTTGACTGTCTAGCTGAGCTTAGAAGTTTGTGGCTTGCAATGGAGATTCTTGTTTGCAGAAATCCCTGTGGAGTTGGTGACTCCTTTGGAAACACCAATCACAGTGAAGCAAGGACAACCCATTCTCTTGAAAGCAACCGTCTCCAAGCCAGACGTACCTGCCACGTGGTTCAAAAACGACCTAGAGATTCTGCCACAGGTCGACAAACATTACGAGGTCAAAGTTCAGGGGAAGGAACACACCCTGCTCATAAAAGAGGCAACTCTCAAGGATGCTGGAGAATTTGCCCTCGAACTCGGCCCCGTAAGCTCCACCTCCGTCGTCAACGTCACAGGTTTGTGAAATGTTATTGGCCATTTAATTTGCTGTTAAAACTAATTATCTTTTTTAACTTACAAAATGTTCTTTTGTTATTGAACTTGAACAACTGTTTGAATAAATTAAACAACGATTGCAGCCGACACAACGGGAATTACGAAGACTCTCAACGACGTCATCGTGGAAGATTTAAATCAACCAATGGTTTTTGTATGCGAAGTGGCTAAAGATAACCTCAAACCTGAGTGGCTGAAAAATGGCAAGCCGTTTAAGCCGACCAATCGCATCAAGTTCATCAGTCAGGGTAAAGAACACAGAATGGAATTTGCTTCCCCGCCATTGGCAGACGACGAGGCCGAATACACCATTTTCTTCCGCCAAGGAAATCTCAAATCTACTGCAAAACTGGTCTTGAAAGGTGAGACCTGACCTTTTGAACCTATTAAAATTCATTTTGGTAATGTTTGCTTTGGAAATATGGTAACATATGAACTTTCTGTAGCTCCCCCTATGTTGACAAAGAAAGACATGTCAGACACTCTGGTAGTGAAACCAGGTGGAACAGGTCTCGTAGACATTCCATACTTATCGGTGCCTCCTGCTAAGGTCACGTGGACGATAAACGACAAGTCGCTGACCGATCAAAGTCGTGTGAAGCCACTCACCACTCAAAATTCTGCCAAGTTGACCTTGACGAAGGTCACGGCAGAAGATGCAGGCGAGTACAAAGTGGTCGTGGAAAACAAGAACGGTCAAGTGGAGTTCAAAGTCAAAGTAGTTGTTCCTGGTAGGAAGTGACTTTTCTTGATGTTTTCTTTTTTCATATAAATACCCATTGCAAGGATTTTGATGAATTTAATTAAATATTGAATTGAAATGCTACAATAATTTTTAAAAGTCATAGCTTTACTTGTTAATATTTGTTTTAAAATTCAAGCCCCACCGTCTGAGCCGAAGAATGTTTTGGTGGACAACATCAACAAATCCTCGTGTCTCGTCAACTGGGAAGCTCCAGAAACTGACAACGGCTCTCCGGTGACAGGCTACGACGTGGAGAAGCAGGTCGGAAAAAGTGGAAAGTGGGTCAAGGTCAATAAAATTCTGATCACGACAACACGATTTGAAATCAACGACCTCAAGGAAGGGGAGGAGTATTCGTTCCGTGTTCGGGCCGTCAATGGGGTCGGTCCTGGAGATTTCAGTGCCCCCTCTGGTCCGTTAGTTGCAAAGAATCCTCCTTCACAACCAGGTGAGTTGGGACCGATTTCACGAACTATGTTCATTACGCCCATCGATGCCAATTTAAATATTGGAATATTAATTACAAATAGCAAACATTCTAAGTTATTATTGCCATTGCATGATAGCAGAAGACAAGCCAACTGAAGAGAAACCTTCTGAAAAACCGAAAACAGAAGAAGAAACGAAACCAGAAGAAAAGATTGCAGAACAACCAAAAGAAACCCAAGAGAAACCTTCTGAGTTTGAAAAACCGAAAACAGAAGAAGAAACAAAACCAGAACAACAGAAAGATCAACAGAAAGATCAGCCGAAAACAGATTCTCCTCCAAAAATCTTAGAAAACATGGCAGACGTCATTGTAGTCTCTCCAGAAGTAATCATATTGACGTTCTCTGCTCAACCTGGTCAACCAAACTCAGAAACAACTTGGACCAAGGATGGGAGACCGTTGAATTTCAAGGACTCAAAGAAGTATGAATTGTCCACTATCGGAGAACAATTAACCTTGGAGATAAGAGATTCTCAGACGACCGACTCTGGTACCTACAAATGCCAGCTGAAGAATGGTCTCGGAAGCGTCGAAACCAAGGCCAACGTCACGGTCATGGGTGAGAACCGTGGTTTGATGACGTTTGCAATTTATGAAATTTCTTGACGCGAGCTGTTTTTCTTGACAGTGAAACCGAAACTTTCTTACCTGGCAAAATTCAAAGAACCCCAGAAGCCTAAGGCCGGGTCGCCCCTCATCGTCCAAGTGAACTTCACCGGAATTCCCACACCGACTGTCACCTGGACTCTCAACGACCAACCGCTGACCTCGACCAACGGTCTAAAACTAGACACCAAAGATGGAACTTCCATCCTGACTTTAAAGGCTGCCGAGCCAAAACATTCGGGTCAACTTAAGGTCAAGGTAGAAAACAAGGCCGGAAGTGACGAGGCAGTCTTCGAAGTGGTGATCAAAGGTGAATTTTTGAAATAACTTACTAATAATTAGTTAATAATTCCATAATTTGATTTTATAAAATATTAATTTTTTTCCTAAATTGAATCAAAACAATTCACGTGACCCACAAGGAAAACCTACTCCTCCAAAAAATCTGACGGTCAAAGAGGTCAAGGATGATTACGTCGACCTGGTCTGGGAATTGCCCGAGTCGGATGGTGGTTCACCAATCTTGAAGTACGTCGTGGAAAGGAAGGAGGTCAAGAAACCTGCCTTCATTTCTGCTGGAACAACTGCACCTAGTGAACTCCACTCCAAGGTAGCCAAATTGACTGAGGACACAGAATACGTGTTTAGGGTTGCAGCTGTAAACGAGAGCGGACAATCTGATTGGGTGACGTTGGATAAGCCAGTCAAGGTCGCTAAGAAATCAGGTCAGCAGAAATTTTTTCATAGAAAATGTTTTATGGTAATAATATGCGTATAATATCAGCTAACTTATTATTCTTAATAATTTCATTTTAATCACTTAATTTAAATGATTTCTTACTTCAGCCAAACCTTCCCAACCTCGCAACGTAAAGATCTCGCCGGAAACATCAGGAATTCAATCCCTCACTTGGGATGCCCCTGAAAGCACTGGAGGTCAAGACATAACAAACTATCAAGTGGAGAAATTAGGTCAGGACAAGAAATGGGTCAAGTTTAGCAACCTACCTGTCAAGCCAGGAGAAACTATTTTGAAATGTGACATCACAAAAGATCTCAAAGATGGAGATCAGTTTAGGGTGATTGCCGAGAATATAAATGGTCCTGGCGAACCATCTCTTCCTGCAGTTGTCAAAGACATCAAACCGAAAGCCACTGTGCCTGGAAAACCCGAGGAAGTGAAAGTGAAAGAAATCAACGAGAATTCTGCCATCGTGGATTGGTCTCCCCCGAAGTCCGACGGAGGTTCAACGATTTTGAACTACAAAGTGGAATACAAATCACCAAAAGATGCCAAATGGACACCAGTTAAAGAGCTGGTCAAAGGTGATGGCGAACTGACTTTCAAGGTGGATAACCTGAAGCCTGGTGTACCCCATCAGTTCAAGGTCACAGCCATCAATGAGGTCGGTGAAGGTCAGCCCTCCGATGCAACGAAGCCCCTCCAATATGGTACTAATTTACTTTATTTGACTCTTGTTCAATTTGTTTCTTCCATTAATCGACAAATTTTACAATGAAAATTAATTTTAAATGTATTTTAACTTCAGTCGATGAAGTGAAATTCGTGCGACCTCTGAGTGATATCAAGTTGACCTCCTTGGAAGGTCAAATGACACTGGAGTGTGAGTTGAACAAAGCAGATCTCAAGATCGACTGGTTGAAGGAAGGAAAACCTTTAAAGAAAAATGGAATCTATAACCTCATCGTCGAGGGCAAAGTTCATAAGTTGGTGGTGGCCAAGACATCTATGGAGCAAATTGGAAAGTACTCGGTGACTTATCAGAAACTCAACAGTTCTGCAAATGTCACCCTTTCAGGTATCATCTGTTTATTGATGAAGAACATACAGTTAATATTAACTAGATATTTAATTAATAGTTCAGAGATGTTATTTAATGATTTGAATATTAATTACCTTTCATTTGTACACCAGCTGCACCAAAAATAGGAAAGCACAGCTATGAAGATAAGCTGATCTTGAAGGCAGGCACTACAGCCGTCCTGGAGATTCCTTTTGAAGCTTCGCCTGCACCCAAAGTTACCTGGAAGTACAAAGGAGCTGACAAAATGCCCGATGCTAAGAGATTCAAGGAGGAATCAACAACAAGTAAGACCAAGCTGACGATGTCAAAGGTCGTGAGGTCAGACTCTGGAAAGTACACTTTGAACCTCAAGAATGAATTCGGTGAAGCTACCTTTGACCTGGAAGTTGTGGTGATTGGTGAGGATAAATTGTGACAATTATCCAGAGATCATCCAGTTTATTTAAGTATTTACAACATTATAATTACTTACAATTATTTAATTATTTATTCCCAAATGCATGCCCTCCAATGACTAACCGGAAATCCCATCTTCACGCAGACAAACCAGGTCCACCGACTGATTTTGTTGTCGCTTCAACAACAAGCAACTCGGTCAGCCTCAAGTGGCTCGAACCGAACGACGACGGAGGTTGCCTCGTAAAACAATATATCGTCGAAAGAAGGGATGCCTCTAAGAGCCAGTGGGTCAAAGAGGGTGTGACTGAAGGACTCGAGTTGACCTCGGCCCCCAATTTGACCCCCAATCAGCCCTGTTACTTCAGGGTGGCCGCCGAAAACGATGTCGGCCTCGGACCTTTCGTTGAATTATCAAAACCTGCAGTGCCCCAGAGTCAATTCGGTCGGTGCAGTTTCATGAATTTTGAACATTTTCATTACATATTTTTAATATATATTTTCCAACCAAATTATGAGATTTGTGGGATAAAAAGGAAATATGGTTACATTTAAAATTATTAAATTGCTTTAGCTGTACCTGGTGCTCCATCAAAGCCAGAAATTAGTGACGTCACCAACGAATCTTGCACTCTGACCTGGAAGGCTCCTGAAAAGGACGGTGGTTCACCAATTACGGGGTACCACGTGGAGAGAACTTCTGGCCAACCGGGAAGTACGCGATGGGTTCGAGTGACCAAGGAACCCGTTAAAGACCTGAAGATGACTGTTTCGGATCTTGTGGAGGACACTGAATATCAGTTCCGTGTTTTGGCAGTCAATGAAGTCGGAGAAGGACCTGCTGGTCCACAATCTGAACTGACGAAGATCAACTTTCCATTTGGTTTGTTAACAATTCAAATGTTTTCTAGAAATATTACCTGATTAATCAATAAATCATAAATTATCAGCCCTAGGTCCATTTGACATAAAATGTTCATATCATTTTCATTCATCCCCATCTCCAGGAAAACCGGGAAAACCCGAGGAACTCCGAGTGACGAAATCCGACAAAAACGGGGTCACTCTCGAATGGAAGGCACCCAAGGGTGACGGAGGAAGTCCAGTGATTCGATATGTCGTCGAAAGAAAACAAGAAGATGGAAAATGGACAAAAGTCGGTGACACGCCATCTTTGGAGATGAAGGTAGAGAACCTCAAAGAAGGAAAGAACTACGAATTCAGAGTGGCAGCAGAAAACAAGGCAGGCCTCGGACCCTGGTCGGAGGTCGTCACGAGGTTCAAGGACGCCATCGACAGCAGACCGAAGTTCTTGAAACCCCTCGTCGACGTTGAAGTCGTTCAACCAGAAGAAATCCTTCTCGAATGTCAAGTCAATCCCGAAGCGCTCGAGACGGCTAAGGTCACCTGGTACGACAATAATAACAAGGAGATAAAACCAGGTCAAAAGTACACCACTGGACAGGAATCAGGCACCCTCACCCTCAGGGTTGCCCCTTCGAAGGTCGACGAAGACACTGGGACTTTCAAAATCGCAGTGGTCAACAAACAAGGAAAGATCGAATCGGTGTGCAAAGTCACCGTCAAAGCTGCCCCGAAGGTCGAACTAGGTCCAAAGTTCAGGGACGGTCAACCCTTGACTTTCAAAGCCGGTTCTCCCGTCGCCTTGAGTGCCATTGTCACTGGTTTCCCTAAACCAGAAGTCATCTGGTTATTCGCAGGTGATGGACCGGAGGACGAGAACGTTCCATTGAAACATGGAGGAGATGTTGCTCTAAGTCAAGACAAAACTGTCAACAATTTAACTCTGAAAAAGGCTGCAAAGAGTGGAAAGTTCAAGATTGTTGCCAAAAACGAATTAGGAGAAGATTCTGCTGAGTTTCCAGTCATTGTTAAAGGTCATTTGGTTTCATTAGTAAATTATAATTTTTAATGATAATAATATGCAATTATTATGACTTCATAAGTTTTTATTTTTAAAATATTCCTAATTATTATTCATGGACCGTTATTTAATTATTTATTCATTAACTTAAATTAATTAATTAAAATGTAAATGTGACCTCAGACAAACCATCGACTCCCCTGAACTTTGCGACCTCCGAAGTTGTCGACAATTCGGTGACTCTCACCTGGCAGCCATCGGAACAAGATGGCGGTTCACCCATCAAAACCTACCTGCTCGAGAAAGCAGATGCCACAAGAAAGTTGTTCACTGCCCTCGGAGAGGTCAAGACGATCGAAGGTCAAGCACTCGAGTTCAAGGTCGATAAACTGAAGGATGGGGAACATCTCCTGTTCAGGGTTGCTGCTGTCAATGAAGTGGGACAGAGTGACTGGGCCGTTACTAAGGACGCTATCGTCGTTAGGAGCAAACTAGGTGAACTTTTGATTTAATTAAAAAGATTTAAATATTTATTTGATTAATTTGTAAATCTTATTTCTGCCATCCTCTAGCTCCTCCCAGCCCTCCGAGAAATGTACGCATACAAAACGTTACTAAAAATAGCTGTGAGTTGGTCTGGGAAACTCCAGAGCAGGACGGCGGTTCACCCATCACCGGGTACTACGTCGAGAGATCGAGTCAAAGGTCAAAGTTTGTCAAGGTCGATAAAAACTCTCAATTGGATCTGTTGAAAAAGATATCCGATCTCGTGGAAGGAGCAGAATACGAGTTGAGGGTCGTTGCCGAAAACAAGGTCGGACTCAGTCAACCATCAGGAACGACCGGAATATTCGTTGCCAAGGATGCCGTAGATAAACCGGGACCTCCGAAAAACATCACCGTTAGTTATATATATTAATATTATTATTAATTAACAGATATAATAAGTGGTTACATTTATTATAATCATTTCTATAGGTGTCAGAACTTCAAAAAGATTCAGCCCTGGTCACGTGGTCACCTCCAGAACTGGATGGAGGAGCAGAGGTCACCCACTATGTCCTTGAGATGAAAATAAATAAAGACAACTGGAAGGTCAAGTCTGAAAATGTTAAGACCACCGAACTAAGGGTGGATGACCTTAAAGAAGGAACATCCTACGAGTTCAGGGTCAGTGCAGTTAACAGGGTAGGAAAGGGTTTACCTTCAGAGCCATCAAGTCCCGTCAAATACAGTGAGTTGCTTAATTCCTATTTTATTTGTTAATTGATTAACTATTAAATGACCTTTTGTGTCACCCTAGCTGAAGAGCTGAAGTTTATAAAGGAATTGCAAGATGTCCAAGTAGACGAACTGGGTCAGTCTGTGACCCTGGAATGTGAACTTTCAAAGGAGGGCGTCAAAATTGACTGGTACAAGGACAAGAAAAGGGTGAGTCCTGCTGACCTCAATCGAAAGATCCTTGCCTCGGGGAAAACCCACAAACTGGTGATCGAAAAGGTGTTGCTGGAAGACCTAGGTACTTATACGGCCGAGTTCAAAGATTTGGTCACCACTGGAAAAGTACTGCACGAAGGTATAGTCGTCATCAGAATAGCTGTTATCAGTTTATCAGAATAGCTGTTATCAACATTTTGTTAACACTCCATTAGAAACATATGATGACAACAACTGTACTAATTAATGCCTTTGAGAATGTAACAACGTGCTTTCCACTTCAGCCAAACCGACCATCGGCAAGCACAGCTACGAAGACGTCATCACCCTCAGAGTAGGAACTTCTGTTACCTTGGATGTTCCTTATACTGCAAGTCCAGAACCTAACGTCCAGTGGACTTACAATGTCAATCAAAAACTGCCGGATGCGGCAAAATTCCCGAGAGTAAAAATACAGACCAATCGGAAGTCTTCGTCTCTTCAACTGACAAAAGTCACTCGTAAGGATGCCGGCGATTACTGCCTCTGCATCGAGAACAACTTGGGACAGGCCGAATTCAAAGTGAAAGTGAAAGTCATAGGTATGCAATAATAATAACTAATTATAACTAATTATCGAGCAAATGAGGCACAAATGTTGCTAAAAAATTTTTTAGATATTCCTGGAATCCCTCTCAACCTGGCCGTGACTACGGTTGCCGAAACTGCCATAGGTATCAAGTGGGAGGAGCCAAACGATGATGGCGGCTCTCCATTGGTCAGGTATCAGGTGGAATGCAGGGAAGCAGTGCGACGTGATTGGCAGAAGTTTGGAGCAGTTGAAGTGACAGAGGAAAAACTCGAGTTCTTGTTGAAACCTCTGACTGAGAACCATCAATATTATGCCAGAGTGGCTGCTGAAAACGATGTTGGAGTCGGAGAATGGGCAGAGTTGAGCCAGCCAATCACGGCAAAGCACTCTTTTGGTAATTTAAGATATTAATGACATCATTTCACAACGTTGATATTCAAATCTTTTTTTAAAATTAATTAATTAATTTAATTATCAAATAATTGTTTGATTAGCTAATTGATTAATTAACCGATTAATCACACAAAATAACAAGTTATCAGATGTCCCTAAGACAGCTTCATGACAAAATTCAATCAATAAACAGCTCCTCCTGGGCCACCTTCTGCTCCTGAAGTACTGAACATGACCCAAAACGGATGCAACCTTGAATGGTCTGCACCTGAATTTGATCGTGGTTCACCAGTGATCGGCTACCATGTCGAGAGGCGACTCGTCACTCCAGGTGCTCCGGCCAGGTGGATTCAAATCAGCAAGGAAATCGTACCCGACACCAAGTTCCCAGTCAAGGACTTGGTCGAAGGAAACGAGTATTCGTTCAGGATCGTTGCAGAAAACAAGGCTGGGAAGGGGGAACCAGGTCCAGAGTCTGGACCAATCACTGCAAAGAACCCTTGGGGTGAGGGCCTATCACTTATAAACCATATTATTTCGAGTATTTCTTTGAATAAATATTCTATTAATAATAGAACTTAGATTAATATTATTATATTATATTACATAGATTAGATTTATAATAAAGCTTAGAATCATTGCTGAATATTTCAATCATCTCTTTAGATAAGCCCGGAAAACCCGGTTCTCCCGAGATGAAAGAATCGACAAAGAATTCCATCACCTTGATTTGGACTCCACCCACCGACGACGGGGGAGCCGAGGTCACCAACTACGTCCTCGAGTTCAAGCCAGAGGATTCGGTTCGATGGAAAAGGATCACCGAAGACAAGATTCGAAGCCCGACCTTCATGGTCAAGGGCTTGGAACCTGGAAAGAAATACGACTTCAGAGTTGCAGCGGAAAACAAAGCTGGGGTAGGACCGTCTGCAGAGTCCGTCCAATCCATTAAAGCTGAGGATAAATTAGGTAAGCTCAAGAAGCAATCGTGTTAATCTTGTTAAATATCAAATTACATGTAAACATTTCATTGTAAAAATGTCTTTCAGCTGGAATCAAACCAAAGATTATTTCTCCATTGGAGGATCAGAAGGTACCAGTGAAAAGCAAGGCCAGGTTCGTTTGCAAGGTGGAGTTGGGCCAGCCCCCTGCCAAGGTCACATGGTTCAAGGACGGTCGTGAAATCAAGGACATGAAAAAGTACAAGACCTCCCTTAAGGATGGTGAGGCAGCTCTCGAGGTGCCACAGGTGGAAGTTTCAGATGGCGCCACCTACAAAGTGGAGGTGGACAACAAAGTGGAGAAGGTGGAATGCGAAGCTAAACTCATCGTTCTCGGTTAGTTTTGATATATCAAAGCAAAAACATAATTATTGGAGATAATTTAGATTCATTTGAATTTCTTTCAAAATAAATAAATATATGTCTTAATTCCAGGGATATATATTTTTTTTTATTCAAAATTACTCTCATTTTCAGTCCCTCCGTCGTTGGAGTTGGAAAAACCCCAAAAGCAACCGATTCAAGTAAAGGCAGGTTCCAACCTCGCAGTGAATGTGAAATTCACGGGAATCCCAGCTCCTACTCTCAAGTGGTACTTGAACAATGAACCCCTGAATGGTTCCATGTTTAATGTCATGAAGGACACCACTGGCCTCAACAACACGAGTCCATCGTCCAAAGATGCAGGAAGTTACAAAGTGGTGGCTGAAAATGAAGCCGGAACAGCAGAACTCTCCTTTGATGTCAATGTCTTGGGTCAGTTTTAACGCTATTTCCCAAGCAAGATTTCATCTGATTCGTAATTATTTATTATTTATTATTATTATTAATTAATATTTATTTTATTAATTAATATTAATATTAGTAGTAGTAATGATTTGTTTTATTCATCTTCTGAATTATGTTCTGTAAGTTTAATGCATCATTCAATTAGACAAACCATCAGCACCTCGATCGCTGCGCGTTGCCAAGGCAACTGCGGATTCTGCCAACATCCAGTGGGAGAAGCCAGAGTCCGATGGAGGATCTGAGATCACGGCCTACATTGTCGAGAAGAGGGAAGTGACAAAAAGCAACTGGATCACCGTGGGAACAGTTACCAAGGACACCATGGAAACCGTGGCTTCGAAACTCTTCGAGGGAAACCAGTACCTGTTCAGGGTGGCCGCAGAAAACAAGGTGGGCCTGGGACCATTTGCAGAGATCACAGAACCCTATACGGCAGGAAAAGGATTTAGTAAGTTCCCTCTTCTTCTTCTTCTTAAGTTCTTCTTGTTTTATCAACAACAACAACTCGAGAATGGATGATGAAAGACATACATTTGCTATTTCTGTTCCAACAGCCGTTCCTGGCAAACCGATTGATTTGTCGGTCGATGGCATCTCGAAGAAGACCTGCCAACTCAAGTGGAGTCCCCCACAGTCCGATGGGGGTTCCCCTGTCATTGGCTACCACGTTGAAATCCAACAGCAGGGTAGCTACGGTGGAAAGTGGGCTCGCCTTACCAAAGTTCCTTGCAAGGACACCAATTACCAGGTGACTGACCTCACAGACAAGGCCTCCTACTTGTTCAGAGTGGCAGCCGTGAATGAAGCGGGCATCGGTGACTCGTCCGAAATCCTTGGTCCCGTCACCCCCAAGGATCCTTTCGACAAGCCTGGCCAGCCTGGTCGTCCAGGCGTTTCAGAAATGACCCCAAATACCGCCATGGTAAATTGGACTGTACCAAAAGATGACGGGAACTGTCCCGACTTGACCTACGCCCTCGAGATGAAATCCCTGGGAAGCACGGTCGGTTGGGTCCCCGTAAATCCCGGCCAACCGATAACTACCACGAGTTACTTAGTCACGGGACTCAAGCCAGGGAACGAATATTCGTTCAGGGTCAGGGCTGAAAACAAGGTCGGCCCGGGTCCATTCTCTGAGCCCTCTGCTCCCGTAAAATATGGTCAGTTGAACACAACAGCATACTTTCAGCATCTCCACAACTTGAAACAATGATAATGATGATGATTTTTCCAGAACCATCGACGACTTTTGAGAAACAATTGGAAGACCAGAAGGTCACTGTAATCCCATCCGTGGCCACGTTCGAGTGCCAATTGGCCGAAGACAATGCCAAAGTCGAGTGGCTCAAGAACGACCGGCCAATCAGAAAAGGGGACAAGTATGACATCATAGCATCTGGAAAGGTGCACAAGTTGATTGTAAAAGACGTTGATGGCAAGGACGAAGGCGACTACTCTGTTGTTTTCAAGAACAAAACCTCAAACGCCAAACTTATTGTTGAAGGTTGGAAATTTAATTTAATAATTTCAAAAATGTTTAATATTGGTGAGATAAGGGTCTAATAATTATTATTTTTATTATTAATATTAATAATCACTTTTCTTTCAGCCCCGCCTGTGATTGGCAACTATGATTCCGCCTACAAAACAGGAATAACTTTAGTTGCTGGCAAATCTATGAGCATCGACATTCCCTTCACAGCTCATCCTCAGCCCAAAGTCACGTGGCAGTTCAACAATCAACTCCTCCCCGACCCTGTTCGGATCAAACCCGAGACCACCCACAATCTCACTACTCTGAACTTGAACAAAGTGAAGGTCACGGATGCGGGTCAGTACACTCTGACGTTGGAGAATCCATTTGGCAAGGCAACATTTGCCGTTAAAGTCAAAGTTCAAGGTCAGTTGCAAATTTTTTTTAATATTTCAAATTATTTATTTTTTTAATCACATTTTTGTTATTAACGTCAGACAAACCAGGACCAGTCAGGAACCTGAGTCTGAAATCGGTGACCTCGAATACCGTCACCTTGAAGTGGGAGGAGCCAGAAAAAGATGGAGGCAGTGACATCACGGGGTATGTCGTCGAGAAGAAGGAAGCCCAGAGAAAGATGTGGCAGTCTGTGACCACAACCGAGAACTTGGAGTTCGAAGTGACGGGTCTATTCGAAGGAAATCAGTACAATTTCAGAGTGGCTGCTGAAAATTCCATCGGAATTGGAGATTACACAGAACTCCAACAAACCGTTCAACCGAAATGTCAATTCAGTGAGCAAATTCTGATCTTGACTTTAGTTTAACTGCAGAACTTTAAAAGTCATTCCTAGAGCTTGCAATGCTTGAAACTTTTGTTGAAACTTTTTCAGCCGTTCCGAGCGTTCCGGGCATGCCCGAGGTGTACGACGTTTGCGCGACCTCGTGCAAGTTGTCATGGAAACCTCCGGACTCGGACGGGGGCAGCCCAATCACCGGGTACGTCATCGAGCGCAGAACCGGAAGCAGGTGGATACCGCTTAAACTGAAAGCAGATAAACCTGAGTACGAAGTCAACGATCTCATGGAAGATCAGAGGTATGAATTCAGGATCATCGCTGAAAATAAGGCAGGGCAGAGTCAACCAGGGGAGCCAAGCAAACCTGTGGCAGCCAAGAATCCTTGGAGTTAGTTTTCATAATTTGTGATGATTATGATGATAATAATGGTGATAGCGATGTCCGCATTTTGAACTCGCATTCTTGTTAAAGCACTGCCTGGACCTCCTGGCACCCCGGTGACCAGCAACGTCAAGGACACTTCGATGAAGGTCACGTGGACTCCACCTGAGGACACCGGAGGATGTTTAATAGATGGCTACGTCGTCGAAATGAGATCCGAGGGAAGCAGTCTTTGGTCTCCTGCCACGATGGAGGATCTCGTGAGAGATAACGAGTTGCTGGCGAGAGGACTGAGGCCCGAGAAGGTGTATGAGTTCAGAGTGGCCGCCAAGAACAAGGCCGGTGTCGGAAAGTTCTCTCAGAGTTCAAAACCCGAAAAGGCTTCCATTCAGACAGGTGTGTTGGTTTTGTTAGCAGCGATAATGATGATGGCACTTTTTTTGATGGTAGCAGCAATGATGATGATGATCAGGATGCCGATGATGTGATGAATTCCGTGAATTAAATTAAGTTAATGAAACTATTAAATGTTTAAATAACAGATAATTAAATTTAATTTAAATGCAAACAAACAGGTGGTTCACCTCCAAAAATATTGACCCCCTTTGAAGACGTGACGGTCGTCTCTTCGACCGACGCCATCTTTGAATGCAAGGTCGACCTCGGGCGACCCGACGCCGAGGTTACCGTTTTCAAGGAAAACAAGCAACTCTACAAGAGTTCACAGGTCAAAGTTGAAGTCATCAGTTCAAATAAGGTCAGACTGGTGATTGCGGATGTGCAGCCAAAAGATTCCGGAAAGTACAAGTGCATCCTGGAGAACAAGAGTGGAACTGACAAGACTGATGCAAACTTGACTGTCAACTGTGAGATTTGTTTATATTATTAATAGTATTGTAATTATACAAATAAGATTTATTAATTACTATTATCATCATCATTATTATTGTTGTTATTAGTAATTCATGTTCATTATGTTCACCCTTAATAATTGAATTGTTTTTCCTTAAAATTAAATCAATTATTTTTTTAAATGTTTTATTCCAGCAAAACCCAAGATAACCGTGGAGCCGAGATACAAAGGACTGCAAAAACTTAAGGCCGGGTCGACCTTGACATTGCCTGCCGAGGTGACCGGAAGTCCAACACCAAAGGTCACCTGGTACAGGGAAGGGGTTGCAATGGAGAAGGGACCAGGCGTCATATTTGATCAAACCGAAACCTTGACGACATTGAAGATAAATGACGTCACAGGTAAACTGTCTGGTGTTTACAAGCTTGTCGCCGAAAATGAGGTCGGGTCAGATGCTACCATCTTTGAAGTCAAAGTTCTAGGTCAGTTGATTTATTTATTTATTTATTACTAACCAATTGAGACTCATTGATTGGCTATCGATTCAAAGACAAACCATCGAAAGTAAGAAATCTTGGAGTGAGCGACAAAGGAAAAGATCACGTGGTTTTGACGTGGAAGGCTCCAGAAGATGACGGCGGAGGATCTCTGCTCGGATATGTGGTGGAAAAGAGAGAGGCAGGCATGAGGGGCTGGACCAAGGTGGGGGAGACTGGCCCTGACTCCCTGAGGTACAGAGTAGGTCGTTTGGAGGATGGAACTGCTTATGAATTCAGAGTGGCTGCTGAGAACAACATCGGTGTTGGACCTTTTGAAGAACTTGATGATCAAGTCAAGACGGGACTTGGATTTGGTTAGAATCACATCAACACTTTGACATTCATTGCCAAAATTCATTATCATAATCATCATCATCAAATCAATGCAACAGATGTTCCATCCGAACCGCTTGGACTGTCGGTCGAATCGGTAGATAAAAACTCAGTCGAGTTGTCTTGGCAACCGCCAAAGTCCGATGGCGGCAGTCCAGTGATTGGCTACCTGGTGGAGAAGCGCCAGGGCTACAGCAGCAAGTGGAGTCCGGTTAATAGGAACCCGGTCCCCTCGCCTCACCACATCTGCAGGGACCTCGTGCAGGACGAGGACTATGAATTCAGGGTGGTGGCCGTCAACGAGGCCGGAAACAGTCCCCCGTCGAAGACCACCGGAATCGTGAAGACCAAGGACGCGTACTCCGTGCCTGGAAAACCTGAAGACTTCCGGGCAAACATTGGAGACGGAAAAGTCGTTTTGTCCTGGACAAAACCGAGGGAAACCGGGAATGCTCCGATCACCAACTACAGAGTTGAAATGAAATCTGACCGAGATTATTCTTGGAAGCCAATAACTCCCTCAAAGCCCTTCCTCTCGACGGAGATGAACCTCGACAACCTCGAACCAAACTCGACCTACGACTTCAGAGTGGCGGCCGAGAACAAGATCGGTCCGAGCGACTTTGCCACGACCAAGCCTCTGAAATATGGTTTGAATTTTATGAATATTTATTAAAAAATTAAATATATTTATAAACTATTAATAAACCATAGTTAATATTGTTGTTAATTATCATTAACAGAAGACAAAGTCAAATTCGACAAGGGTCTCAGCGACGTCACCATAACGAAGCTTCCTGCCTCCGCGACATTCGAATGCAGCGTCTCAAAGCCGGGATTGCCTGTCACTTGGTACAAGGACGACCGACCCATAAGAAGAGGCGTTCCAAAGTATGCCATGGAGTCTGACCTGTCGAAACACAGGCTGACGATTCGTGACGTTGAAGGACCGGACGAGGGAACGTACTCGGCCGACCTCAAGGGAGACAGGATTTCAGCCAAACTTTCTCTCAAAGGTCATTTTAAATCAATGAATTAATCAATTTTGATTAATATTAGAATATTTAAGTGTTCGAAATATTTAATTTGATGCTCTAATATAATATAATATAATATAATATAATATAATATAATATAATATAATATAATATAATATAATATAATATAATATAATATAATATAATATAATATAATATAATATAATATAATATAATATAATATAATATAATATAATATAATATAATATAATATAATATAATATAATATAATATAATATAATATAATAAATGTCTTTTTATAGTTGCCCCTGAATTCCAAATCGATCGAATCAAGAAATTGGTGACCCTAAAAGAGGGTGAAACGGTTTCCATAGAGATCCCCTTCTCTTGCTGGCCAGCCCCTAAGGTAACCTGGTGCCTTAACAGAAGCCCTCTGTACCCCGGAGGTCGCGTGACCTACAACATCGACAGGAACTCGACGACCTTGAAAATCAACAGAGCGGAATTGAAAGACGCAGGAACTTACAGCGTCACGGTCGAGAACGAGCATGGAAGGGCAACTGTTGATGTCGTGGTTCAAGTTTATGGTTGGTCATAAATTAAGCATAATTAATTATTTATTTTATTAATTAATCACTTTAGAATTGTTGATAATTAAATCATTTTTCTCTTTGTTTTACAATTTAACTCGTCCTTCGATGTCATCCCTTGTTGATTTATGTATTCACAACCAAGTGTTGCCCTTCGAAGGTCCTCCAAGTGCACCACAGAACCTAGAGGTCACGGAGGTCACAGACAACAGCGTCTCCCTCAGGTGGCGACCCCCTCTCAAGGACGGCGGGAAGCCGATCACCAGATACGTTGTGGAGAGGAGGGACAGACTTAAATCCGTTTACTTGCCTGTGGCCACCACGGACAGGTGTGACTTCAGGGTCATAAGACTCATCAGTGGCAATGACTACGTCCTCAAGGTGTCTGCAGAAAATGAGATCGGTCAGGGGGAACCTGCCGAACTACCAATCACGGTCAAGAGTCCATTCTGTGAGTTGGCTATTGGCTAATTTTTTGATATTCATTTATCAAATTAATAGCTAAACAATAATAATTAAATTAACTTCAGCTTGCCCTGGAGCTCCCTACCGACCGACAGTATCGGAAGTGACACCGAATTCGATGACGGTCGCTTGGAAAGCCCCGGACGACGACGGAGGAAGTCCAATCACCGGTTACTACATCGAGAGACGCAGCGACACTTCACGTCAATGGGTCTACGTCAACAAAGAACCCGTGCCTGGAACCTCCATCAATGTTAAGGATTTGTTTGAGGGCACCTCTTACGAGTTTAGGGTGACGGCCGTCAACAAGGTCGGATCGAGCAAACCCAGCGAACCCTCGAAACCGGTCACTGCTGAAAGTCCTTGGAGTGAGTTTTTTTTGCATACTTTGTAAAATCTTAATTAGCTGTAAATCATGTTAAACATTTTTATATATAAGATGTACTTATGTATAGTGTTGGATCCCTAGATCCAATAAATCGAAGAATAATTAAAATTATATTGCCGATTAATTAATTTAATAATTAATTAAATTTAGTGGCAATATAATTTGAGAATTAATTGGTGCTATTCAGACTCTTTGGTTATGTACCTTGACAAATGGATTTATCTCAGAAAGTAGAGCGAGAATTAGAGAACAGCAGATTTCAAGACTTAGACATTTGAAGCATCGTGCATCTTCCAAGCCATCTGACAACTTTCAATAAACCTGACCTTCTATAATTAGTTTGAGGACCCCGGGTTATTACAATATACATACGTTGTACATATGTTTGTGTAATTTCATTCATTAATTAGATCAATTATTTTAGCAAATGATTTCATTCTGTTCCCTGTTTTTTTTCTTTGCCAGAAAAACCAGGCAAACCAGGAGCACCTCGAGCGACACGATTGGACGACACCAGTTTTGATGTCACCTGGAAACCACCAATGGATGACGGGGGTTCAAAGATCACGTCATACCTTCTCGAAAGTTCAGAAGAAGGATCGGGTTATAAATGGAGACCAGTCGACAACGGGGACGAGGGCTATGTTCCCGACACCAAATACACCGTAAGAAAACTCAAGCCTAAAGCCAATTTTAGGTTCAGAGTGGCAGCCAAAAATAGATCCGGTCTCGGACCTTATTCAGAATCTGATACGCTGATTTCTCGACCAATCGGTGAGTTGGAGAGAACGAAATGATTGAAATCTGTACTGATTTATTGGAATTATTTTTAGCTGGCGAAGCACCTCGAATGACACGCCCCCTGCGTGACGTCACAGTCATTTCGCCGGAAGTTGCAACGTTTGAACTGGGTGTCACTCCAGGAACCAAAGATGCTGAAATAAAATGGCAAGGATTGGCATTTTAAATTTAAAAAATCGTGATTAATTGATTTTAATTTTAAATGGATTTCTTATGCACTTAACTTACTTTTATTTTGTTACAATAAATAGGTACAAGGACTCCAGAGAAATAAGACCAAGTGGTAAGTATGACATGTTCTACTGGGACAACAAGGCATCATTGGTTGTGAAAGACACGCAGCCCAACGACAGCGGTAGGTACAGATGCGAGGTCTCAAACTATTACGGTGTCGTGGATTCAACAGCAAATCTCAACGTATACAGTAAGTTTTAGGATGTCATTGTACTTATTCTATCATCTGTTGCTAATCAATTCACTAAAATCAGAAATCCCGGAACTCGAATACGACTCAAGACTGAAACAGCCCATCTCCCTGAGAGCTGGCAAGAATCTCGACCTCGATTTGACCTTTTCCGGGGTTCCGGTGCCTTCGGTCGATTGGTCTTTCAACTCCGCACCTTTCCCTCCTTTGACCTACCCTCTCGACAGGTACCGCCTGACCTCTGGGCCTTCTCACTCTTCTCTCAGAGTTCACGACCTCTTGCCTTCTGATTCTGGCATCTACAAGGTCAAAGTATCCAATAAAGCAGGAAGTCAGAGTGCTTCTTTTGATGTCACAGTAAAAGGTTTGTCTTTGATTGCATGAATGACTTCATTTTCTTCCGATCACTTCCTACTTTAATAATACTCAACGAGCGACGTCTTTTCACCCAAAATCTCCTGCAGACAAACCATCAGCACCAAGGAATCTTAGAGTGACGGACGCCTCGGTTGACAGCGTCGACCTGACTTGGGACAGGTCCCTGAGCGACGGAGGAAGCCCCATAACCGGCTACGTCATTGAAAAGCGTGACGCATCCAAGAACAATTGGATCGCCTGCTCTCGAACCGCACCCGAGGTCACCAGGGTTAGGGTGGGAAAACTCTTTGAGGGCTGCAATTACCTGTTCAGGGTGGCTGCAGAAAACGAGGTGGGACTCAGTGATTACGATCAAGTCGACAGGCCTGTCACTGCGAAGCTACCATTCGGTGAGTTTTATTCTTATTGATAGAAGTTCAATTTTAATAACAGTCTTAATAATACGAAATATTTATTAAATAATTTCCATTTATAATTTCTAAACTCAACTTCAATGAATGTTTACCTCCCCGTTCCAGATGAACCAGAAGCACCCGAAAACTTGACTGCAAGCAACATAAACAGAGACTCCTTGACCTTATCTTGGTCTCCGCCAATCAACGACGGGGGTTCCCCGATTGAGTATTACATCATCGAGAGTAGGACCCCTTACAACCCCAGATGGGGCAAACTCAACCTGCCCCCGATCAGGGGCACGGCTTGTGACCTTGCCGACTTCATGGAGGGCGAAGAAAGGGAATTCAGGGTCATCGCCGTCAACGAAGCGGGGCCCGGAAAACCTAGCCAGCCAGTCGGACCAATTAAATTCAAGACTCCTTTTGGTATTAGAATTGTATTTATAAACAATTACTTTATAAACTGTTTTAGATAAAAATATTTGTTTATAATATTAATAATAGCAACCATATTTTCAACGTCCAGAACGTCCTGGAGCTCCAGGCCTTCCAGAAATCGTGGCTCTGCTGAAAGATCGTGTCACATTGAAGTGGATGCGTCCCTTGGAGGACGGAGGGAGTCCCATAACTGGGTACAGGATTGAAATGAGACCCGTGGGTACCTTCTGCTGGCAAGCTGCCAATCCTTCTCGTCCAATCAAAGACACCTCGTTCACTATATTGGACCTTCTGCCAGAAACTGATTATGAGTTCAGAATTACGGCTGAAAACAAGGCAGGGACTGGACCGCCTTCTGGTACCGCAAGAACTAGGAAATATGGTAAAAAAGACCAATTAACCAATTAAAATGATAAATAATAATATAAATACTTTATAACTTGAATTAACATCCCATTTAATCGTTATAACTAATTAAATGCAATCAACGAATCAACCGACAGATGAAACAATTCTCTTCACAAAACCACTGAAAAGTCTCAAAGCTTCTAAGATTGGCGCGCCTGTGACCTTTGAGTGCGAGGTCTCGAAGCCCGACCTGACGGCTCATTGGCTGAAGGATGGCTTCGACCTCAAACCAGGCCCCAAGTACGACATAGGGGTGAGGGGTGCTAACTACAGACTTACGGTCAGAGATGTTGACAGCAGAGACATCGGGGATTATGCCATTGTCGTCAAAGGTGAGAGACTTCAGCGTATTGTTGTTAATGGATACAATATGGCATCCATTCGAATCCTGGCTTGAGATGCTCTGACCTAATTCCATATTAAATGATTGTATGCTTTTGAAAGTTCAAAAAATTCGTTCCAATCCGAACTCTACATATTTGTTATTAGGTCATCGTTCCGAAGCCCGATTGGATGTCGAGGCGAGACCCGAGATCCGCACCGGCGACAGGTTCATGCAGCCGATTATTCTCAAAGCTGGAAGTTCTGCAACCGTCGAGGTTCCATTCCAAGGAAGTCCTCAACCAAAGATCATTTGGTGGTTCGATGGTCAACCACTCAGGGACTCGAGGCGGGTGCGTGTAGAGAACGACCACGACCTCACCAACCTGGTGCTGACCAGGGTCGATCGCAACGACACGGGAAACTACAAACTCAAGTTGGACAATGAATTCGGATCGTCTCAACTCACAGTAAAAGTCATTGTCATAGGTAAGATTCAGGCCTTGGAATGAAACCTGTAGTGGATAATTTGCATAACGTACTCATTTGCATAATGCCCCATTGGTTCTTTCCTTCAGACAAACCTGAGCCTCCGAGAAATCTGACCGCTCAGTCCGTCGACGAAGAAACCTTGACTTTGAACTGGATGCCCCCTCGCGACGACGGTGGAAGTCATGTGACGCATTACGTCATCGAGAAGAGGGAGGCCCTGAGGACCACCTGGTCACCAGTTGGGACCACCAAGGATACCACAATGACAATCAGAAGATTGAATGAAGGAGTGCCCTACTTGTTCAGGGTCATGGCTGTCAACGAGGTCGGTCCTAGCTTCCCTGAAGAACTAGAAAGAAGCATCAGTGCCAAAAGTCCACATCGTGAGTTTATTTATTAATTATATTAAATCGAATATTTATTAATTATATTAAATTGAATCGATTTAAACAGAAATACTTCAGGAACTTAACTTTTTACCAGGCGCTCCAT
Organism: Hirudinaria manillensis; assembly: GCA_034509925.1. Lineage (NCBI taxonomy): Eukaryota > Metazoa > Annelida > Clitellata > Hirudinida > Hirudinidae > Hirudinaria > Hirudinaria manillensis. The sequence continues at coordinate 4,799,636 of CM067535.1, read as the reverse complement.
CAGCAACTGAAGCACCTGAAGTGACTTCATTGCACAAGGACTCACTCGTTCTCACCTGGAATCCCCCTCTAAATGACGGTGGCAGTCCAATCACAGGCTACCATGTGGAGCAGAGGAGTCTGACCAGACACGGCTGGGTACGTCTGACCTCTTTCCCGGTCAGCAGCACCTCCTTCAAGGTCAACAACCTGATACCAGGAGAGTCGTACCAGTTCAGAATCACGGCCGAGAACAGAATAGGACAGGGTGATTGGAGTTTGTTTCTTATTAAGCATTTACATTTCTTAGAGTTAGGGGGAATTTTTCCTTAGGACATGTCTTTTCATTCCTATTATTATTATTGCTATTATTATTATTATTATTATTATTATTATTATTATTGTTGTTATTATTATTATTATATAACATACGTTTTCCGATAGCCGAACCAAGCCCTGCCTCCAAGCCCGTGGTCACCCGCGACCCGTGGGACAAGCCCTCGAAGCCCGAGGCTCTTCAAGTCGGTGACATAACGAAGAGGTCGTGCAACCTGACATGGACTCCACCGACAAGCGACGGCGGAGATGACATCAGGAGTTACATCATCGAGTACAGGAAGAGCGGATTGGGCAGCAAGTGGACCAGGGCGAACGACAACCTGCACGTCCTTGAACCGTCCTTCAAGGTCACGGGCCTCCATGATGACTTCGACTACGAGTTCAGAGTGGCAGCCGAAAACAGGGCCGGCCTAGGACCCTACAGTGACATCACTGTGCCAATTCGACCCAGAATCGCCATTGGAGGTGAGCCCTTGCACTTCATGAACAATTACTGACCGCGACACATCATCAGCACAACCACTTTTACATAATTGAATGTTTGTAAGACCTTTTAATGAGGCATAAATTATGATTATTCATGAATTTATTATAATTTCCAGTGCAAACACGAGAGCCTGCATTCATTTCTCCTCTGATCAATGTCAGTGCCAATGCAGGAGAGAAAGTGAAACTTGAATGCGATGTACTCCTGGGAAAACCAAGGGCAGATGTTAAATGGTAGGTGATGCTGATGGGGACTATTGAAATCAGATCAACAGATTCATTGGTGCACTGCTACATGAATAAACATCGAATGATGATTCATACTTTCCAGGTACAAAGATGGAAGAGAACTGAGACTGAGCAACAAGTTCTACCCCAGTCACGACGAGCAATCAGCTTCTCTGACCATAAACGACCTCGACCTATCAGATGCCGGCATCTACACCTGCGAAGCTTTCAACCAACATGGTCATGTCAAGACAACTGCCATATTGACCGTCAATGGTGAGCAGTTGATATGAAAAAATATTTTTAATTTATAGTTTAAGTTAAACAATTTAAAAAACACTGAAATTCTCTCACAAACAGTTCCCCCATTAATGGACACCACATCAACAGCCTGGCAATCCCCCATTGAAGTCAAACAGGGTTCAACACTTTTGTTGACCTCCAACTACTCGGCCTACCCTCAGCCGAAGGTCACTTGGAGAAGGAATGGCCTGCCCCTGACCCCAATCCCTGGTCACGTGATGGTCGACACCCGAGACGGGTTCTCGACCTTGACAGTGGCCGGCATCGGTTGCCACGAGGGGGGTCAGTACGAGGTGGAACTGGAAAACTTGGCCGGAGTTGCTAGGATGAACGTCGATGTCGTTGTCAAGTGTGAGTTCACGTTTAGTATTTTATATTAAACAAACAAAATAATAATAAACTGATATTATTATAATCGTTATTATAATTATGACTGCAACTAATATTATTATTGTTATTTATGCGAGGGGATTAATCGATAACAATTTCTAAACCCCAAATTAGCTGCTCCTTCCAATCCGACAAACCTAAGAATCCTTTCCATGCAAGTGGATACCATAACCCTGGCATGGGATAGGCCAGAGGAGGACGGAGGATACCCCATCTTGGGCTACGTCATCGATCGCAGTGACGTCACGAAGGGTGGATGGGCTACCGCTGGCAGGGTGGACGACTCGACCTACAGCTACAGGGTGTCGCGTCTGTTGCCAGGCAACCGTTACAACTTCAGGGTGTCGGCAGAAAACGCCGTCGGCCTGGGTTCTGCCTTGGAGACCATCGAAGCCATTGAGATGAGGAGTCAACAAGGTTGCATGATGCACGATGATGATGATGATGGTGGTGGTTGTGGTGGTGGTGATGATGATGACTTTATGTTTAAAAAAAGAGCGAATCATCATAACGTCATTTATAATATTATCATGAATTGCTATAATTAGCACACAACGATTGCGCATAAAAGCTGTTGTATATCATGAATATTTATGAATAAATTATTTAACTCCTCCTCTCCCTCATCTGCAGAACCACCTGAATGTCCAAGAAGTTTGGATTTGATTGACACGTCAAAAACGTCCATCACCTTCCAATGGCAACCCCCCAGAGGCGATGCTCCAGTGGAAGGTGGCATGAATATTCATTGACATTTGGTCTTAAAACCAGTTCAACGTTATTAATATATAATTAATCTATGCAAAAATTAACTTTTTATTTTTTAAATGATTTGAAAGACATTTTAATTCTAAAAATTCTCCTAATTCATTAAAATATAAATTACGTTTATCTTCCCTTCGAAGGATACTACGTCGAAAGGAGACCTATGTACAGCGGTGGACAATTTACTCGTCTGAATGCTTTCCCGCTCCTCGACACATTTTACACGGACAGGTCGGTGCACGGAGGGGATTACGAGTACCGGGTGGTCGCCATCAACGACGGTGGCGAAGGACAGCCCTCCCTACCCTTGGGACCCGTCTCAGCCAAAGACCAATACGGTGAGCTGCTACCAATTATATAAATTTATGCACCTATTGGAAAATAAACCTTATGAACATAATTATCTAATGAACCCAATCGATCGCTTTAAATCGTCAGGCAAGCCCTGGTCACCCTCTGCTCCTGTGGTGTCCCTCATTGACAGAAACAGTCTCGACCTCAGTTGGACTCCTCCTCGCAATACAGGTGGAACTCCAATCACCAACTACCTCATCGAGTACAGAACTGGTTCCCAGTACGGATGGACGCCCTACAACCTGAACCGTGTCATCACCCAACCGCATCAAGTCGTCAACGACCTTCTCGAGGGCACCAGCTACGAGTTCAGGGTCGTTGCAGAGAACAAGATGGGCAGAAGTGAACCTTCTCATTCCTCACAGCCAGTCGTCATCAGGGAATTATACGGTAAGTGAAATAACAATAGTAAAATTAATTTATGTTAATGATTATGATTATTATTATTATTATTATTATTATCATTATTATTAATTATTATTATTATTACTATATGTAGGACTGAAGATGCCAACGATTCATGACCATATAAAGGACAGTACCTGCAAACTTGGATCTGATGCCACCTTCCAATGCAGACTCCTATCTGACTATCAGATGGATGTCGTCTGGTATGTTATTTCATTATTAATTCATAATTAATTATTCATGACGTGCTTGGTTTATTGTATTTGTTTCCAAGGATTAGCCAGGCCAAAGCTACTTGTTAGATGTCAGTGGTACTTTAAAAGGGGCAATTAGCTAATTAATATTAATCAGCTTGCACTCTTTCAAATTCCAGGCTCAAGGATGGTGAGCGACTGCCTGCCACTAACAAGTACAGCATGAGAATTAAGGATGGCGTTGCCTACTTAATTATTCATGAGCTCATCGAGAGGGACAAGGGCGTGTACACCTGCGAAGCTTCCAACCAGTATGGAAGGGTTGCAACTTCGGCTGAACTCTATATAGCAGGTTTGTCTCTGACTTATTAATAATCATTTTGTAATTAATTTTGAAAAATTAAGCTTTATTGATATCGATAATAAGCCCAATTCCATATTAAAATTGATGATTATTCTCAGAGCCACCTCGACTGACCTTTGACCCACAATTGCGTCATCAACTATGGCACGTGGGTGGTTCGTCGAAGATCCAGGTGGGCTACGACGGAGACCCGACTCCGACCCTCTCCTGGTACAAGAATGGCGTTTCCATGGTAACGCGCGGCAACTTCCTGATCGACACGGACGACTTCACAACGACCCTGAAATTCAGAAACATCACCATGGACGACCAGGGTGACTACGAGGTCGTGGCCAAGAACGATTGGGGGGTGACCAGGGAAAGGTTTACAGTCAAGGTGGTCGGTGAGTATGCGTATTTCATAGTTCATGTTGGTCACGACAAATTCTCACCTGCTTCTATTCTACATTGGCCAGTCAATGATTACCTGTTCCTCCCCTCAGATGTACCTGGATCTCCTACTGATGTAAGAGCCTCAGAAATCGGATCCGACTTTGTCAAGATCGATTGGAGGAGGCCAAAACAAGATGGAGGATGTCCAGTGGACAACTACCTCGTGGAAAAACTGGAAAGCGGAAGCAATTATTGGATGAACGTCGGAGTAGTTCCTGCAACTCAGACGACCGTCAAGTGCCAGGGTTTGAGACCACACACCGAGTACATTTTCAGAATCTTTGCAGAAAACGAAATGGGAGTAGGTGAGCCAGGGTTCACCGTTATTCCAATCAGGACCAAATCCAGGCCAGGTACGTTGATATTTTGCTTATTTATAATTATTTAAATGTTGAAGTAGTTTATGGAATTAATTTGTCATTCAATTTTCAAGGTCAAGAAGTAGAAGGTCAGCTTCCGGGCGTCCGTGGCTTCCGTCACGTGGACATCCAACTCGGTGAGGTCATCCTGGAATGGGAACCACCAATGCTGGAGAGCAAGTACCAGGTGAGGAATTACATCCTTGAGAGATTCGAGGACCCTCCTGATTGCAGGTGGATCAAAGTGGCCATGTTACCTGCCTCCATAAACAGGTAGGTTGATAGGCATGTTTAGGTGATAGTTTAGTTCTTTTAATTAACCACTTTAATCAATTACAAAATAAGATACAAGGTCACTGGGGTAAGGGAAGACCTGGGTATAAAGTTCAGACTCTACGGAGAGACCACAGAAGGCCTGTTCCTCAATTACGTCATTTATGATGTACCACCACAAAGGCCATCAGAAGAGAAGAGTAAGTTCTTTTACAAAAGAAATTTATCTCGTTTAATCATTTCCTATTATTAGAGAGGTGTGCATTACAGCTGCATTAATGCTGCATCATTCTGCAAATGATGCTTTAATTTGAGAAACCACCTAACTCCATTTTAGAACCCAAAAGACCCACCAGCCTATCGAGGGGCATACCCACAAGACCACTCGGACCTCTGGTGATAACAAAGGTCAGCTCGACCTCGATCGAATTGGAATGGAGACCCCCGGCGCAGGGACAGCCTGTGACCGGCTATGTCATCGAGATGTGCGAGAGCGGGGGCGATTGGCGCAAGGTCGGTTATGCCTCGGGCCACGACAACGATTTCACGGTCGCAGGACTCGACGAGGGAGGAGAATACTTCTTCAGGATCTCGGCGGAAAATCACTTCGGCGTCGGGCCGCCCCTTCAGTCCGACTGCATCACGGCATCTCAGCCCGTTGCCCCGAGGAGGGACAGACAGCTGAGGTACGGGCAGCTGAGAAAGGAGGCCGTGACTCTGGAATGGGGTTCGGAGGATGACGAAGACGAAAGCCCCACTTCACCGATTACTGGGTATCTCATTGAGAAGATGGACTTCTCAGGTCAAGAGAAATGGATGCCCGTTCATAAGGTTTGAACCTAATTATGACCTAATTATTTAGTCATAATGAGCAACAATTTTATGGTTATTTATTTCAATACATCTTTCCAGGTGCCTGTAAAAGCAAAATCCTACGAAGTGCCAGGACTCCTGCCTGGACACAAGTATGCATTTAGGGTTCGCCCGCTAGGGGAAGAGGATCTCTCGCCAGAGGTCGTCAGTTCATTTGAATACACGGGCACCCCCCTACTCATGGACGACCATTCGATGCCACCGAGACCCCCTCAGGGGCCCCTCTTGATCTCAAAAATAGGATCGAACTCGGCCATGGTCAGGTGGCTTCCCCCTGCTGCCCTGGATATCGGGGGATCGCCTCTCATTGCTTACGTCATCGAAATCAAAGAAGTGGATAGGGATAGGTGGCGTAGGGAAGCCGTGGTCAGCGGCGTGACTACCAGTCACATCCTCCGCAACCTTTCGCCTGGCTGCAGTTACCAGGTCAGAGTCATTGCTAAAAATAGAGACGGTGACAGCGCCCCGTTGGTTAGCAGCGAGGTCCTAAGCGTGGTCGGGGGCGGAGCTTTCCATGTTCCGACGGCTCCTACCAATCTGAAAATTTCACGAGTCACTGGGGATTCTGTTGCACTGAGGTGGCAGGCGCCTGTAGATGACGGCGGACTCGAGATTACGCAATACGTGGTCCTCAAGAAGAAGAAACCCACTGACATTTGGGAGGAGGCCAAGGTGCTCGACGGCTTCTCGACGAGTTGCGTCGTCGACGGACTGAGGGAAGGCGGCAACTACTACTTTGCCGTTTTTGCCGTCAACGACTGCGGCAGAAGCGACCAACTGGAGACGACTCTTCCGACTCAATTGCTACAGAGGCGCTCCCTGAGCAGGAGGCCTTCTCTCACCAAACTCACCATCTCTCCTCTGGGACCGTTGACGGTGACCGCTTTCAGCCACGACTCCGTCAGTCTCAGCTGGTTGCCTTACACCAGCGAAAACGTCGGATCGGTTACGACCTACAGGATCGAAATGAGAGAGGCAGGAAGGGTGAACTGGGACTACGCAGGCACCGTCGATTCAACTGAAACGTCGTACGTCGTCAGGGGATTGAAAGAAGGCACCGACTACCAATTCAGGGTACTCGCCGAGAATGCCTCGGGCTCGACTTCGCCCCCTCTGCTCCTTGACAAGCCATTCATGCCAAGACACGCTTTTGGTGAGTTGGTTGTAAGGTTGTTATTGTTGTTAGCGATTATGTCACAGTATTTCTTACAAATAAATGGTAGTTTAATTAAGCAATCGTGAAGTTTTAATTAAACTCGAAATTATCTCCAGGCAAACCGGGAATTCCGAGAGGTCCTTTGGGAGTCACGGAGGTCGGCAAAGATTGTCTGACTTTGACGTGGCTGCCGCCAATCAACGACGGGGGTGCAGCACTCAGCGCTTACGTCATCGAGAAGTGCGGACCGTCACCGTCGTCCCATTGGTTGAGAGTCGGTCGAGTGAAGCCGATGACGACCACCTACACCGTCACAAATCTCATCCAAGGAACAGGGTACCAGTTCAGGGTGTCGGCCGAGAATTCGTTGGGCGTCGGTCCTGCCCTGGTCTCTGATAGGCCGGTCGTGACAAAGGATATTTCCTTCAGACGTTAGTATGCTCTGTGTGTCATGTTGATGAATAATAACAGAAATTATGAACTTCAGCCACTACTTTAGTAAAAGTACTAGCAGTAATTTGGTTATTAAAAATAATAACCAATTTTTATTTAGGTGGTAGCACCTACAGAAGTGAAAGTGAAACTAGGAAACCGCCCAGAAAACCCAGCAGAACATCCATTTTAATCAATGGTTAGTTAATATTAAATTTTCTGTCACTTCTGTTGTTGCAGCCAGTGACATCATTATCACTTCCTTCATTACTCAGTATATTGGTATACAATATACTGTGATATAAAATAATATAATACAATATAATTTTATATAAATATAAATAAAAAATTAATAAAATTTAATTCAATATCAGAAGTTCCCGCTCCTCCAAGGGGACCCCTGATAGTGAGCAATGTGACAAAAACCAGCCTCACGTTGTCCTGGCAACCAAATCTCCTCAACTCTGATCTCGAACTCAATGACCCCGTTTCTGGCTACGTCGTCGAGAAGCGCGACGTCACCGACGGCCAGCTCGGTAACTGGCTCAGAGTCGCCGAGGTCAGAGGTCACGTGAGTTCGTGTGACGTCACGAACCTTCTGGAAGGTCGCTTCTACTTCTTCCGCGTGATCGCCAAAAACAAGGCTGGCAGGAGTTTGCCGCTAGAGGGCAGGGAACCAGTGCAGACAAAATCTCCATACAGTGAGGAAACATTTTCTTCATAAATTTTTCTTTAACGATTGTAAAATATATGAATATTATTCAATAATAATAAAAATAATGATGATACCATTAAACAGACAGATACTAGTCATTTATAATGTTATTATATATTATTGACACGTATGCCATGCATTTCAACTGCCCTCTTTCCCTGCCACCCAGCAATACCAGGCCCCCCTGCCACGGTCCGTCTGATCGGTCTGACCGAGGACAGCCTCACCGTGGAATGGACGGCTCCGATGTCGGACGGAGGAAGTCACGTGACGAAGTACATCGTCGAGAAGAGGGATTCGAAGAGTCCTCATTGGCTGAGGGTGGCCGAGGTACCCCCGGGGCAGACCAGTTGTTGCCTGAAGGGGCTTCAAAGCAACAATTCCTACTACGTCAGAGTGGCAGCCGAGAACTACGAAGGTCTCGGTTACTACAGAGAATTCGCCGAACCTGTCGAATTGGGTCTTCCTAAAAGTGAGTTATTTACTAATTTAATAATAAACAACGTTAGACTAATGGTCAATACTGTCACTAATTATTATTTTTATTAATTATCTAAATATTTGGATTTAAAAAAAATCCTATTCAAAAAAACCACAGGCCTTCCCGGACCTCCATTGAATCTCCGAATAGACTCGACCACAAAAGATTCCGTCAGTCTCAAATGGGACGTACCACTCGACACGGGGAGTGTCCCGCTGTCGGGATTCCAAGTCGAGCAGCAGGAAGGATGCGAGGGAGGTTCTGGAGTCACTTCCAAGTGGCATTTCATCGGCAAGCTGGACCCCCACACGACACGATTCACTGCACGTGGCTTGATTCTTGGACTCGAGTACAACTTCAGAGTGAGGGCAGAAAACCCGCTCGGAGTGGGACCTGCCTGCGGCCTGTCATCGCCAGTCGTTCCAAGAACCATGCTCGGTGAGATGTCGTTTTATTCCTGTTCTGTGATTCTTTCTATCGTTGTAGTCACGTTTATGAGCATTTTGTGTTGGATCATGGAATGTTGAGTTCGATACCCAGTCTGAATTAGAAAATAGGAAGCACCTTTGTTTAGGGGTACCATGTTACCATGCAAATGGTGATCGCAATTGAGAAATGCTTTTGCTTCCTACCAGGAAAAGGCAATCAAGTGATTGGCTAAATGCAGTGACATTTGAAACAATTTAATAATGGTGATTTTATATTTATTCTGGAGGTGCTCCCAATATAAAGGAGTAAAAATTAATTTTTGAACAGCTCGTCCATTGGCCCCAGCAATGTTAGAAGTGACAGGCGTGACAGAAAACAGCGTCACTCTGTCGTGGATGTCACCGGAAAGAGATGGAGGGTCAAGGGTCACGACCTACGTGGTCGAACAAAGAGAAGTCGGAGGTCAGGGAGCATGGTTTCAGGTCAAGAAGGTCGATTCGAGCGACAACCTCGTCGTCACGGTGGGAAATCTGATCGAAGGAACTCCGTACATGTTCAGGGTTTCAGCAGAGAATGAGGTCGGTATTGGTACCCCTGCCCAGCTAAGAGAGGCAATAATTCCAAGAAAACTTCATGGTCAGTTATTGCTTTGGAGGTAGCTCTTCAAAATTCATTTCAACTGTTTGTAAATTTATTATGCTAAAGATGTATATTTTGTATAATTTTGCACATTGTGTATAATTGGGATGAGGGATTGGTTGTTGCATTATTTAAATAATAATAACCATAAATAATCTAGATTAACACTCTCATTCCAGGACCCCCTAGCAGACCAACTGGTCCCCTCAGGATTATCAAGGTCACCAGAAACATGCTGGCACTTCATTGGTCTCCTCCCTATGACGGAAGCGCTTACCAAATCGAGCGCTACATCATTGAAAAACAAGAGGGAGACAGCGTCCAATGGGTTCAGGCTGGTGTTTGTTCACCAGATGTCACTGCATACTGCGTGACTGACCTGATGGAAAACCAGTTATACAACTTCAGGGTCAAGGCTGAAACCTCTTCTGGATTCAGTGAACCCCTGGAAATGGAAGGACCAATTGTACCAAAGAGAGTTTTTGGTTGGTCCAAGCTTGCTTTGTCTGTATTAAATTTTTGGGGAAAAAAAGAATGTTCGTCACCTAGGGTTGGTGATTAGGGTTAGGCTTGCAGTTAATGCTTAGGGTTAGGGCTAAGTTTGCAATACTCTCATTTTCCAAAAATATAGCAAAATTGCCATCTAGGATTACAGTTAGAGTTAGTGGTTAGAGTTAGAATCGATAGTTAAGGCTAAATTTATGATTAGGGTTAATGGTCAGGTTAGGGTTAGGCCAACAGGTTAGGTTTAGGGTTAATGGTTAGTTAGCCTTAACTGCTGACCCTAACCCTATGTTTATTCTAACCATAGCTAATACCACTTTAAATTGGATTTATTGATATCAAATAAATATATTTTTATAAACAAAATAGTTAGGGTTATGTTATTTGATACGATTGAGTAGGATGCTTATATTACCGCTGTTTATTTGTCAGAATCAGCAACCATGGACAACATAGATTCACTTGTCAGAGAATCCGAACAATATCCTGAACCCCTTCAGCCGATCATGTCATCATCAAGGCTTAACAGGCAACTGCTTGCCTACTCTGATGAACCTTTGACCTTAACCCAAGACTACCTGGCTCTTCCCGATTGGTAGAAAGGCGACGGACCATTTGGCCGCACACTAAGAAAAGGCTCCGGATTTTATAGGAATGGCCAGAGTTTATTAAGTACTAATTTGTCCCATTGGAATAATTTCTTAATTGTGGATTTATTTTCTGATCTCGTGTCACGTCACCGAATGCACATGTCCGCTGTCATTCAACGACCATTATCAGCCTAGGACCTCACGGTCCAAAAATAGAGCTGGGTCACTGTGAGTCCTTTTCTAAATCTTGACGCTTGAAACTTTTCATGACATCCAACGATAGATGGGGTTTTATGGTGTGCTTTTAGTCAAACAACTCCGAATAATTAGCATTTTTCACTCAATTATGATAATTTCATTTGTGACTCATTTCCTCTGCATCTATTATCATCGTTATTATCGAGTAACTATAATCAATTATCTGTGGTAAGTTGGGGGTAAATTATGCACGTGAATGAATTTCGAGATCGTTCCGTGTCGGCCGAGATCGGGTCCCGAGAGGACGAATGTTGCTTTCGAGTCCAAATGAAGTGACCCTCGAGTTTCTACATTTCGATTGGATGAGAACCGACACGGAATCGATGGCTTGGAAATTCCTCGCTGCTGAAGCTTTATTTATCTGTTTATTTATCTATTTATTCATAAAGTTTATCAGTTTATTTTACGTATTTCTTTCTTCGTTTATCGAGTAAACATTTGATTCGACTTGTGATATTTAATCTTGCGATAACCTCATCCGTGCCCCAATTTTTTTTGTTTATCTTTGGAATCAATAAATTATTGCAGAATTCGTGTGCTCCTAATCCTGGTACTTAACACTCCAGTGACAACCTTGCACGAACCACCAGTCAGATTTGATGTGGCGCTCGTTTACCACAAGCATTTAAAACATATAAAAACCATTTCACCAACCTGTAAATCACTGGTTTGTGACATCAAATGCACTCAACAACCGTGCTGTTCTGAAATTTCATTTCCATGAGATGAAACGATGCACCCCCACTCTGATGGTGTTGACTGACTTTTTTTGGTCACCATTCCTTAGTGCGGTTGCAGAGCATGACCTGGCAACCATCTTGCATTTTGGAAATTTTATAAAATGGTTGTTTGCGAAGCAAAGTCCAGTCGCAGGCAAGAAACGAGTCGCCGGTGGCATTCGACCTCCTCTCTAACGATGACGTTGTTATTGCATATCAATGACACCTCCAACTCCAAAGAGAGGAGGTTATTAATAAAATCGATCGACAACAATCGCCAATATAGAACCAAACCAAAGAAAAATCTCAAGAAAAACAGTGAAAGAACAGATTGGCATGAAGAAAACAATGTTGAAGAAACACGTTAATAACAAACTTATCGAGTCACACGATAATAAAAAAACTTCTTGAAGCACGTGGCGACGTGTTATTGCTGGTGTCGCAGCTGGAGGTCGACAAACGAAGGCGAAAGAAAGACCGTGCAACGATTAATATCAACCGCTGCCGTGGAAACCGCGGCCAGCCGAAACAAAATGGAGACACGAAAGAGAGCGATGAAAACAATAAGAACGTGTAGTAGACGAGGATAGCAAATGAAAACAACAAAAAAGGAGTAACAGTGGCAAACAACATGGTGTACAGATGTGCAGATCAACAAATCAACAAAGATAGCAAAACAATTGTAACGAATATAAAAATAATATGAAAAATTTTCTATGACCGTCATCATCATCACCATTAAACATATAAGGCAGTCGATCAAGAGATAAAGGGCATGGCTAAGATATCAGCGGCCGGCGAATCCGCGAGGAGCAGGCAGACGAGTATCGTCAAATACTTGAATGGAGGCAAAACGTGAAGGCACGAAGGACCAATTTACAAAGAGTGTCTCCAAAAGAGAATCCCTCTTTCTCTCTCTCTATCTCTCTATCATGCACTTTTTCATTAACGAAAGTTCGAAAAAAGGTCCAAAAAAAGCAGAAGACGAAAGCTGAGAAAAGGCCGAGGAAGGAGCGGCCATCTTGGATCGGACGGAGATGTTTGAGGAAACAATCGCGTAGTCATCGTTGTCATAGTCAGTGAGATTCCAGCATTCAGAGTTTGAAGCATCAAAATGACAACAAAGAAGATGCTTTAATCACCTTCATCGTCGTCGTCGTCGTCGTCGTCATCATCAGGACATGGACATATTGGAAGCAAAAAGGTCATTCTCAGCACTGAGCTGCATGAGCGAAGCATCCAAACTGCTCAGCCTCATGTTCTGTTGTTGTTGTTGTGTTGATGTTTGCAACTGTTGAGGATAGTTCTGCATCATCCGCTGCTGTAGTTGCTGCTGCTGTTGTTGTTGTTGTTGTTGTTGTTGATAGTAATAGTGATTATGATGATCATAGTAGTTTTGAGGGATGGGGGGATGGCTCTGATTGGGATGATGTTGAAGATACTGGTGAGTGAAATTATGACATTGTTGCTGATATGGCCAATAGTTGTTGAACGAATAACAGCCATTGCTGCGATGGTTCAAAGGATGAAGCAAATCGGCCTCGAAGTGTTGACCCCGACCTCCGTCCTGTCGGGGGTTTTTTGAGCCCGGACGTCCCACGTCCGTGGTGCTGGAGACCTGGAATTCATCAAAATCACGACTGAAAATGTTCAATCACAGATCAATAAACTCGAACATTTTCAAATTGTTTCAACAAAATCAGCTCGTCGTCCTACGCGACCTGGGACCACCCACCTTCGTGCAGTCCGGCGAAGTCTGGTCGGTCGAATGCTTGAAGTCGAAACCTCGAGGAGGAGGATGTCCAGGGTTGTGTTGCTGCACTGCATGTTGATGCTGCTGATAGACGTACCTCCACTGGTCGTCGGACGAACAGTAACCGTAGTAACCGGGAGGCACCTGGTAGTTGCAATCGTAGGGCAGGCATCGCCTTCTCTCGGGAACGACGCGCTGCCCGGGCGAGTCGTCGTCGAGAACGGTCGGGTTTTGGGGCGGCTCGAAGAGGGCCGACGGTTCGGGGTCGGCCTGCCAGTGGGGGCGTCGGGGTTGCTCCCGAACGTACCGTAGGCTGCTGTTGGTCGACAGTCGAGGCAGGCAGGAACTCTGCTTGAGGGGGTGACAAGTCGGAAACGTAGGACCCTGAGACCCGACGTTTTCGTTCGATCGACCCCTGGCAAACATGCACGACGACCTCTGGGCGATGCTCGAGGGATTTTGTTCGTGCCGCTGCTGCAAACCTTCGTCCGTCCTTGTAGGCTGCAAGTGTTCAACTGCAGAAGGTTGTTGAGCATTCATCTGTTTCTCTCTTTTTTGCTGCCTTATGAATTCCTTCAGCTCGTCCGGCATGATGAAATCGTCGTCGTCATCTTCCTCGTCGTCGTTTCCGTCGACAAAGTCCGTCGTCGGAAGCCGTTGATCAGCGACTTCTCCCGCCCTCCGGGCGACGTTTTCCGACCAATAGGAGGAGGGCTCTTCGGTCTGAACGCCCTCGAGACTGTGACACCTCTCCTGCGGACATGCAGCCGACCGGCGATCTCCGACGCTCGGCATGCTGCACCTCCTCGAATTCCTGAACGAGTCCTGAAACCGAGAGTTCGAATTCCCGCCGATGGTCCACTGGGCCTCCATCCGATTGGCGAGGACGTTGATCGACCCCGCGGAAGAATCTCTGCGTCTTTCCGTCGGCAGCGAAGGACAGCTGCCGACCTGCTCGTCCACGGCTCGCGATGCGTTGTACGAAGACAACGAAGAGGAAGGAACGTCGTACTCGTACGGAGAATCGAGGGTGCTCCGGCAGGAGACTTCCTCCCCGTTGGTCGAATTCGAACCCGGACCCCCGGTTCTCGAGCCCCCGGAGACGAAGTTGGTGCTGACGGCGGCGATGGAGGGCGGAACGAAAGAGGAGGGAATCTCCACGGAACTGTTGCTGCTTCCGACGAACGAACTGACGGCGGAACTGTTGTCGCTGTTTTGAAGAGCTCGACGTCTCCGATCGCCCGACTCTCCGACGTCGGAGGGCGGAGTCGACGGAAGCGACGGGGAGCGAGCGGAGGGCAGAGCGGGCATCTGGAACTTCTTCCTGCCCGCCGGGAAAACCCCCTTGCGCGACTGCTTTTGGTGGACGACGTCCGAAACGTTGCTTCCGAAAGATCTCCTCCTGTTTCCTGAAATGTAAACGCAGATTGGAAGAACTACCAATGCCAATTTTAATCAAAGGATTATTAAATAACTTTGTTTAGATAACAATTAATTATGTAATCGAATGGTTACTAATTTAATTAATCTAGTGGTCGTTAATCGATTAACTTAACGTTCCAAACCGACCAATCGGAGGAAGGGAAGGCAGGTTCTTGTCGAGACCTCGGAACACGAATTCACTTCCTCCTCCTCCGACGACTTCGCCTGCGAAACCTGCCGTTCCCGCGACAACCGTCGACTGTGGCATCTGACGAGAAAGAGTCGCGATTGAACGAATGACGATCGACGACGAATAAACTTCGAACCCATTTCCGTCGTATTTTGCCGATCGCATTCCGGGCATTTTCCATGGACGAGGCGATCATTTTTTGTAATCTCGGAGGTAAACATCACCTGGAAGATGGCGTCGATTTCATCGACGAGGACGTGGTGGTCCGCGTTCTCGGGTGCCAGCAACATTTCCAGCTCGAACTCCTGAACCGGTTGACACAGCTGAGGGGATGTCAGAGTTTTTATCACTGGAGTCGTGGAGGAAGGAAGCTCTTGTTTCATGTGCTGATTAAAAATTAACAAAGCATTGAAGTGCATCTCGATAATCACCCGACGGATGTTTAGTTTGACTAATTTAGGTCGGCCATAAGTTACACCCACATTCCACGTGCAAATGTTACAACTTGTTAAAATACAATTTCATACAATGCAATTACTTCCAATATATTCTCCAATTTCTTTATTTTATGCCCAAACCTAGAAAATGTTCTCAAAATGAGAGAACAATTGACAGACTAAATGGACTCCATCTTGATTTTAAAATTCCAAATAAAAGTTACAACCTGAACGAGCACGTTGTCGTCGAACATTCCCCCGGGTCGTTGGCGTAGACTCTCCGCATCCGGCCCGTACCCGACCTGACCGCAGTTGCTGGAATTGGAAGGGGGTCCTGACGACGATGAAGACGAGCCGTGAAATGTCTGAAAAGGAAACCATTCGTCAAGAACCTCTCGAACTTCGATCGGTCGCGAAGAAACTCGAAATACCCGAGGAGTCGTTCCGCCTCGGACCGTTCCGCCGTTGGAGGAGCCGCCGCCGCCCCCCGGGGCGCTCCCGTTGCTTCCCCCCTCCCCGTTGCAGGGGAACGAGGTCTCGCCCTTGTGCTTCTTGCTGGCGTAGAAGTCGACCCCGTGGACGGTCTTGACGTGCTTCCTCAGGGAACTCGGATCCGTGTACCTCTTCGTGCAGCCGGCAGCTTTGCACACGTAAGGCTTCTGACGAAAAGAGAATCGATCGATCGCATAACAACACGCTCGCGAGTCGGGAGTCATCGAATATCGACGGGTACTAAAAAGGGTACTAAAAAGAGTACTAAAGTACAGGTCATGTTTTGACATTCGTGAAGACAAAAATGTTAGGATTGAATGTTAATTTAATTTTCCTCGTAAAGAAATTAATATGGCTTTGTAAAACTCCATTTTTAAACCTCATTGGAGTGGGTTCGATTCTGATGCTTGGCTCGATCGGATGCATTGCTGAAGGCCTTCTGGCAGCCGATGAATTCGCAGAGGTAGGGCTTCTCCCCTGTGTGACTCCTCATGTGGGTTTTCAGATTCTCCAGACGACTGTAGGCCTTCGTGCACTCGGGATACTGGAAACGAGAGGCGAGAAATGAATCGTCCATTTAACTCGACGGTTTAGAAACGACGCTCGATTCTTTGCAGCGAATGCAAACGTCGGAGCGTTCGACGAAAACGTGGAACGTTCACAGACCGTGCACTTGTGCGGCTTCTCTCCCGTGTGCCTTCTGATGTGAACGACCAACATGTACTGGGCTTTGAATGGCTTCTCGCCCCTGATGCAACCCTCCCATTGACACACGTAGTTCTTCTTGTGATTGGGGATGTGCTCGTCGGAAAGGTGCTGAAATGGCGATGAGGATGATTTATAAAGCAATCAAAAATTTAAAAAAATTTAAAAAAATTAAAAAACAATAATAAGAGAATATAACAATAATAAGAGAATATAACAATAACAATAATAATAATAATACAAATAATAATAATTAATAATAATACTTGTTAAATATGAAATAAAAAGTTTATTGTTTACATTTTCCATTTTTTAATTATTTTTATAAAAATTATACAATTTCTAAATTATTTTGGCCAATCTAATGGGACATCAAAATCACCTTAACAAGTTCCTCTTGCGTTTTGTATTCCTTGTGGCATCCTTTCCAGTGACAATTGGTTTCATAGAAATCCGGTTCCCCCTCCTGGGGTCCTCCACCGACGTGGTCCTCGGACGTCGGGCGTCCGAACCTCCCCGACCTCGGATTCGAATCGGTCGCCCTTTCCACGACTTCTCCGTCTTTTTGAGGAAAATGTCTCGTTGCATTTTATCGGTTTACGAGTTAAATAATAATAAATTCAATAATTAATTAATTAAATAATAATTAATTATTGAATTAATTAATTAATTAATAATTATTGAATTTATTAATTAAATAATAATTAATTAATAATTAAATTGAAATAATTTAAATTTAAACAATTTAAACAGACCCTCGACTTCCATTTTGAGCGTCATTTCATCCCTGTGGAGGACGGTACTCGACACGTTGCCAGAGTCGCTGTCGACGTCCTGGACCTTTCTGTTTTTCTGGAGCTGCTTTGCACGGACAGTTATCAACTAACTATTACTAATTAATTTAATATAATAAACATTATTAAAATTAAATAGATAAATAATCGATGACTTTTAATTAAATAAAATAATAATCGTTGCATACAATCCGTAACGTTCAAGAAACGCCCGTTCGTGGCCCGAGAAATTCTCGCGACCTCGTTCGGGATGCAAAAAACACCTTCGAGTCGGCAAAGAAGACGTTCCCTCCGTCCTTGTCGACGTCGTTTGCCACGAAGCGTCGCAGGACGTCGCGAGACGGACCGGAGAAGGGGGGAGCGACGGGGTACGGCCCGAAGGGGGGGTACACGAGCGGACCGTACAGGGGGTGGGGAGGCAGGAAGCAAGTCGTCGGCGGAGGATCCGCTGGCAAGCCGAAGGCAGCTTTAAAAGAATGTTAAATAAAAATTAAATGCTACAAACAGCAACTTTGCTGAGCACCATTTATGGTATCGTTTAATAATTTATTTTAATAATAAATTTATTTTGACTTTGAATCCAATAAACTGAATAATCAAATAAATAATTTAACAAAAAAAGAGACAAATCTAACAGGCAGAAAGGTGTCCATAGGAGCCGCTGGTGTTGGAAGAGTTGCACGAGTCCCTGTTGGTTCCTCCGCCTCCTACTCCGCTGTTCGTCGACAGTCGGAGGCAGGCCTCGGAGCTCCTGGTGAGACTCTCCACGTCGAATCCCGCCTCCGAGGGGGACCTGGAGAGCGCTCTCTTGCGCCCCCCCGAGCCCTGGTTCCGTCTCGACGTCATCAGACTCGACCAGGGCGACGGGGACGAGGGGGAGCAAGGAGGCTGCGGAAAGTAGGGACCTGAAAGACGAGAGGCATTGACCGAGGTCGTTATCGTCGTCAATTCATTTCTGTTTAATTAATTTTATTCATCACGAACCAAGATAAACGTTAATAATTGCAGAGTCAATGACGACAGGACGCGAAAAATCACGCGTCGAGACCGAACGAGGGTCGGGGTTTGTCGGGCGACTCGTAATTACAAAGTCTCGAACGAAGTCGAGTGGTTTTTAATGACGGTCCGTGGTCATGAAATTATCAGAAAAATAATTAAGCATTCGATTAGAAACACTGATTGAGGACACTCGAAACACTCAAGACGTTTTAGAAATACAAACTAATATAAACTATAAACAATTCGCATTGCAAATACCAACATTTTTTTTTTAAATTGAATCATTTTCGGCTTTAAATTAATTAACGACAAATCGATCGCGGATCGCGAGTCGCCGGAAGGAACAAGGAACGCCTACCCGGGAACATCGCGGCGTGGTCGGGTCTGCCGGGACAGGGCAGGAACGGGTTGAAGAAGCCGGGAGACTGACCCCCAAAATGTCGTGAGCCCTGGGCTGAAAGAAATTTTATTTTTATCATCTGCGAGAAATAACCTCGAGAGACATTATCTATAACGAAGCTTATATCATTACCATGACCACCATCATCATTATCATAACCATCATCATCATCGCCGTCGTCATCATCATCATCAGCAAAAGCAGCCACAGCTTGTGATGATTACCATCGAGCAGCTCCAATGAACGAAGCAACAAATGTTGGGATCACAAAACAAAGTCAATGAATTCAAGCAACATTTCATTGTCGTTGTTGTCGTTGTTGCTGTTATTGTTGTTGTCGTTGTTGTCGTTGTTGGGTTTCCAGCAACAACATCTCATCGTGCAAATGGTCATCGCCATCACCCGAACGACGGTGACGCTCACCGACATCATCGTCGTCGTCGTCATCCTCGTTGTTATCATCAGCGTCGTCATCATCATCATCATCACCACCACCACCATGCATTTAAAGAGATAATTGATGAATTGTTCGCAGTCATTGAAGCGTGTCGAGTCTAAAAATAGCCGCAAACATTCTCAACATGATGTTGCAACGTTGTGTTGTTTCAACTCAGAAACTCAATTGGACATCAACAGGTGTAGTCCAATTTTATTATATTTTAACATATTGCCAACAACAGCTTATCATTATTATTATTATTATTATTATTATTATTGTTGTTATTATTATTATTATTATTATTATTGTTATTATTAGTATTATTATTATTATTAGCTTTTAATTGCTTAATTATTATGGCTTGGTCACCACAACATAATTACATAAGGATATTAATTGTGGGAATACTTACCATCACCATCACCATCATCATCGTCATAGTTATCATCATCATCATCATCACCAGCATAATCATTATCAGCATCATCAGCATCGTCGTCTTCGTCATCAGTCGTCGTCGAAGAAAGATTTTATGTGAAAGTGTTGACCAACAGAGGTGATTGAAATGTTGACGTGTCCTCTCGTTGGACATGTTGTTGTTCTTGTTGTTGTTGTCCTCGTCGTCGTCGTCTTCGTCGTTGTTGTCCCTGTTCGTGTCCTCCTGTTGTTGTTGCTGTTGTTGTTGTTGTTGTTGCTGTTTACTACGCTGTTGAACTTGTTGCTGTTGATGTTGATGATGTCGCTGTTGAGTGTTGTTGTTGTTGTTGTTGTTGTTGTTGTTGTTGTTGTGATGATCCTTGGCATCAAAGAAGGGTAGGACTCCGTTTGGAGGTCTGCAAATAATTTACAAACAACAAATGAAAATCTGTTCTTCATTGAAATAACTTAAAAAATATCATCATCGTCATCATCACCATCACAATCATCATCATCATCATCATCATTGTTGTAAATCATCGAGGGCACCATGGCAACCAAACCTCCTGGAGGCGTCTGCGTACATTTGCCAGGGACAACGTGGATCGTTGAAGGGCAGGAAGGCACTGAATGGATTGAAGCTGCCTATTGGTGGAGAGAACTGTGACGTCACGTATCCTGGAAGAAACAATTAATAAGTTGATGATGATGATGAGGATAATAATAATAATAACAATAATAATAATAATAATAACAATAATAATAATAATAACAATAATAATAATAATTATTATTATTATTATAATAACATAAATTATATTATAATAATTATTATTATTATTGTTATTATTAATAACATTAATTATAGTGGCGAGAGGAATGACAGTTGATTGGAACACAAAACGTCCATAAATCAACTCAAACACAGGAAATCAATGCAAAGGAGTCCAAAAGAATGGCATTGTTGACGACGACATTGATGGTTATCATTATTATTACTATTATTATGTTTATTATTATTTGTTTATTTTAATATTTAATTATTATTATTATTATTATTATGTTTATTATTTATTATTAGTTAATGCTTCGAGTAGAGGTCCTCGTCGTCGTCATCCTCACCTCGTCTTTCAAAGAAAAGTTGAAAGTTGACAACCTCGATCAGACAAATATATCAACAGATCTATAAGCTATCCTGGATTAACAACATAATCAAATAATAATAATAATAATAATAATAACAATAATAATAATAATAAACATTAATAATATATCAATCAAAATCAGCTACAGGATTGCCCTTTTATCGTCCAAACACATGAACAGAAAAGAATCCGTCCGCCCTTCGATGTCTTGGTAACATCGACATCATCATCGACATCATCATCGTCATCATCACCACCATCATCATCATCACCACCACAATCATCATCATCGTCATCCTCACCACATCATTTTCATTTCATTTCAATTTCATTTATTCGAGACGAACGAAGGGCCGAGGCCTCTGACACGTTCGGAAAAACAACTGAAGCGCAAATAGAACATAAACAATCGCCATTCGGACTTAAAAAACAAAGAACAAAAACAAACAAAAAAACTCTTGTACAGATGTAAGCTCTTAGGGTTCATGATATTTAAGGTATTAAGGTTATAAGGTTTAATTTGTGGATCTCAGCATTTAAGCGGGACGTGGTTGAGGAGTTAACGACATGGGCTGGCAGGGTGTTCCAGGATTTGACAATTCGATTGTAGAAAAAGTATTTGGAAGTATTACAACGGAATTTGTTTGTCCTGAGTTTGTAGTTGTGGCCTCTGGTCCTATTGTATGTTGATCTGTTGAGAGTAGTGGATATTTTGCTATTAGTAAGGCCTTTAAGTAGTTTAAAACACATGGTCAGATCGGCCAGTAGTCTTCGTTTTTCTAGGGTGGGTAATTTAAGAATCTTAAGTCTCAGCAGATAAGGATATTTGGCCAGTGTGGGAATGGCCTTGGTGAACCTTTTATTAACCAATTACTGACCAGCGGAGATGACTTCCACGAGGAATAACAACAAAATGAAATCATGAACACGTGACCAGTTTATGGTAAATTGTGCTATTGCTGCTACTGATGACGACGACGATGATGATGACGATGATGACGATGATGATGACGATGGTTCGAGATACTTTATTATAACATAGTCTAACCTATCATTTACAACTGACCCATAATTCATCTCTCAACTACTTCAGCAACTACTATCATCACCATCATCGTCGTCGTCGTCGTTGTCATCACCGACACCAACAACTATCTGTAAACAACCTGAACATCGTGCGAGCAACAAGGTTAACGTGGTAGTCGTTATAAAAAAAAAAGAGGATAGTAATAATAATAACACGAATAATAATAATAACGATAATAATGATGATAATAATAACACAGATAATAATAATAATCATCATCATCATAATAATAACAATGATAATAATAATAATAATAATAATAATAATAATAATAATAACAATAATAATAATAATAATAATAATATTAAAAATAATAAAAAGATGGGGCAACATTTGTTCATCCCTCAGGCGTCCATATGAAACATCATAAATATCTCCATATACATTATCACCGTCATCATCATCACCACCATCACCATCATCATCATCACCATCATCATCATCGCCATCATCATCATCATCACCATCATCATCATCATCATCGTCATCATCATCATCATCACATGAATCACAATCATGTGCAGCAGCAGCAGCAGCAGCAAGAGAATCATGAGCGAGTGAAGCAGTGATAAAGGAGCTGAAAGGAGGAAGGCATAAAATAAACACCAATTAATACGCAACAACATCTCCTCGGCGTTGGATACCTCACATAAAAACTTGCAACAACAACAACATCATCGTCGTCGTCGTCGTCCTTATCACCAATGCAGGCATCAATATCAGCCATAACTCATAACCATCTGTAATGGAGGGTGAAAGTAGATTGGACGGATGGATGGATGGATGGATGGATGGATGGATGGATGGATGGATGGATGGATGGATGGATGGATGGATGGATGGATGGATGGATGGATGGATGGACGGATGGATGTATGGATTGACAACCTGCTGGAGGCAACGATTCGAATTTCTGAGCACTGGGATCGATTCCGGCAAGAAAGGGTGGCCAGAGAATGGGCGGGAAATGATGGGGGTGGAGTCCCTGGCCGCTCGTCTGGGTGGTGGTCCTAGAAAGTGGAGTAGAACACGGATCCCCCCTCCGGTCGATTCCGGAAGAAGACGACGCCGCGGACGACTTGGACGAGTCCTTGGAAATCTTCGCTTCTCTCGCGTACTGAACTGAGAAAGGAATTAAGAAGAAATAATAAAAAAAAAAATTATTTTCAGGAACTGAATTTAAATCTAACAAAGCATCGACGATGAAAGGGAGGTTGATTCAATCAATCAATCAACATTCAATCAAAATTAATACAAAGTTGAAAGATACAAACGAAAGACAATTAAACGAGAAAAGTGCAAACAGAACACAGGGATTAAGAAAGGATGGATGGTTGGATGGATGGATGGATGGATGGATGGATGGATGGATGGATGGACGGATGGACGGACGGATGGATGAAAGGATGGAAGGTTGGATGGATGGATGGATGGATGGATGGATGGATGGATGGATGGATGGATGGATGGATGGATGGATGGATGGATGGATGGATGGATGGATGGATGGATGGATGGATGGATGGATGGATGGATGGATGGATGGATGGATGGATGGATGGATGGATGGATGGATGGATGGATGGATGGATGATGGATGGATGGATGGATGGATGGATGGATGGATGGATGGATGGATGGATGGATGGATGGATGGATGGATGGACGGATGGATGGATGGATGGATGGATGGATGGATGGATGGATGGATGGATGGATGAAAGGATAGAAGGTTGGATGGATGGATGAATGGATGTATGGGTGAATGGATGGATGGACTGGCGGAAGGACAGACGTACGGATGGATGATGACCTTCCGTTGTGAAGAAAAAAAACACAAGTTCCCTAAAATAATGAATAACGGATTCTCAGGCGCAGACTCGATGATGGCGAAGACTTGGAAGAGGTTCGTTGTTTACAAACGAAAACACACGAGAGTCGATGATAAGTAAATTTACGGTCGAAAAGGATTCTGACAAAGACAACAAACAACAACAAACAACAACAAACAACTACAAACAACAACAAACAACAACAACAAACAACTACAAACAACGACTACAAACAACTACAAACGACTTACGTAATCGAGGAAAGAAAAAACATTCCCCCCCCCCGCTAATGAAAATCAGCCCAAAAACGGGGCTTATTCCTCAACATCTCCACTAACATAAACTCTCCTCAGACGTCAGACATCATCATCATCAACATCATCACCATCATCATCATCACTGGCAACCCCTTCCCCTTACTTGGCATCATCATCATAATCATCATGAATGATGATTTGGGGATCCAAGAGAGGGCAGATATATGTACGTCAAGTACGATAGGCTGGCATTCCTAATTGAATTATACACAACCAATCTCCTCTCGTGGTTTTTACATCCTGTGGAATATCATGGCGATGACGACGACGACGACGATGTCGAACGCTATAATATCTATATAAGGATTTATAAACATTATTAATAATAATTACTTTTATTGATCATAAACATCATTAATAATTGTACGTTATTATTATTGTTATTATTATCATTATCAATATCATTATCATTATCATTATCATTATCATTATTATTATTATTATTATTATTATTATTATTATTATTATTATTATTACTACAAATATTTGCTCCCTCCTTTTATTGGGGTGACGGGGTGCAAAGGGTGGAATTGAAATT